>VZTG01002817.1:25407-42426 GCA_013397845.1 Melanocharis versteri | reverse complement strand
GTGGCCTCCCCAACAGCAACATTTGGTGCCCCGTGTAAGGAACTGCTTGACAGAAGGCCACGGGTTGTGTGCAGCGGGGGCAGAGACCAACAAGCCTGAGAGCAACGAGGGAGAGGTGCCAAAGTCCCAGGATGACAAAATACTAAAAGCTGAGCTGTTGGGAACAATGGGAACNTCCCAGGATGACAAAATCCTAAAATGTGAGCTGTTGGGAACAATGGGAACTCATGTATCCGAAGAAGAAAAAACTTTATTACTGTGGTGTAAGAGCCACAGATTTCAAGCCACTTGTTTAAGTGCTTCTAATGCGATAACCTGGGAAAGAGTTAGACTGCGAATTCTTGACTTCACTTCCCGGGGTGATGAGACCACTAAATCTTTAATGACTACCTGGAGGGTGGTGCTGGACACTTTAAAAGCGGTACAAAAAGTACAGGAAGGTCAAAGGGAGGAAGCAGGGCAAGCATTATGGGAGGCAGCTACAAAGAGAGACGAAATAACCGCAAGATCGCTAATGACATGGTGCTTGGTTCAGGACTCATTGCTTCAATTAAAAGCCGATAGAAAAGCGGCAGCTATCACCCCGGCAGCAAACCCCCTGCTGCAGCTGCTTGCCCTGTATCTCCTCCTCCTCCTCCTTCTGCTCCTCCACCCACCACGACTGCTTCTATGCAGTAGCCATCTTGGCGGGGGTGGACAGAAAGAGCAGTGTATACCAGACTGCGGGGGCGGAGCTGGGGCCGCAGCACCACCTGCCAGGGGCATCAAGAGAGTGAAAAAACTGGCTGCGAGAGAAGAGCACAGTGGCCGGGATAGCTGGCGGGAGGCAGCCGGAGCCAGATAAGAGAAAACCACAGCCAGAGCGTTGCCTGGGCAACTCCCTAGACCTCAGCACCTTTGACTTTCACAGGAAAAAACCTGCCATGTGAAATGTATACTCCCTTTTCAGGAAGTGTGAAGTTACAATGATGTTAGATGTTACCACGAAAATTAGAAACTTATATACCTGGAAAAATGTTTGCAAATGGATAATGTTCTAGTTTGTTGACAAGGAGGTTCATATTTATAAGATACAGTGTCCCCTTAGAAAATTCAGGAGATCCCTCCTTGCAAATATTTTGGGTACATGTTAACAGAACAGTAATTAATTTTCAAACCCAGAGTCAGCACACTGCTTGCTTTACTAGAAGCAATTTGCTTCTAGTAAAGTCATAAATCAAGCATTCTTTTACACCCTTGAAGAGAAACCTTGAACCTTATCTACAACAACTATCTGAAAATTGGATATAATTGACACACAGAACTCCACTGTAAAAGCAAACAGAACTGTACTAACTTTGCCTGTTTGCTTGCTTTTTACCCCATAGCTTCAATAAAGCAATTTTATTGTAAATTTTTCGCCATGAAAAAGCATGTGACAGTATTTTAGATAGGTACCGCTATTTAGTAATTCAAGTGTAGTTATTCTTCCTTACCACATATAAATTGAAATTGGACTTGAAATCAAGACAGTCTGAGTGCATTGATAGATCACACATGCAGTAAACAAAAACTCACTCCTGTAAAATCATCTGAAGTCATGACTTTGTAATTGTTTATATACAAGTATCAATCTTACACACCCACTGACCCAACTGAATTACATGTGCAAAACTCATAGCAGTATTCTATGACTAAGTCCTTGCTGTTTTAGCCTTAAATATTTATATCCCATTACCTTTAATAGTCCAAGTTCAAATCTATTGCACAAACAATCTCAGAAAACTGCCTTACCATCTGCGAACAGGGCAGGTTTGAAGGGCAATTTGATAAGATATGCACTGTTACCATTTTTCTGAGTAAAGCTGCACTTTAAAATACCCTAACAAAGTTATACTTACACCAAAAAAGTCCTGACTATAAATAAGTATTTTCAATTATGTTTCCAGTTACCATAAGCTATTCTTGAATCTAAATTACATGAAATCACATCTTTATAATCTCTCCAATAAATCTATATTGCTGCTATTTCAATTACTAATTAGTTGTTTACCTGTATACTGTTCCTTGATGTTTGACTGTTGTATGACAAATTTTTGGTAGCTTTCTTGTTACAATGGAGTCAAAATGAGTTAAATTCTGCTGTATCTGAAATTTTTAAAGGAACACTGTCAACTCTGACTTTAGTTTCGTTAAATTTAAGTTATGCTAATTTTCAATTCTGTTACATTTAAGTTCTATAAAGTTTAAGTGATGTTAAGTTCTATTAAACTTAAGTGTTGTTAGATTTAAGTGATACTGTGTCTACATTCTGTTAATTTAAAGTCCTGTTAAGTTCAAGTTCTATTAAGATCAATTTCTGTTCAGTTTCAGTAATGTTGACTTTAAGTTCTGTTAGGTGTACTTTCTGTTACGTTTAAGTAATGTTAAGTTTCAATGAAATTAAGTTTAAGTTCTGTTAAAATCTACTTGTTTAAATTACAAGATACAGTTCTTTTGTTAAAGAGATAAGATGGAACCGACTGAAATAATTACAATGAAGAATTGGTAAGTAACAGTTTAAGAATATAAGATAATAAGTTATGTAAAATAGGTGAAGATGTTGTTTATTAGATCTTTAATATCATCAAAAATTCTATGAGTGTGCATGTTCTACACTGGTCAATCAGGTTAACCATTCATAACAATCTCTGCTGTTTTATCTTCCATAAGTAGCACCGAAGAATGAGTAACAACTCCAAATTATGGCTGTTATTAAATGTAAGCTGTTTAGTGCCTTCTTTCTTACTTTTATTCTACTTTAATGACATATATGCATTGATGTGTGGAAAAATATTATCTTGACCTCTTGAACAGTTACTGTTGCTATATTAATGATTCTGATTATATTGTTAATGTCATAGCATGAATTCACTGACCTTTTTATAATAGGCGTTATCCATAAGATATTATTTGAAGCTGCACATGTGCATTCCTTTGGTTTTTTGCAGTTTGTTCATGGTGCCATTGACTGCTTAGCTAAGGATGAATGACAAAGCCAGCTGCTTCACAGACTTTCACATACTTTTGTGTATCTATCTGCAAGACATATATCATTTTAAGACACTTTCCTACGTGCTATTACTGAGAAGCTTGTTTTCAAGATATGTTAGGAAGACCCTTCCAGTTAAGGCCTTGGCTCTGGCCAAGCCCTGGCCCTACCTGCTCAGGAGGTATGCCAGGTGTTTCTGCACTCAGGTCACTTTGACTTCTGTACTCAGGTCACTTTGACTTGCCAATTTAAGCTTATAACAGCTGGGCCCCCTATCGAGGTGAACTTGGAAACCTTGCCCAGGAATGGTTCTTCAGGTCCTCACAGTGAAACAGGGCTTGCAGGCTCTTGCAGACTCTGGGTCATGGTGCAGTGTTTTGGGAATTGATGATGTATCTTCTAAATCACTACCCTTTCTCTTGTGTGTTAATGATTACAAGTATTACCTTGCTTATTTTCACTCAGTGTGAGTTTATTACTTTATTACATGTATTGTTTTACTTTTATGCTACCTTCATGTTCATAATAAGAGATGCGCATGTTGTTGAAAAACAAAAAGGGAGAATGCGGCTCCTCAAAAACACTTAAACAATGCAATATATACACTAGAAAGTTTGGAAGCAGGTCATCAATTTTGGTCCCCGGCGGAGCGGTGCTGCTCTGAAGATTTGCCTGTTTACGTGTGGATCCCCAGTTGGGTGTGCAATGGCAAGGCCCAGTTGATTTACTAACCTAGAGGAAAAGGTATGCATGTGTTTTATTGCCAGCAGGTCTTAAGAGGTTACCTGCTTGTCTAGACAGACATCGATTGCCTCCAAAGAAACGAGGCCCAGTGAAAAGAAGAATGACCTAATCACCATCCAGCTCTTGTAGCCAAGGCAAGAGCAAGGGTAGGACTGCCAGGAACATGGCTGTGTCTGGAGACTTGCGGAGGCAGCCTGCCAACAGAGGCCTCATGTCCCACTGCACTCACCATCGTGTTATTGTATTCCTGCTAACCTCCTTCAGTTACTCCCTGTTCCATGTTTCCAGAAACACACTCAGTAATGTCAAAGTCAGCATTTCCAGCTAATGGACTCCCTCCAGCCTGAACAGCACAGCCCCGAGCTCCAATCATATGAGCTTTGGATCAGCAACCATTTACTTCCACTTCTTGAAGACATTGGACACTATCTTTTTGTTTTCCTATGCTGCGGGTCTCTTTGTCAGTGACATGGTTGGTTTTGATAGGTTTTTGTTGATTGTAATCTGTGTTCCATGTATCTTATCCTGTGTCCAGCAGATGACCAGTGTACAGACTGTTCTACCATCAAGGTACCTGAACCCTTCTCTTAAAAAACAAAGAGAAGAGGATGACTCCAATTAGTTTGATACTTTGTTTGGTAATTGGCAAATTGCTAAATGGGTCAAAGACCACCTGAAAATGGGATGTTTAATTGTAATTGTCATCCTTTTAATTTTATTCCCTTTGTCGTGTTTATTGTCCTTCCTGCAAAGGGCCTTGCAGAGGACCATAAACACTGCATTTGTAGTTGAAAAACAAAAAGGGGGAATTGTAGAGGCCGACAGCTAGTCTGAAGGCTTCATAGATCTTAATCTGGATATGGTTAGCTTCTATAAGAAAAGCCAGTGAGAAGAAAAGTAACCAGCTTTTACCCGTGAGAATGTAGTATCAACAGAAATAAGAAATCTAAACAATAGAAGGAGAGAAATAGCATCAAGTCTGCACCTGGTGTTTTTCTAAATTCTTGAATGCTTGTGTTATAGGTAACCAATAGTATTATATTGTAGTAAAATAATAGCCAATGAATATATTGTAGTAGTTTAGTAACCAATGAACACGTAATACAAATGATAACATAAAAAAGTGTATAAAAGAGGCTGTGTTCTTAATAAACAGGCTTTTTTTCCCTTGTCCAAGGCACCATCTGTGCTATGTCATGGCCGCCCCAACAGGGACAGGAAAGAGCAAGAGAACATGGAACATGTTCTCATGGAACGCAAGGAACATGGGGCATTCTGATTTTGGGGTGAGGATTGGAAGGGTAAAAGGTAGTGAACTTGTGGGTTGGGATAAAAAAAGTTTAGCAGGGAAAGCAGAAGCCACACACACGAGCAAAGCAAAGCAAAGCAAGGAATTAATCCAAATTAATCCATGNAGGAATTAATCCACTGCTTCCCATGGCCAGACAGGTGTTCAGACATCGCCAGGAGAACAGGGCCCCATCACAGTTAACAGTAACTGAGAAAGATACCACCATCAGTCTAAATGTCCTCTCCTTCCTCCTTCTTCCTTTCACTTTATATATTGAGCATGATGCCATAAGGTCTGGAATATCCCTTTGATCCCTTGGGGTCACTTGTCAAGGCTCTGTCCCCTCCTACCTTCTCAAGCACCCCCAGCTTCCTCACCAGCATGCCCAGTACAAAAAGCAGAGAAGGCTTTGGCTCTGTGTCAGCCCTGCTCAGCAATAACAAAAACATCTCAGTATTATCAACCCCACATTCAGCACAAATCCAAAACACAGCCCCATACCAGCCACTGGGAAGAGCTCAACATTGTTCCAAGGCACTGTTTTTAGAAATTGGTCATAAAATAAAAGTGTGAAGTCTTAGAACTTTTCTGTAATAATAAAATTGTGCCACTGCCTCTTTCTCCCCTGGCCTTATTTAAATACTACATCATATTTTTTCTCATTTTAGCTGATTAAGATCTTTTTACTTTTCTCTAAGTCTCATCTGGAAAAGTGAGGCAGGTTTTATTATGATTTATAAAGCTTTTAAAAGGTTACAACCTGAAGTCAATAAAAATGATTTGATATTGTTGAACAAGGCCTAAAGTAATGTAATCATGCAGAAGTTATGAGACGGGAATGTTATTAAACTCTCTATACTTTCTTTAGTAACTTACTTAATGATAAGAATCTTGGATGGCATGCTTTCTAAATTTCAGCTCTCTTCCAAAAGCTCTAGAATTCCGTTTTTCACATATTGAAACTTCCTTTCTTCTTCAAATTAAATTACCTGAAATATATTATTTTAATAATTGAAAAGGAACGATTACATTTAGTGTGCACCTTTGTTTTATTTAATCTGCCAAAAAAAGGACAACACTTCCAAATCATACTAAATCAGAACTAAATTTTGTGTAGGGAACTCGCTCTGAGATATCTTCTACTACCCATGGAGTTACAGAATCCACTCTTATTCACACACTGTCATGTTGAAATTGCTTTTGAAACTTTTTCTCAGAAGAATCCTTAACTATGTATACTAAAATAAAGCTTGTCAAATAGAATAGGTATGAGCAGCAATACAGGTTTCCTCCAACTGTCAGAACCACTGTATAGAGACCAAGCATTCATGCATGATGCTCAGAAAGTTTATTTTTGAAATTTGGGCGGGGAAATACAAAAGACCAAAAAAAAGCAACATTACTATTTTGTTTCTTTGTCTGAAGAAAGCTGATTTTTTCTGATGTCACTTTACATCAGTCCTACTGAAGATCTCCCGCAGTTCTTCCACACTTCTACATGGAGTCCAATTTATTTTTCTTAAAAGATGTTTAATTCATGTATTGCTAGAGTGATGCAGTAGCATTGCTCTTTCTCATGCCAGCAACAGAAAATGAGGTTACCTCAAGACCAGGCATACATCCTGCTCTTCAGTCACATCCTAGCTTTGGTGGAAAGAACTCTGGCTATGCAGATTGAATAAAAACTGCTGGTCACTCCAGCAGAATAACTGGATGACAGAGGAAAGATGTAGTGACACACAAACTTGACATACCTTTGACACAAATATATATTCAAATAATAAGAATAGAGGGCTTCATAACATTTACAGAAGTATTTTACAGAGAAAATATCACTGATGCAGCATTTGTCAACTCCAATGAGATGTCAGTAGATAAGATACGTCAAGGCAGATACACGTGCATTGGAGTATTACAAGGTCTAGGCACAATCACAGTATATTTGCCAAAATTATATGCCACAGTAAAATTCCCCTTGGATGTTTGAGCCTTGAGTCTTGTAGATTCCTTCATGCTCTGGTTAATCCCAATTTCATAACTTGGCTTGTGCTGAGGACCTTAGCTAACTATCTACTGACTTTCTTTACTGATGTCTGTAAACATAGTAAACGCTAAACCAAAGATCTCCTCAATTTATCACCAACCCAAACACAAAACTATAATAGTCTGTAACAAGTTTTGTTGGGTTTTGTTTGAATTGCAGAGCAAAACTTTATGCTCCTGAATACTGGGGTTTTTTTCTTCACAAACCACATTTTTTGCCTGTCAACATCTATTGACTTTTTCTTCATACTGATAATTTGGCTTAAGCTTTGGAAATCAGCAGTTTGTGGAAAACTTAAGTGCTAAAGAGTTTTTGGAGTTCCTGTCTCCTGTGATTACTCATATTTCCAGGGCTTGACATCCTCTTGGTCCTGGAAGCTACATTTTGCCTTGTGGCATGTTAGTATTTATCAACATTTCTCAGCTGAATATTTTATCTTCTTTTCACAGAGCAGTGAGGGTGGATGAAGGCACTTTGGACCTGATTGATAGCAATTCATCTGATAAGGAGATGGGTATTTTTGCATCTTACAAGCCACTGGAGTATCCTGTTGCTATGGATGCATGGTTCAACTCTGCCCTTTGCTGTCATTATATCATGGAGTACATTTTAAAGGGATAAAAAACACACCGTGGAACTCAGGCATAGATTATGCAATCACAGGCTTTTCTACAAAGACCACAGCCTTATGCGTGGTGATATTAATAGGCATTTTCATATTTACTTCAGTCAGGTTTGTATTCAGAGGGAGATGTTTAAACATTTCCCACACTTTTAATCATTGTTTCCAAGCAGACAATACTCTTCTCATGTGGAATTTTCAGAAAGAAATTAGAAGGGGAAACAAAAGGACTTCCAGCAGAGCAAGGTGATACCAACTTTTTAGGATCTATATTTTGTCCATAACATTGTATAATATCTTCATTATTTCCATAAAAGCTTCTGATCTACAAATCCTATAGACACCATCTGAAACAGCTCTGAGCTCTTCTGACCTATGTAGAAGACACGGTAGAAAATAGAACATTTCCAGCTATGTTAATGAAATCTATCTTTCACCTATAAGTTTTGTGTAAGTTGACAAAAGAAGGAAGAAGCTAATTCTGGGGGGAAGTTTTTTGGTTTTTCTTTCCCCTAAGTTTGAGCTTTTACTTCAGGGAGACACATTAGTTTCCAATTATTTTTCCTACATTTTTCAAACAGTGGAGGGCTCAAACTATTCTGCAGCTCAGTAGGTAAAGAACAGACTTTGTTGGAGTCATGCAATCAAAAAGTTTTGATCAGCTCTCTGCCAGGATGTAAAAGATAAGCAGCTCAGTCAGGCAGCCTCGGGATCAGCACAGAGACAGGAGTGCATCTGCATCTCTACAATAGTGTTTGTGACTGAGAGCCCAAAAAGTCCAGTCCCCTCCTGTGTCATGTCCTGAAGCACCTTTCTTCCACCCCAACTCTGATGGGATAATTGGGACTTAGTTGGCTATTCCCATGGGGTACCTCCAGCTGTTTTCTTTCAGCAGATTGTATCAGCGGGTTGTATCAGTACACCAGTACAGAAATTCTTCTAAGGTGAGAATTACCATAAAATGGAAGAAGTATTATATCTGTGACTAGTTAATTACAATCTGAGCATGGTCTTGCATTAATCACTTACTACTCTTGCACAGTAAACAGCTTTATGCCATACATTTGCCTATTAAATTTCACATCCACTTAAAAGTAAACTCAGTCTAAATCTGGTAAGGCAAATGTATGGAGTATTTGAATCACAATAATTATGCTTTTACAAGTAGAATACACATTCTACCTGATCTTTTACTTACCAGGTTTCCTGATCTGCGCAAGGATTTCAGAAACAAAGATGCATCCGTACATTCTTCGTACTGACTGTCCCAAACTCCAGTTTAGTGGACCCTAATTTAGAATAAACCAAGATTTTTTCCAGTAAGGCTAAAGCATTGTTTTTGCTCCAGCCCCCAACTCACACTTATGGTTATCTGCCCTCACAAAGCAGATATCACCTGAAATTTAAATGTAATATATATGTGATCCAATGTAAAAATATCATGCGTGAAATAGTAAATTACCTTCTCAAAAATTCCATGAGGAATTGACTACAGAATATATACATTTATTCAAACATGAAATGCCTTTTATTGTCTCACATAAAGGGAAAGAAAAGCCCTCCAAGGAAGGCGGGATTTTGCTATAGACAAGATAGAATAGGTGGGTGTTATCTTAAGCTACAATGCAAGATGTAACCAAAAGTATGTATTCTATCACCATCTTCATAAGCTGTTAAAACAGGTGGGGCAGCGTTCTTTATCTCTTCCATGACTCATCCCTGATAACTCCCTCTGGGGGCTATCTTCTGGTAATGGGCCATCAAAATCTCACAGCATGACTCATAAAACTACATCATCCCATTATGAAATGTACTGGCCAGGGGGAGGAACCAAGCATTCCTACCTGGATATAATCTAAGATTTGGAACAGCACGAGCAGCCTTACCTACTGGATTCCAAGAGGACATGAGCTACATAGCCACCACTGGGCCTTCAGATGAAGACCAGACCCTTTGACAAGATCATCACTTCAAAAGAACCACATCTATCACTTCAAGAGGACTGCAGCCACCACTTAATCAGACTGCAACCGCCACCCTGACCAACAGGATGTCAGGTTGCATCATGACTCTGACAGTTTAAACCAGTGTTTTCTACCTTTGTTTTAATTTTCCTATTAAATTGTAGTTCTGACTATCTCCCACTGGCTTGTTGTCAAACTAGTACAGTGTCTTACATCACTAATTGCTTTCATTTAGTTTTGAAATACATTCCCATTTTTACAGAACAAGTGCAAATAATCCTTGTACACAAATAATAAAACCTATCTGTTTAGCAAAACAATATCTCCATATACAGGCATTTTTTGAAGACTAAAAGCTATAGAAATTCAAATATTCCTCCTCGCTATCTGTGTCTGTGCAGCTACGTGCCTCTGTAGCAATGCTAATTCCTAAAGCAATTCAGTGAAGGATTTTCCAAAAGGCAAGGTGCCCAGGATTTACACATCTGTACCAGAATGGCAGAGTTCAGAGCTGCCTGTTTTCTGAGGGCAGGGTTATTAAATACCAAATTGAAATGCTCTTGTAAAGTTGCACTGGACCAAACTCATACTATAATTTTCATATAAGAGAGCAACAACCTCCTGAAAATTACTGTATCCTTTGTCCTACCCCCAAAGTCACTTATTTTTCACCACAAATCCTCTAGGAAGGCATAGACTAGGAAGCATAGACTCAGCTTGAAGCTGCTATTGGACTTCTGTATGGCACGATGCTTCCCACCAATTTGTCCCATGAGGAACTCCGCAGACTGGCTTTGAACATGCGAGGTTCAACATATCAAACATACCCGTTTTACTGAAGGTTATTTTTCCCTACTGTGAATGAATAATATATAATAAAGTAGATTACAAAAAACTGTGAAAATTAAACCACATATGTCTTTTGTAGACACAGTGTTTAAATTGCTGTGTAGATTGGGTATTCTCCAGTGATACCTGCAGCTTTTTTGCCCACTGAAAGCTTTGAAATAGGAACTAAGTCTTTAAAACTGGTAACGATTTTCAAATGGTCAACAAATTGCTTTTGTGACTAATGATTAATTTAAATACTCAGGGGTAAAGTCCCCAAGCACTTTGGATTAAAAAAAAAAATCTTATTCTCAATACAGTTGTTCTGTAATTATGTAGTTTAGAAACTTACCCCTTTGCATTCAGGGATATTCATAATTTGGCTCAAAACTGATGTGCAAACACTAATGACTTTGCTAGCAATATAATTCCCTAGGAAAATTGGAAGAGTTTGATTGTTTCAGGAAAAAAAGCCACAACACATTGAGTACCAAATTACTACAGTTTACTTAATCATGGGCTTCAAATAAGTACATACTGAACAGATTTATTGATTCTCAAGACATTTATTTATCACTCTACTCTTTAGCCAAAAAAGAACAGAATACATTAAAGGATTGGTTAATAATGTTAGTTCAGGAATACTTTTGGGGCATCTTCTTGTCTTTTCAGTATATACATTAACATTTGCTTGGATTATAGTAATAAAGGGAATCAGCCAAGGAAAACTTCCAGTATCAAAGATGTGTGCTTTGAATGCGCATCATGGATGTGCTTTGTTGGGCCCTTGGACCGCTGTTTTGGCCCCATATATTGTTTTAATTAACATATTTTTCTACTTCAAGTTATTGCCTCGGCTCCAAGATTCTCTTCCCACATTCCTCTTAGAACTGAGAGGCTGTTACCTCGTGGCCTTTGCTTCCAGCTCAACCGAGTCTGTTTTAATTTTAAGACAAGACAAGACAAGACAAAACAAAACAAAACGAAACAAAACAAAACAAACACACCAAAAAAAGCACCAAAAAAACCCAAGCAAAACACAAACAAACAAACAAATAAAAACCAACTTTCTCAGAGTTCAAACATCATCTACCAACTTCACAGATTACTTGAGGGGTTCCCAGTATCATTGGACAAAGCACTGACAAACCACAAAACACCCATCATCACATGCCCTTAAACTTTTAATTGGAAATTCAACTGAAAGCTTGTGACCATTTATTCTGTCTTATTTGAAAATGAAGCACCGGAAGAGCATCATCCTGCTTATGGGTCCTATAGATGAAGCAAAGTCTTTTCCAGCTCTAAACCAGGCACACACATTACTGGTACAAAACAAAGGCTTTTCACAGGTGTTCCCTGTCAGGAGACAGTGACAGCAAGTACGCGCAGCTGCTTTCTCAGCAGCACTAAACATCAGCAAACTGCAACCATTAAAAACAACATAAGGAATATTCTGGTTCTCAGCCGGGATTTCCACACCTGCTGCTCCATACTGCTATTCCTAGGCTTTGACCAGAGACAGTCGAAAGCATGCAAAAAAAAAAAAAAAAAAAAAAAGGCAATACTGCGGTCAGATTTGAAGATCTTGAATATATTGAATGTCAATGACCTGTGACTGTACTTGAAGATAAGTATAGATTTTTCCATTATAATCTGAAGTAAAAGGACCCATTTTATACTAATTTCTGCCAAATAAAAACCTATTTTATTTGGGAAAATAACTTACTAGCAAAAAAAAAACCTTACTAGTTACCCAGAAGAAAATAGTTTTCCACATATCAAGTTTTGCATGAATATTCTGGTTATCTTATCTATAGACTGCTCATTATTTAAAAATCAGTCTAGGTTTAAGCCCACACTGGTTCTGTGCTATCTCATTGCTAATTTTGCTACACTACCCTTCCATCAATGTGGCTAAGCAAATAAGATGTATTGCTGCCTCCATTAAATGGATTCTAGGGATTGGTTGCAATGTATTAATGAAAACATTAAATACCATAAATTTTAGACACAAGATGCTACCTCAGAGGTCCCAAATCACAAGCTCCTTAGTACATTAAGGAATAATCTATTTTATGTTCTCAAGGTTTGTGAACTGAGCCATAAACTTTTAATACAAAGAACAGTAAACACCATACCTCTGAAAATGGATACAGTGCGCTGTTTATAACATAACAGTCAAATTACTTGGCTTGGTTTTAATCCCGTTGAACAGATAAGGAGAGAGCCAAGGTTGAGAGAGAGAATAGATGAGATGGTTTGTTGCGCTGATTCAAAGATCACTTGCACTGCCTGAGAAGGCCCAGGCAGTGTCCCCAAAGAGAGTCTGCTGGGCAGACCTAGAAACATCTCCTTAACCTTCTGCTGAGGGTGAAAAATTGTGTTATCCCCATGATCCTTTTCCCCACCTATGCTGATTATGTAAATCCCCACATCTTCATTGGTCCCTGTGTTCTCCTCCCCAAGTTCTCCTTATTTAGTATTGTTCTAGCAAGTTCATCATTACTCGGTTGCCAGTTGGCTCCCTGTTAGATCTCCCCACGCCTTGATGTTGTTATTGGTTGAATGTACGTCACCCCACCTTTGTACTGCCCCCTTGGGTTACATTGATTGGTTATTTTGAATGTATCCCCTCCCCTTCTCTGCCATATATACTTTGTAACGCCCAGCTCTGGGCTCTTCACCCCTTGCTCCTCCTGTGCTCCTGAACCTCTGCTCCCCAGAATAAACCTTCTTTTCTCCCCCAAAGAGCCTCTCCTGCCTCTTTTGTCTCCTCCTGCTCCCTTTCCACCGGTGGGCACAGAGGCCCCTGCGTGAGTTCCCTCTTGCCCTCCAGCACGAGAAGCAGCGACCAGCCACCCTCGACTGCAGCCGGGGAAGGGCGTATGCCTCTGGCCATTGAGCTAGCCTTCTGGGCGGCCGGAGGGCTGTGTCAGTGGTTATTTACTTCATGAAGATTTCATTGCAAAAAAGAAATTGAATGAAGATTCAGGGGTACCTTTTTTGAGCATTTTACGTCATCTTCTTGGACCTTGAAGTCTAAGAAAGCTTCAGTGGTTTCTGCAAGCATGCAGAAAGTTCTGCAAGCATGTCTCATTGTTTATCTTGGTATGATCTCTGCCTAGTGATGGGGCTCCTACAAATACAAGCTGGTAAATATACTGGCAGTGAAGGATATCCCTGGCAAGCTCACCCTAAGCTTTCTTGATGGGGAGTAGTTGGCAGGATAAAAATAAAATTTGATGGGAGTAAGACAAAAACTGACAACAAATTTGCCTTCTTGGAAAGCACAAGCTAGAAACAGCTATCTCATGAACTGATGTCCTACACACATTTATGTATCTACACCAAAAGGTATAAAAAGTAACTCACTGCCTTACCTGAAAGGAGCACCAGACTGCCCCGATAGATGGGATCCTGGCTGGGAATACCCGACAAACTCCAGCCCCAGGGATGCAGATCATCTTTAAGTAAGACTTTTCCATTATTGGTTAGCCCCACTCCTGGAAGCAGTCTGGTCACAAGTCACAAATTTATAGTTGTATCCAACTAAATGTTCATAAGTAAATACTTACTTCGGAATTGGAATTTTGTAATAACTTGTAATGTACATATATTTACTTTACTCATGCCATATGTATACTTGCTTTCCTAGTGGTAATTTTGTGGTGACTTAAACTGCTTTTGCATATATAATTGGATTTTATATATACATATCAAAAGTCACTATATAAATTCATGATCTTCACATACCTGTTGATTCGTTAAACCTCATAGATCACCACTGATCCCTTCCTACTACTTCCTACTTGATCTTAGATCGTACTCAGCTATTAAAACTTTGCTAACAATCACATACAAACAGCAGACATCAAGTGAAGCTGAGATTTAAGACCACAACCAAAATCTGCTCAGAGCTCTGCACCTTTGGTGCTCAGTCCTACAGACTTCAAATTCAAATGACCTTCGGTGGGCTTCCCCATGAACAAGAAGGGAAGATCTGGCCTTTATTTGATCTACTTCTGTCTTCTTTTAATTAACCTTTAGATAGGTCATCCCTTCATTTCTGCAGTCGAGTGTAGCAGTCAGAAAAACAACCTGCTCTATCGGACAGATGTCACCATTGATGCCTTGGAGTGGCTACCTAGAACAGAGGCTAGACAGAGTTAAAAGAATAAAGTAGGTATTTATTAAAGGCCTCCAATAGATATACCTTGGGCAGCGCGAAAGCCTCGCAGAGGCTACATCCAAGATGGACCACGGTCACGAGTTTCTCAGACAGATGTAAGACTGGTCTATTTGTATCTCAGAGGTTAATTCTCCAATTATAGCTTCAGGTAATGAAGTCAGATTTCCCTAGTCTGCTTCCCCTCTGATTCACTTTTGTTTATATTTCTAGGGGCCTGAGGCAGTAGGTGTCCTTGGTCCTCAGGCCGGGAAGGATTGTTTTGTCTGACAAAGATGTGAGAAGAGCTTACTAACACTCTATATGGAGTTCAGCATTATACACTAATGCAGTACAGGATCTGAAAAATATAAAAGCTAAAAACTTAAGGCTTAAGGCTTAAGCTAAAAACTCTGTACCTTTCTAGAGGAACAGAGTGAGTGCTGGATCTCTAATTCAGAATTATCCGTTTGATTCATGGATCAGTCCAGAAGCTACTCTGGTCTGCTGTTTACTTTTGCTGTGTTACCCCCCACAAACAGGTGTGTATGCTGTAGCACATAACCACAGCGCATCCCACTTCACAGGTACTGTGAGCTACTGGTCGTCCTTCTACAACTATTTTCCAAGTATCTTCAGATGAATATTTGCTGGGAAAAAAATATAGTAAGAATTAATAAGGCAAAAACTAAGGAAATATTTTAAGACTTTTTTTTTTCTTCTCTCCAGTGAATGTTAAACAAAAAGAATTTCACTGGTTGGGGGGGATGACTCTAACCCTTACCTCTGCTGGGGCTCCACCTAGAGCACTGTGTCCAGCTCATTGAAAAAGGTTGTCCAGAGAGTTGGTAGATGCCCCACCTCTGGAAACATTCACAGTCAGGTTGGACAGGGCTCTATGCAGCCGGTTCTGGAGGAAAATGTCCCTGCTCACTGCAGGGATATTGACCTTTAAAGGTCCCTTCCAACCCAAAATCTTCTATGATTCTAATGTGACCAGAAACAACTTTTCAGTTTGCATAATTCAATTTATCACTATTCTGACTTCCTGTCAAATGTTTCATCTGATGCTAGCTTGGTTCAGCAGAAAACTCCAGGTCAGCAAGCAATGACTTCAACAGAAGAGCCCATCTGCTTCAGATTAGGTATGACATAAAGAGCTTGCGGGATCAAAGCCAAAACAGCCACATAGGTAAGGTCCTCAAGTATGGAATAATTACTCTGTCCTCCTGGCCTGGGGCACATTTACCGTCTTACTTTATAAAGTTAGGATCCAATTAATCTAGAATTTAGCATATGTATGTTATGAAATGACCCTTTTTTTGAAAGAATGTAGGTCTCCAGTAACATAAAACAGACTTGTAGAGTGGGGAGAGAAATCCTACTTACACAGACCTCCTATAGAAAACTCTGACTCCAAGTGGCACGAAATTTCACCCAGATTCTTGGATAACAAATTGCTTTTGCAGGCTTGGAGTAATTGACCATGCTACTTCTATTTTTCTATGCTCATCTGAAAGATATTTCCTTTTATTCTCATTCACTAACAGCATCTGGGAAATGCTTTTTACATGCACTCTTCTCTCATGTATGATTTTTATTTTTTCAGTGGTTTTGCTCTACATCCTGTGCTTCCATAACTCTGGATTAATTGTTTATGTGATAAAGTTCTCAAAGTGACCTTGGAGACCTTAAATGTAGCTTCCTCACCTCCCATTATGTTCCCTTCCTCCAACATTTGGTACTTCACAATTCAACATGCCTATTTCATCGAGACCCAGAGGGAAAAATAATGCTTTTACAGGAAGGGAACTGAAATGCAGGCACAAAATAGTGCATATCCATAGTAGCTTGAAGGCAGGACTTGTCTCACCTAAGTGGAAAACCAGCACTAAGTTCTGGCATTCTTATTCCAAGTTAACCCTTTAGCCACATTCCTGTCTCTTCTCCTTTTAATTTTCTGTTTTACATACCACCTGTTCATATTTAAAACCCAGTAACAGGAGAAGTAAACACTGGCATGTTTTCCTTTTGGCCCTCTGGCTATTTGCACTGGCACATGTACATGTACCTTAAAATAGAAAATATCTAGGACACCTGAAAATATAAGATAACCTATTGAACCTTCTGAAATTATGCTGACAGAATCTCTCTAGTCGCTAAAAAAATATACAATCTAGAGAGATTTATTCCAGTGCATTTGGAGCCCTGCATAGTACACAAGTATGGATGACATGCAGAAAGCTTCCTTTCAGGAGACAGGGGAGAAAGTGATAATACTGCTTTTTGTGGTACTGGCATACATGACACACAGAGAGAAAACATGGCGGGGGGAGGGGGGGGGGGGG
>VZTG01002817.1:13342-25382 GCA_013397845.1 Melanocharis versteri | reverse complement strand
GGGGGAAGGGGTCCCACTGGCTTTTTCACAGAATTATAGGATGTTAAGGGGTTGGAATGGGTCTTAAAGATCATCTAGTCCCAACCTCTCTGCTGTAGGCAGGAACACTTCCCACTAGACCAGGTTGCTCAGATCCCCATGCAACCTGATCTTGAACACTTCCAGGGATGGGGCATCCCCAGCTTCTCCGGGCAGCCAGTGCCTCACTATCCTCACAGTAAAGAATTTCTTCCTAATATCCAATGTAAATTTCCCCTCTTTCAATTTGTACTCATTACTCCTTGTCCTATCAAGGACAGTTCCTGATGAAGAATCCCTCTCCAGGTTTCCTGTAACCCCTTCAGATACTGTGAAGTTGCTATGAGGTCTCCATGTAACCTTCTCTTCTCCAGGATAAACAGCCCCAACTTTCTCAGCCTGTCTTTATAGGGGAGGTGCTCCAGTCCTCACAGCAAGTTGGAGGCCTCCTCCTCCAACAGTTCCATGTCCTTATGTTGCGGACAACAGAACTGTAGGCAGCATTCCAGTGGGGTGTCACAAATGCATAGCAGAGGGGAAGAATGACCTCCTTTAACCTGCTGGTCATTTTATTTACTTTCATTTATATCCATCTGAGAGACTGAAATAACTCCAAAGGCAGGATCTGAAATGTCCTACTTGGAGCCTAGAGTTGAGTAATATAAATAGTAAAGTAGGGAAAAAGATGTACAAATAAAAGACCTGGATTAACCTTCTCACACGAGAGAAACAACACAGTACCCACTGAATATTAAAGAGACTAAGTGTACACCAGCATACTGGATTTCTACACACCCACCCCCATTTCAGCTTTCCCACTGGAAGTTGTTAAACATTATTGCCTGACTATCAGACTGAAGAACTGTCATTGCAAGTGCATAGACTGGTAATAGTTCAATCTATCTGCTTGGCTCAGAAGAAAATATTATTTGTAAAAAAGGTAAGCAGCTTTAGTGGAAAAATACACTGTCGATATTCAGGCTGAATCCTGCTTTCTACTGGTACTAGCAGGGCTTAGTCTGAGATAAACCCCTCAGACTCATTTTCCTTGCCTTATAACCTTACAATCACATCTGACTGCATTCTTTATTTGTTCTAGAAGTTTTCTTTTGCTCCTTGTCACAGGCTGCCACCTCTTCACAGGCCAGATTGATCTCCCCAGCATGAACACCCCTTGAGCTCTCCCACATTCACCTATCCAGGGAGCAGCCATTCTGCTCTTTCTCTATGTGCTTTAATTTTTTTTCCCCCTGTGGCTTCAGATCCCCAAGTGGAACAGCAGCAGGTTTTCTGGCTGTAAAGGGTACCTTTAAAACAGACATTTCCCCAGCCTTCAATTTCAAAGGCTGGCTGAATAACAGAAAGAAATACTTCAAGAGGGGAAGGGAATGAGGAATTATGCTTTATCTGTTCTGATAATATGGAAGTTACGTTATAACATCTCCCCACTTAAAAAAATAAGCTTTAAAATACACCCCTGCTGAATTTAAATGAATGCAAGTTTAGAGAACATATATAAGACATAAACACCTGGAATAAAGAGATCAGTAGAGGTTTTATTGCTAAAAGGTCAACAACACTTACAAAGAGATTAAATTTTTAAAGGAGAGGAGTGGAGAGGAGAGGNAGAAAAGAAAAGAGAAAAGAAACACTAGGGAAAAAGTCTGAAAATAGCAATCTGAAATAATTTCTTACTGTGACCCTTGCATTGGAAAAGCTGTTGCTCAGTGTATGCCCACTGCCACCTACAGACAGAGAGCAGTGCTTAGAGACTCAGCCCAGAGAGAAGAGCTGGTGAACCCAGAATGTCTCCATTCCCAGGCAGGAGCCACTCAGCAGTCTTTTAAGCATACTAGCTCAGCTTTCAGAAACCTACACACACTCTAAAATTGTCTGTGACAAAAGCAGCAAGGAAAACATAAAAAAAGACAGCAATAGTAATGGACTTACTGTGTCTATTGGCAACAACAGTACAGAAGAAAACCACATCCTCTTAAAATACATTCTAGATTAAAAAACAAAGGCAGTTACTATAAACACAGGTACCATAATCGTGTTTACTGTTGGTGAAAATTGACAGCAGCATTTACAACCTCATTGGAGGAAACAGAGACAAGGATTTTAAGTGGAGGGAGCTGAAAAGATAAGTGAATTACCTGTGTTAACAGTAGCACTGATACTTTTCCTGTAAACACGATCTTTCCTTTCTACAGCAACACTAAATGTAACTGCATGTAACACAGCCAGAACACATGTAGAATATTCTCATCGTCATCTCTTCAAAGCAACACCTTCAGTAACATTATTTCATTCCATGAAACACTTATTTTGTAAGAGTTTATGATGAACTAAGGAAGTCCTAATTTTAAACTAAAACAAAACAAAAACACCACTTGTAGAAGAGCATGATTTAGAATTCTGCCTCCAGACAAACATAAAGGCTTTAAAAAGCAAACAGAAAACACAATTTCAAACCAAAAGTTTCCCCAGTTAGGAATCAAACTGTGCTGAAATTTCAGACAAACTTTTCTAACAGTTTTTAATGAGCATTTCAAAAACACTCTTTGCAGAATGTGCCCTTTTGTTTACTAGTATGTAGAAGTACTTCAAGTTTTTTTTTTTCTTCCCCCAAAAAGCGACAAGCAGTGTTTAAATTTTCATTTCATTAGGTTAAAATATGTCACTTTAATGAGATTTTGCTGAGATCAGAGAAATAAAGGCAAAAACATTGAATAGCTACTGTGTAGAGCCTTTAAAATAGCACAGTTATTGTCAAGATCTTACAGAAAGAACATTTTCATGAAGCAGATATCATAACATTACATGTATTGAAATAAATATATTTACACATACTTTTTTAAGACTAGTGAAACATTTATCTTAATTTTATTTGAAAGAAAGATCACACTTCTTTTTTAATTCAATGAGACTATTAAAAAGTAGTTGAAGATCTATCTCCTTGGAATATCAAAATTAATGAACACATCTAGCAGTCGTTTTCATTCATTGTCACCTTCATACCATTGAAAACATGGGTTACCACATCATCTACAGGACTAGAATGCCACAGATATGCCATAAATCCTGGCTCTTTGAAAGCACTTGATCTCCTCCACACAGGATAAGAGTGTTGTATTTGTGTAGTAATAGCATAAGAAAAGTTAAGTCCAGATCTGAGACTGCCTCAGTTGCCCTTCCTAAACCATTGTAAGGTGCAAACTTCCAGCCACAAATTAGTCTAGCAAGGCTGCATGTTGATGAACTCTTTCAAATTAAAATAGTGATAGCTATATTTCTCACTTATACCACATTTCTCCAAATAGGTTAATAAAATAATTTTTACACCATTTTCAAAATAATAATTTTAGATAATTCACTTCCCATGCTCTTGGCTCCTGAATATAAAAAGGAGGCCCTCCAAAAAGCCTTAGCACAAGCAGCAAATGGATAAATATGTAAAATTAAATTCAATTGCAAAATGCATCTGCAGCCAAAGAAAACTCCAGAAAGTATGGACCAATTTTATGCATGTGGTCATAGCTCCCCCAGCATCCAGTTCAACAGACTGAAAAAGAGAAGAAGTTATAAGATAATATTGTCCTGGATAGAGCTGTATTTTATGGAAGAAGTCTGGAAGCACATCAATCTTCTCTCATATGCTTCTAGTTACTGTCTTTACTGTATAACAAAACTGTCAAGTTCTTTTGGCTATTGAGAATTCTCTACCTTTCCTGTCAAGCAGTAAAACCTATAAATATTTCAAAATATGCTCAATTTATCTCTGTTCCTCTTTAAACTGTACAGGAGTATGGAGAAACACTTATGAATCACATACTATTTTGTACCTTTAATGAGATGCAGAGCATTATAAGCATATGCATACATGTCAACTACATCAGCCTTATAAAGATTTTAAAACATTTCTTTCTATTGAAGAAAATTAAAAATATGAAGTTACCTGATGAAAGACTTAAAATTGAAGGGTGATGGCTCCTAAACTTTTTGTGTTGCTCATGGAATCTAAAACACTGACTCCCAATTATGGAACACGGCACATATTCAGTGAGTATTAATGCAAGGCAACATCGCAAAGGTGTTTAATTTCTTCATCCCCTGCTTCTGCTTGTCCAGATAAACTGGGGGACCTTTTCTTTTTTCTTTTTTTTTCTTTTTTTTTTAATTTTTGTTTTTATGAAAACCCCCACACTGGCATTTCGGGAAAGCACTATGCGCTGCCATTCAACCTTACCACTTCATTAATGTCATTTTTGGCATCGAACTTGTTGTTTATTCTGCAGTCTTTCACAGAGGAACTGCCAAATCCAATTTCTTTTGTCACACAAAATACTTCTTTTAGTCTTTCCTTGTCCAGAATAATCAAAGAAAAGATCATGTAGTATGTTCTTTTTTGAGGCTTAGGTTGGCTCTTTTTTTGTCTTTTCAAAGTCAAATAAGGACTGTGTGCTGAAATAAACTTCATGACCCAGCAAATATGCTGTGCACTGATATTTAAATGGAAAGACAGCCCTGGCACAACTCCCCTGGTTATCAAGTGATTTTGTAGTAGATCACATTCATTAAGTACTTCACATTTATATTAAAATATTAATGAAAAAATTTAAAAGTATTTTTCTTGCTCTTGCTTTTTAACCATTTCCTCAAGAATTCCCTCAGCTCTTCATTCATGTTTCTTCACTAGTTTTCTAGTTACAAAGCATTAAATAGGCAACACCCGCCAAAAAAACCATTTCTCTGAGGTGCAAAATAGAAAGTACTAAACTCTCCGCTGCTAATCAAAGTTCATATTTCTTAGCCAGAAACTGAGATTAACAAAAATAAACTGTGAGATTACTTTATTTATAAAAAATAAATATGCAATAGATGATTAAGTTGTCACAGTATGATTTACTCATGGCCTAAAAAAACCATTTGAACTGAACTCTGTAAAAGAAGCCAGTTCACAACTACAAGCTCACATAAGGGTTGAAGGAACTCTGGCCGAAAAAAAAAATTCTAATTTCTAAGCAAGAACAATCCCAAACAAAGACTTCAGGGTAAAATACATGCCACATAGTAGAGGCAAAGAAAAATGAATTTCAAGTGCTTTCTGTTGCTAAAGATTGGATTAGAAAAATTTTTTTAAAATTTGTTGAAATTGTGAAGGGCTTTCATTTCAAAACCTGCTTCTTCAGAACAACAATGTATTTTATGTATAGGGGTTGAGGAACAGCTTTTTTATCCTACATTTATGAATTCATTTAGAAGACAGGTAAACTAGCCTTGAAAATACACTTTATTCTGCAAAAGACAAGTTAGTGTTTCAGCACAGGCAACGAGAATGCTTTCTATCCTCTGGAATACAGTGTCCCAAATTGTTTCATCCAACATGGTCACAAATTTCTAGCTGATTCTAGATGAACTGTGAAAGCTTCCAGACCACAGCAGTCCTCACAGATGTCATTAAATGCTTCCAAATGGAAAATAGAGCTTGAATTAGGCAGAGGCACTCAGGTCCTGGCCTGCAGAAACCCCAAGGAGTACTGCTCTGTATTGTTATCACTTCACTGGTGCCTATTCCCCAGCTACTTGGCTCCTATGCAGGAAGAAGTTATTCTTCCAGGCTAATCTGCCCATGAGATGAAATGAAAATCTGTGCCATTTTGATCCTTGAGGAACAGGAGAACTTTTTAACATAGGATTTTAGAAGATATTAAAGGGAGTGGGAAGCTTGCTTTACATTTTTAAAAACATAATTTTTTTAAAAAACTTCAGTTTTCTTACAGCAGAAAAAGAAAAGTTATGCTGACTCTACTTTGTTCCTTTTTAGTTGTACATTTTCATGCTGCCAGATTTCTTATTCTCTAGACTTTTTTCCTGTCTCCTGGACTTTACCTTCCTCCTAATCTGATTACAGCAACTCATGCCAACAGTAGAAGAAAGCACATCATGCTAAGATAAAAGTTCATTGTGTTGCCAAGGAATTTAGGTTAGAAATTTGGATTCCTATGACTATGAAAACTTGACACCAGAGAAGACTCTTGTAGTAGGAATAAATGTTGAACTCTAGGCCCTTGGTGGTAAAGGGAAGAATATAGGGGACAGAAGGGACATGCTGAAAGATAGAGATGGAAAGACAGTGGAGTGTGCTATAGCCTCTTCTTTTTCATAGTTACTATCTTGAAACCGTTTCGAGTTCCTGCTGTTTAGAACACATTCATGGATAGTAATCCAGACATGGGTTCTGGTAGTAAAACACGATTATTTACTTCTTTACTACAAGGAAAATTACAGAACATGAAGTTACTGTTGCATAAATTGGTGTTGGTAGTATCACTCCAAAGGATTCTGGCTTCCAGCTGGAATGAAGATGAGACAGCTTTTCTCTATTAACTGATATAGCACATTAGCAATATTACATTAGTATTTATCACACCAATCCACACTTCAGGACATCAGAGGCGTCATACAAATTGACATGAGTACCTTCACTTCCTGTACATAATCAAGTCCTTAACAACAGAGAGGTAGTTCTAATAGTGCCTAGCAAATTCTTGATGCAGGAACTACAGATTTGAGACAAATGACAATGACTTAAAGGCTGTTGCTATACTTCTGTATGAAGAACGTTTATGATACAAAAGGTTTGCCAAATGTGGAATCAGGTTTTAAACAGAAACTGCTAGATATATACTCTCTGGGCTTTAAGAGTTTGTTGCTTTATTCAACGTAGAGAAAATACTGAAAACACATAAGTTTTCAAAGTTATCTGTAGTTTGCTTAGCTTTTACCAAATACCAGGAAGATAAAAGCCATACTGCAGCAATTAGGTGATCTAGCATATGTTACACATATAAAGCCTCCGTGCAAATTTCACTGATGGTTCAGCTGATGGTATTTTTCCTACCTGTCCAAATATATAACCTTAATATTAGCAAACGGTTGTGTGACCTCCAGATAAGCCCAGGACCTCAAAGGAATGAGGATGCAGGGAAACGTTTTGCCTTACTCAGTACAATGGGAAGACTAACAAAATCTGATAATAACATGCTTACATAGTTAGGAATCACAAGCCACATGCACAGGCCCCTCTCGCTTTTTACTGTTCCCCAGGAACTGTGCCCTGTTGATTCCAGTGCTGCATGAAAGAAAAGGAACTCAAGGTTTAGAGTGTCAGATACAGTATAATCTGATTATAAAAGTAAGGTGCTATGTAAAGTAATAGCCAGCCCAATACAAAAAATCTGTGAGCATAGCTCAAGAAACACTCTAGCACTAGAATGTGTATGGAAAAAAATAGTAATGGGCCATTCTGTAGCTAGACAGCTCTATACTTTCTCTCTGTCTGGATTTTCCTGACGTCAGGTTGATTAATGGAATGTCTTCACATTAATGTACTTTGGGATATCTTAAATCTCAACAAGTCCATTTCATGTTCTTGCCACCAAGATTTCCAGTAGATTTCTTCTAGCATGTCAGAATGACAGATAAATTCCTGCAGCCAACCTTGTAAAGGGCTCATTATTGTTTCAGACTCATGTTCTCACACTGGAGGTCCTCTGTACAAAGGCTTCCAGAGTTTTGGGTCACTTTAAAATATGTGTTGAGTAAAAGTGTCATTTCTCTACTCGAGGAAGCTTTGGAGCAGTGTTCAAGGCCACATTCTGAATTTTATACTGTTTTACATTATCAGTCTGCATACTGAAGAAGTAACTGCAATAAACCCTAAGTAGCTCAATCCAGCATACACTTGATCTATTTTATTTATGTGGTTGTTGTCCTATGTTGAAAAGCCACAAAGTTATTTATGAGATGGTTCTATTATTTTTCTTTAGAAAGTTTCTCACTGGCAGCAAATTATCAGTACATATTTTTAATCCACTCACAAAATGCTACTGGTTTGAAGCTCACATACAATAAGCGCTTTCAATGTTTAAAGAAAGAATTTTGGAAAAAAAAGTACTGCTGAAATCCCTTACATAAGGTCAAAATAAACTAATTCTTACACTCACTATGCACTTTTGTCTGCAATAGTGATCTCAATTGGGCTGAAGTGTAGCTGTATCAGTAATAGTGCTTTATTATAATTGTCATGGGTTTTGCATTGAATCAGTGAATTTATGAGTAAGCATTGAGGTAGCAGATTGATCAACCACTTGGGAGAGATCCTGCCTCTGCTTTACACTGTGCCTTCATTCATATTCCAAAGTTTTTGACACTGGCCCACAAATTTGGAGGCAGGAGGAAGAAGGGAAGAGGACATTTGTGATCTTTTATTTGAGTTTGAGGGCATGAGAGGGGATCCTAATTAGGAAATTTTCCATGTTCTTTGCCATCGTGATTGGTTTTCCCAGTCTGCAACTAGAATCTGATACCTACAAAAAAATTAAACCATGCAGATATTCCAAGCAATCAGATCACAAGTAATCCAAGACAGAAGCATAAAATGGGGTGAAATTAGGTAATTACTTAAAAAGTTTGTATTAATTGCAAGCAAGACATTTTATAAATTAAAGCTTGAGTTTACTGGTCAGCTCCACACATGTATCTGCGAATTACTACCACGTTTAAACCCCATCTACTGCCTAAGATCCATGCAAAGCAACTTAAAGTACCTGTCAATTATACACAGAACAAATGACATTAATATACAAGTGTAGATACCAACTTTCTGTAAATACATAATAAATATATGTATTCACAAAAATATTTCTCATTTTTATCCCATCTTAGAAAGGTCATCTGCTTTGCTGGCTGTAGCTGCCAGCCAGATACCAGAGATGTTTGTGAAAGTTCTCCTTCCTTCTAGAGCAAAGGAAGACTTTTCCCTCCATTCCAGTCAATACCAGCTACTGGACTTTTTTCCTGGAAGCATGATTTTACAGTACAAATCTGTATTTTCATAGATAGTGAAGGGCACTTCTCTCCAGCGGAGATCAGAAAAGTTCCTCGCAAGACAATCTGGTTGAAATCATATCCTTTCCTGCCTGGTTTTCTGAACTGTCCAATACCTTTCAGCCCATGCAATTATAATATAGTAAGGAGCTCAGAGTAGGCCTTTATATCATATATTTACCGAATGCTTTAGTTCAATCTACCTCTCAAAGCTATCTATATGCTTTAACATGATAAACTAATTGCTTTCTTGAGAAAATAACAACTCCACCTCTTAAATCTACCTTTCACTTAAAAGTCTAATGATAAGGAAACCGTCTGCTCGTCAAGTCACTGCCCTTTATTTTTTTTTAAACACTAAAACAAAACATACCATTTAAAATTGAAACAAGGAAAAAGTAAACCACAAATAATTTTAGATTAGAAACAAGAAAGTCAGAAGCAGAAAGTCAAATAGAAGAAGAAAAGTCCACTTGTTAGCCATTCAGGCACTGGGAGGGGCTTCCTCCAGCCCTCAGAGGTGTGCTTATTAAAGAAGGCTCTAGGGAGCGTGGTGACACAGAGTGAGGCAAACAGGAGAGGGGAAACAGGGTCATGGCATGTCTTTGAGGGCGTGGCACAGCAGTTTGCGGGGCAGTTCACACAGGCAGGGCAAGCAGGCAGGGTTGCAGCCATTTCCTGCTAGTGGGGTTTTTATTTTGTGTTGGGGTTTTTTTTGTTTGTTTGTTTTAGGGGTTTTTTTCAGCAATGGTCTCCAAACAATCAAAAGTTATAGCTAGTAAAAGTGTACTGACCCAAACAGAATGCCCCAAGATGGACACATCTGTACAGACTCCTTCCTATATGGAGTGTTTGAGCCTATTAGTAGTACCAGGGGATGGTGCAAAAGACACCCGCGTGCAGTGCAAACAGTTAAATGATCTCCTCTGTCTGGTGGCCGAGCTTAAGGAGGAGGTAGAAAGACTAAGGAGTATTAGGGAAAGTGAAAGGGAAATAGATGGGTGGAGTTTCACCCTTCCATCCCTGAGAGAAGCCCAGCAGGAGTCAGAGGACTCCCATGCCTCCTGCCATCAGGCAGGAGAAGACCTAGTAGATGAAGGGGAGTGGAAATGGGTCCCTACTCGGAGAGTTAATAAAAATCCCTCTCAACCCCCATCACCTACCCAGGTGCCACTTCAGAATAGGTATGAGGCCCTGGATCCAGAGGGTCAGCCAGATGACATCGAAGAAAATAATCTGCCCGGAGAGCCTCCCTGTTACACTTCGTCTGTCAGACTCCCTCTAGCACTAAAAAGAAAATAAGGGTAGTTGTAATGGGTGACTGACTCCCTTCTGAGGGGAAGAGGGCACCATATGTCAACTGGATCCATCCCACAGGGAGGTCTGCTACCTCCCTGGGGCCCAGGTACGGGATATCACCAGGAGACTCCCTGGGCTTATTCAGCCCTCTGATTATTACCCACTGCTGATACTCCAGGCTCGCAGTGATGAGATTGAAAAGAAGAGCATCAGGGCAATTAAAAGGGACTTCAGGGCTCTGGGTCAATTGGTTGGTGGAGCAGGAGCACAGGTGGTGTTCTCCTCAGTCCCTTCAGTGGCACAGAAAAATGATGAAAGAACAGGAGAACCCGCATTATCAACAAATGGCTTAAGGGCTGGTGCCATTGGCAGAATTTTGGGTTCTTTGATCATGGGGCAACTTCTATGGCACCTGGCCTGCTGGAGCCAGATGGGCTCCATCTATCTATCAAGGGCAAAAGGATTCTAGACCATGAATTGATGGGACTGATTGAGAGGGCTTTAAACTAGGTTTGAAGGGGGAAGAGGACACAACTAGGCTCTCCCGAAACAAGCCCAAGGGTGGTAAACCAGAGTCGGGTGAAATCAGCAGCCCAGTTAAAGTGCATGTACACTAATGTGTGCAGCATAGGTAACAAACAAGAGGAGCTGGAAGCCATGGTACAACAAGAAAGCTATGATGTAGTCACCATCATGGAAATGTGGTGGGATGACTTGCATAACTGGAGCATTGCAATAGATGGCTACAAGTTCTTCAGAAAAGACAGGAAAGGGAGAAGAGGTAGAGAGATGGCTCTGTGTATTAGGGAGGCTCTCAACACCATGGAAATTGAGATTAATTATGATAAGGTTGAGTGCCTATGGGTAAGGATAAGGGGGAAGGCCAACAAGGCTGACATCTTGGTGGGAGTCTGTTATAGACCACCCAACCAGGATGAAGCGGTGGATGACTTATACTACAAGCAGCTGTAGGATGTTTCAAGATCACCAGCCCTTGTTCTTGCAAGTAATTTTAACCTGGCAGATATCTGCTGGGAACTCAACACAGCAGAGAAGAGGCAGTCTAGGAGGTTCTTATTGTGTGCGGAGGACAACTTCTTGTCACAGCTGGTAAGCGAGCGAGCCTACCAGGAGAAGGACTACACTAGACCTGCTGTTTGCAAACAGAGAAGGGCTGGTGGGAGATGTGGTGGTTGGAGGCCGTCTGGGGCACAGTGATCATGAAATTATAGAGTTTTCAATATTTGGTCAAACAAGGAGGCATCAATAAAGCTTTCACACCGGACTTCCGGAGGGCAGACTTTGGCCTATTCAAGAGATTTATTTGGAGAGTACCTTGGGAAGCAGCTCTTAAAAACAAAGCAGTCCGGGAAGGATGGGCATGCTTCAAAACAGAAATCTTGAAGGCACAGGAACAGACTGTCCCTATGTGCTGAAAGATGATCCAACAAGGAAAACAACTGGCCTGGATGGGCAAGGAGCTTTTTGGAGGAACTAAGGAAAAAAAAGAGGGTGTATCACCTTTGGAAGGAGGGTCAGGTATCTCAGGAAATGCTTAAGGGAGTTACTAGGTCATGTAGGAAAAAAATTAGAGATGCAAAAGCCCAGTTAGAACTCAATCTGGCCACTTCTCTGAAGGACAATAAAAATATTTTATGAAAACATTAATGGCAAAAGGAAGGGCAAGGACAACTTCCATTCTCTGTTAGATGCGGGAAGGAATTTAGTGACTAAAGATGAGGAAAAGGCAGAGGTACTTAACACCTTCTTTGCCTCGTTTTCAGCAGAAAGGCAGCTTGTCCTCAGGGCAACTGTCCTCCTGGGCTTGTCG
>VZTG01002817.1:183-12971 GCA_013397845.1 Melanocharis versteri | reverse complement strand
GAAGGCCAATGGCATCCTGGCCTGTATCAGGAATAGCGTGGCCAGCAGGACCAGGGAAGTCATTCTTCCCCTGTACTCGGCACTGGTTAGGCTGTATCTTGAGTACTGTGTCCAGTTCTGGGCCCCTTATTTTAGGAAGGACGTTGAGATGCTCAAACGCATCCAGAGGAGTGCAACAAGGCTGGTGAAGGGTCTGGAACACAAGTCCTGTGAAGAACGGCTGAGGGAGCTGGGGATGTTTAGCCAGGAAAAAAGGAGGTTCAGGGGAGACCTTATCACTCTCTACAACTACCTGAAAGGTGGTTGTAGCCAGGTGGAGGTCAGTGTCTCCTCCCAGGCAACCACTGACAAAATGAGAGGACACAAGTCTTAAGCTGCACCAGAGGAAGTTTAGGCTAGACATCAGGAAAAATTTCTTCACTGAAAGAGTGATTGGGTATTGGAATGGGCTGCCCAGGGAGGTGGTGGAGGCATTGTCCCTGGATATGTTTTAAAAAAGACTGGTGGCACTCAGTGCCATGGTTTAGTTGATAAGGAGGTGTTAGGTCATAGGTTGTACTTGACGATTTCAAAGGCCTTTTCCAACCTAATTCATTCTGTGATTTTGTGATTCAGTGAATACTATTAAATTGCAGATGTTCCTATATTAAATGTGAAATTGCCTCTACAGTTCTGTTCAGGTTGATATCACAGTTGAGGTGCCCAGTTTTCATTCATTAACCAGTATTAACTTCAATGTGTAAATAAATAACTTTAAAGTATTAATTATGGTGTAGATAAATTCTTAGATATCAGTTCGCCACCTTACACTATTTAACTCGTGAACACTAATACGAAGTACAAATACTGAAACTCAACTGAAATCTTGAATTTAATTTAAATTTGATTAATTTGTTTACACGCATTGCTTCCTCACATTCTCCAAAAAGTGAAAACTGTCACTCTTTATAGAAGTTCAACACTCAGATGAAAAAAACCTTATGGAGAAGGAAAATATTTCATAACCTTCATTCTGAAAAGTGATTGAGACTTTGCATGGAGACTTCTCTCTCATCTACTTAACAGAACACGGAATGTTTAAATGAGAATATCTGCAGCGTTCTTTCAATACTCTGGGGAAAGCATGAAAAGCAATATGTTACGGTAAGAGCAGAAGCAATGGGGATTCTTTGCAACTTGGTCAAAATATGCTGCATGTAGGCATATTTAATTTTTTAAAATGAATTTATTTAGAATTCTTAAAGAAACCAGCTGTTGTTACTGTATCTGTGCTTGAAAATCCTCTGAGTCTAGCAGTTGGAAGCTGACATACTTATTCCATTAATTTAGATGACTGTGAACATTTCCCATAGTATAATTGTGCTGCATAATACATGACTATTCATTCTCTAGTAATGTCAGTTGAAAGAAAGGAACAAGAGGGGGAAAGAAGCAGAGTTTTTTTGGTGGTTTTTTTCGGTTGTGTTGTTGTTGTTGGGGGGGTGGGTTTTTGGGCTTTTTTGTTTTTGTTTGAGGGTTTTTTTGTGCACTTGGACATTAATAAAGTCCAAGAGTGCTAGTGCTGCTTTCATAGGGCTTAAGTTGGCATGCCTAGGTCTCTGAACAATCCTCAGTGTTCCCTTTGGTTTATATTAGCCACAGAATCCTGCATTTTTTTATAGTCTGGGTCTAATTACTTCCAAATTTTATGTCTGTTTTGAAAAAGGACACAGAATAAACCAGTATCCAAACTGTGGATCCATCATCTGCCTAACCATCATTAACTTCCTGAGGGAATTTAGTTTCCAAGGTGATATTTAACCTAGGAAACAGCTTGGTAGATGCACTTGATTTTGGTACTCTTAAAGCAGAAGAAAGTTTTATGGGAGAAAAACGTCTCCTGAATATTAACCTTATCTCTGCCCTTTTCTTGTTGTCTCCCAGTTTTCCTTCTGGATCTCTTGAAAAAAATAGCTTCCTAAGGATATTGTAAAATACTGGAGAGTGGGATCTCAAAAGAGGTGGCCATTTGCAGAACCTAAAATTTTCTCCAGAAGTCAAGGCCAAGAGATTTCCAGTCCCTCTCTCCTCCCACCCAATTCTGTCTGTAAGCACTCAAACTAATCACATTGCAGCAGAGCTCACAGAAAACTGTACTTCATTTCTTTGTTGATCAGAATGTTTCCTTTTGGTAGTGTCCAACACAGTTGGGTGTAGGAGGGCTCACATTTTCATAAAATGTCATACATACCATAACTAATATAAAGGCTAATAAGGGGAATGAGAATGTTCATTAACCTGCCCATTTATAACAGCAAGCTCTGTTTCATCTAAGTTCCTATACTGAACAGTCATCTAGAAATCCCTTGTCCCTGCTGTCATGCCATCCCTATGGATATCTACATTGAAAGGTTTAAGACAAGACCTGAGTTGTAGAATACCTGAGTTGCTGTAGAGAGACTCTGCTTGACTTTGTTATGAACAATGCAAGATCTCTTGGCAGACATCATCCAGTAGAAAATAACCCCAGGTTTTTAGGCCACATCAGGTGCAGTAAGGTGCAGATGTAGGCCTCTTGGCAGGTCTTCCCGTTCAAATAGAAGGTATGTATACCTTGGAAATCCATTAAAGCATCCCAGTGCTAGTGTAAATGTGGAGAATGGATCACAGACGAGCACAGAAATGCCACACTCTGACACCAAATGCTGAGTTTTCCTCCTCTCAGCCTCAATGCTCTCAAAACCTGTCCAATACGAAGATGCAATTAAACAATGCCTTGAAATCTATGAACAACTGTGAACCATGTCTTTAAAAAGAACTTCAGTTTCCCAGCTGAGGGATTTATTTTGCTTTAATCCAACATACCAAGTGTTTTACCCTGGCTGACCCAAGAATCAGATAGTATCAGCAAACACCATGAGGTCTCATCAATATCAATATCCCCCATAACTCTCAGTAGACATGTAACAGCAATGAACTTTATGTGTATCCTGAGGCTGGAAGTAAATTAACTGAAGTAAACTTACCAGAATAAACTTTGGGGGACTAAAAAGTGAAATGGAGATACTCCTAACAGAAGCAGAGAAACTGAAAGAAATAAGAGAGAGAAATCAAGATTAGACTGAAAGACTGGCTTGTTCTGTGTAAGAATATGGCAAAACAGGTTAAAACCATCTTTCTGCCAAGGAACACTATAGGAGCAAAATCTGGACTACTTTTCAAAAACCTTTGCAAAGCACTTTAGACTCAGATACAAGTAACTTCTCATGCCATACAGGTAGTTCTCACTTCTCATTATCTTTAATCAGAGCATAAGGCCATTAGAAAAATGTGGCATAGTCATTTGTGCCATGAATCAAATATGACCAGGCCAGTATAGCAGAATAAAAGAATCACTGAGAAAAAAACTTTAAAAATTTGAATACATTGTATGAATTGTGGTGAATGCAGACAGTGAAAAGAATTTAAGAACAGAAGTTAGAGATCTAATTAAAGTGAATTGAAAAACATCGTTCTTGCACACAAACTGCTTTTACTCCTTTCAACATACACTCAAGAGAAGAAAAGCCTATACTGTCTCTTATTTGTAAGCAGGTTTGTTGGTTGTTTTATTTGAACAGAGATGGCAAGGAAATTCTGAAGAATTAGAGAGCTATCAGCCCTAGCTATCAACAGGTAGAGACTTGGAAGTCATCCTCCTATTGAGATTTTCAACAATAAATGGCTTTTCCTTAATCAGTCTGCTTCTGAAGACAAACATGATTCTACCACTATATGTAGTATTTAGAAACCATAATTAAGGTTATCCTTGATGACAATAGTAACAATTATGGATTCAAGCACTAGATAACCTTTCTGCCTATGACAAATCGGAATATAAACAGGCACTGAAACAGTCATAAGAAACAGTAATGAACTCAAGTGACAGCAGGAATTAAGTTACCACATTGTATAAAAGAAAAGTATGTGGAGTACCCAAGAATGAAATAAGAAAAACCTACATCAAATATATATGATACATTCAAGTTAATACAGAAACTCTACACTGAAAGCAGGGCTATGTTCACCACAAACAGATCATATACTCACCACACACACAAAAAGAAAATCATTAAAGAGAAATTACTACATGATCCAGCACAACACATAAAACTGCAGAAGAGTCGACAAAGGAGAGAAATAAAAGGTCTCATATATGAGAGTCTGGAGTATATTTAGAGAAAATGGAAAATATCTTCAGAAATAGTTTTTTAAAAAATATTCTCCTGAACAGAGGGTCTACAACTGTACCATGTCCTAAAGAATAACCTGCTGGAAGAAAAAAAATTAAGTCTTTCATTATTTCAGTACTTCAGCATTTCTCCTCATCAGCATGACCTACATTGGTATTGCTGATAATCTTTACAACTCTTGTGAGTTACAACTGGTTTGGTGACATTAATATTTTCCCTCTCTGCTTTATATATTTATTTTTCTCTGAAGATTTTTTCAATTCATTGAGTAACCATAAAGGAAGTTGTTCCTCAGGAATTTCTCTTTTTCTGTGCTAGTACAATTTTTTTTATGTGAAACCGTAGCATATGAGTAAAACTGTTTAATTTTGTATAGTGATGGTTCAAAATTGCTTTAATTCTTTGTCTGAATACCGAACTCTGTCCACATGAATGGTATCTAAATAGAAATGCAATTTTCATGTTTTATTCCACATGATGTTTAATACTGCCATCTCAGGCATAGAATGCCCAAGATAAGTTTTTATTTTTAAAAGATCAACATTGGAGCTATTCACAGAATTTCTCTGTTAAAACCAATCCGCAGTTCACCATAATGTTTATAACCAAATTGACTATTTTTAGTTTTTTATTTTGACAATGGATTATCTAGTCTCCAGAGTAAATTTCCTTTCCTTTTAAGGTATTGGTACCCAGGATTAGAAGCCTATCATTTTCTCCTTTCAGTTTACTACTTGTATATACCACTTTGAATCATATAGCATATAAATTGCAAATCTAGAAATGAGCATTAGGAAAAAAGTCTCAAGCGGATTTCAATGTTTCTATTGTAGTTTTAAAGAACACTGTAAAGTTTTAAAAAGGCACAAATCCAATTTCAGGTCACACATCAGCCCACCCATGTGACTTGATTGATAGAATAGTAAAATATTTGATCTGTAAATTCTCCCCCTACACACAACTTCAAAGGGAGCACTCTTGAATCTGTGCTTCTCACAAGTTTGGGTGTCAGTGTATTAGCCACTGGAAGCGATTCTGTCAGTTCTGCCTTTATTCTTGCAAAGGAAGAAAATCATTAGTTTCCTGGTGCAAGGCAGCTATAAGAGAGTTGGACTGTTCTTTAAACACTAAGGATAAAACTGCTATTTTTTCCCTTCCCACAGGAGCTGAATGGGTGATGCTTGACTGAGAGTGTCAAAAGGCCTTTTTGACCAGTGAGCCGTTCTGAACCTGAATTTTAAATGCTTTTTGAGGAAAGGGAAAATGGTTGTTTTAATAGACTTCGCACACTTCAGACTCTGCAGTCAAAACTTGATAACCTTCAGAGGAATTCACTGAAAGACACAGCTACCCCAGTGGGGGTGACAAAAATGGTTATGAATATTTTTTCCATAGTTCTATTATTTGATTTTTCAATCACTAGCCATGTTTATTAGCCTTTTCTATCTATACATTCTTTATTTCTAAATACTTCCTGTGATCAAAATGTACCAGAAATCATGTTCCAGTTTTCACAGGGCTGAATAAAACATGTGAAGTTCCAATGCTATGATTAAAACACTGATTTTGCAATATTAAAAAATCCCAGCATGAATAATTAAGCTTCTGATTCTACTGTGACATTATCAAATAAAAACGCTGCAAATTCCTTCTCACTTCCAAAGCAAAGACTGTGGAACCTGATCTGCTATTAATAAAGTTTCCCAATTGCCACGTAACTCTAAGATACAAATGACAATGGATGTAAAAGTCCATAAATGATGATGATAAAAAGACACTGTTCCTGTACATCTGGGTTCTCTCACTGATATTTTGAAAAGTGTCAAAGGCATTAAATTTAATTTCTGGCTCTTTGTATGCACAATAAAGATTTAGAAAACAGGTCTAGTTTAAATCAGCAATATATGGGCCCTCATCTGCAGCCTCTCTATAAATCAAGCAATGAGACTCAGCCAGTTATAAATCTAAGACAGAAACTCCAAATAGCAGATAACAAACTGTCTCTTACACAGTACAAGAAGGAGGCATAAATTATTTCTGTCTATGCAAACAGGCAATTTTTAAAAAAATAAAAGTAATGATTTTCAAGTTATTTTTGCTCAGGTACATGAGAAATTAGGGGTTTGGAAAGAGGGTGGTCCACATTTGAAGAATTTTAGTATGGTCCCACTCAGCTCTGCAAAATACTTCACAGTCCATAATCTAGCTCTGAAATGGAACAAATGTCCAAGATCTTATACAGAGAATAAGAAAGAATCAGGGCCCATATTTCACTTCAGCTGGGATTTACACATTTAGTATACCTCCAGCATAAACATCACATGACTGTAGCAGCTGAGAAAACATTTGTTCCAACCACCCACATGTCAGAGTCAAAGCAAAGTGAAAGGCAGGGAAAATATCATTAAAATCACCCTCTGTAATTTGCAAGAACTCATTTATTGAAGCCTCCAAACTTTCTGCCAAGGGTACGTGGGGGTCTTTCTAGTTTACTTCTCGCATTTTACACTTCAAATAGTGCAAGTGTATTTTAGATTTCTAAGGGGTTTTATGGGTTTTTTCCTGGAGCTGGTCCCAGTTATATAAAGCTATTTATTGTGATTGGCTATGTTTCACATTCAGAATAATTATTAAAGTATCACTGCCTTAACATGAAAAGAATACAGTACTGAGTTTAAGGTATTTTGCCTCCTGAGAATGATAGGAAACAGAAACTAACTAGCAAACTGCTTGAAGTCAGAAAACAAATTTCTTCAGCAACTTTTGTAGTGTAGATGATGTAAGGGAAGTGTTTTGGTCTCCAACAGTATGTCACAAAGATTATGTGTATGGTATTTCCCTGTTGTACAGAGCTTGACACTAAAAGGATCCCTGCTCTTCAGTCAAGAAATAAAAACATTGAGATGCACCAGCACAGAAGATTTGCAGCATGAGAACCTAGAAAGCAATTTTTGATTTTTCCCCCGAAGGATGAATAAAATAAAACAAAGCAGAAACAGAAAATTACAAAAATTTATTTGGGTAAGATATTTTTGATTGTGCTTTTTACACAATTCACATATCACAAAGTCAACTTTGAAGTTGCAGTGCTGCTATATTTCAACTTTAGTCATCAGTTTTAAATAGTGGTCTTTGATATTCTTATGTGTTAATTAGTGATAGAAGTCACAGAAGCAGAAATTTATAAATCGTCAAGTATTTTTAGACCTAACTCAAGGAATGTTGGATAGAGGCTTGCCAACACAAAGATTAAAGTAGCAGGGACATGGCAAGTGCTTGCATCACCTTAAGTCTGAAACCTTCCAAGATCTGCAGTGTGGGAACTATTAGTGCTGGGAATATATTTGTTGTGATGTCTAACTCAACTGGATTACGAATCTGGACCAACTTACTTTTCTGCCTTGGAAATGTGAACATAGGATACATTAACAATAATAAGGTAGGAGTTTACTAATACTTGTTAATAAATTAACAATAATAAGCTATGATCAGGCATCCTAGTGTGTAATCCCAAAACAACAGCTTACCTTCAAGTATCATAGCTACAGTCTCATAAATCAGTGGAAGAACAGCAAGAAACAAGACAATAGAGTCTGGGGTTGGGGAGGTTTTTGTGGTGGTGATTTTTAAATTTTTTTTAAGCTTAGAATTTAAGCAAGGAAATTAAGGAATAAGAGCTATTTTGATGCCTGCTTTGACATATAACATATGACGAGGATGAAGTCAAGAATTCCAAATGAGAAGACAGTTGGGCTAAATCAGAATGAGAGCTAGCCCAAAAGTTACTTGGTTAAAAAGATGAGGTGGTAGATGCAGTCGTAACTTCCCTCTGCCATATTTCTGCTAAGAAGTGTGTTAAGATCTTGTTTGTATAGGTGCACTTAGCATCTCATTCCTTCTCATTTTATTATAACTTCAATTCTGCACTGCCAAAAATAGCTTTTTACAGTGAAGGGGAGTTTGTTAATCCTCCTACTTAAAAGAAACATACAGAGAGCTCAGCTGTCTCTAGCACTAGCTCATGATTTATTTCACAAGCAGTTTCACACAGCTCTTTACTAAACAGACATTCTTTGTGCTTTATTACAAATTTGTTCCATTGAGTCATGCTCTCTGTGGGATGTTGTGTCTATATTTTATTTCACTCTAGCCATTAATTACCTTCTGGGCCCTGTATCATGCGTCTGTCCCTTTTATTACAACGATGCCTGCTGGTGTGGCTAGTCAAGGAGCTGTCAATATTTCCATTAGAAAATCCATCTCTCAGGGGTTTATAAGTCAGCTGTAAAGCTCTACTGCTGGCTGATGGTTGGCATATATGGCCACAGCCAGAAGGGTTCTTTCTTTTCTTTCTTAAATTGAACTAGGAAAAAAACCCTCAATGTGTTTAAGTCATAGAATCAGACATGAGTTTTGAGTCCATGTTTTTCAAATTCAGAAACAGCTTTAGTTCTTTAAACCAAGTTTTGCAGGCTGTTTGCTGATAATGTAAGCCAGTGCTTCAGAGTTTGGCTATTTTTAAAGGATTCAAGTCATCCTTACACTTCCTTTTCCATCACTGAACTTCCATCCACAACACCTTGCCTCCGACTAACAGGTCTGGAGTCTGCTCCTCTGAAGCTGCTGCTGTCTGAAACAGTTTTTGAATATTCCTTCAAATATATGCCCTTCCATTTAACTTCGACAATGGAGAAATTGCTCTCTTCTGCCTATATCTCTACAATTTTCATACTCACTTCTAGTTATTATCCCTATATCTCCATTTTACCCAGAGAAGTTGTGGATGCCCCATTCAAGGAAGTGTTAAAGGTCAGGTTGGATGGGGCTTTGAGCATTCCAGTCTAGTGGATGGTGTCCCTGACCATGGCGGGGGGGTTGAAACAGGATGACCTTTAAGGTCTCTTCCAACACTACCCATTCTGTTTCTATGAGTTTGAACAGAACTGAGAGGAGGTAAACCCATGAAATTTCCATACAGCAACACCTGGTTCCTACTCCATTTAGAACAAAAATGGACATCCCAAAAGCTTCTTTGTAAGGACCCCAAGGCAAGACAGGACAGGCAGGGTCCTGGAAGTCCAAGCAGTCAAGGAGCAATCAGGAGCCTCAGAGAGCCAGCACTTGCCAGACAGGGATTTAGCACTGTAGCATGCAGATGTCTACTCCAACTTAAAATTTAAAGCAATTTCTTCCAATTTTATTCCAATAAATCAATGAACGATTTTAGTGTAACCTTTCAATGGCAAGTACTATCCAAAAAGAAGTCCTTACAAGCTATGTGGTATGAGTAGATATTCTACAAAAAAATAGGTGCAAACGAGATGTGTTTGATCCCAGTGTTCTTGTCATGGGAAAGTATCTTTACAGCAAAAAAAAGGTACGTATCAACAACTACATACTATAATAGTACAAAATAATTGGAAGACAGTCAGTTGTTTTAACTAAATGTATGAAGTTTATCCTAGGTCACTTCTCAAATAAGCTGGTTTTCACACGCTACACAGGAGCATGTTCATGCTACAAAGGAGTTTATGAAAAATAAGCGTGGGGTATAGAAAGGAAATAAGCTACAGAAGACTTTTTATAGTCTTGATTAATCTGCATTTTGATTTATTAACTGCACAGTGGTGGAGAATAAGGCAGTTATCAACCATAGAGAGCTGAGAATTAAATTACTGCATTTATGAGTTACAGGTAAGATGAAAGTGAACACTTCTTTAGCATGGTGAGGAGTAAGTAATGAGACTGATAAAGACATGAGCATCACTAAATAAGCTGGAAAAAAATCCAGTTAAATGGAATTACTACCTATAAAAATCAACAGTCCTTGCCATTAAGCTTTATTTGTCTTAAACTTCCTAGGATGCATCCTGGTTTATCAAACTTCTTGGATAGATGGTAGGTTGCTTAATTCTGTGCTCTCATGTAAGTGAAGTGGCCATAAATACTGAAAATTCCTTATCCTCATTCTTTTATTTTAACTGGTCAGAATATTCTGCTATATATTTGTCATCTAAAGAGAACACAATTGCCAATCATTCCTTTAGACTATCAGTAAGGAAGAGCATTATAGAGAAGATGGGGTACAGAGACAAGAGGACAATAAATCTATAAAAAATAATTTACTTTATCCAAGTGAAAGAACATATTAGACCAAAGGGAAAGGAAAATATTGGTAGGGGGAAAAAGAATTCTGTATCAATGATACAACCATTTAATTATTAAAATAATCTTAATCAGTTAAAAGGTAACCCAACTGAATCAAGGCTTTGTGGCCCCTCCTCTGTAAGCATCCTTTTCAGATGTTCCCAAGAACATTTTCACTCTCCACTGGCTCTCATTCAGAGAAAATGGTTCCCTCTCTAGTAAAGTTAAGAAAGTTAAGATATTTTACATCACAATAAATGGGGGAGGTGGGGGGGCATAGCTACAGAATCAGAAATTACTCTCATAAAACTGGTCATAAGTTTGAAAGATAGATATGGAAGTTTTGTCATCTGTTGTTTTAGGATTTGGATTTGTATTTTAATTGCTTCATCCCTTGGAGTTTTACAGCCCTTAGAGAAGAGGACTGAACATGTGAATCTCAGTGCAGTTTTGAATACTAGACATATATTCACCACATGAAATTCCCTCATTTTTGTAGGCCTAATATTTTGGCATCATCATCATTTTCATAAGGCATTCAGGGTTTTTGCTGTGCTAACCTTACAAAATCAGCCTGGTTCATTCTCTCTGCCTCTGAATTCAACAAAGACAAAAATAAATGTTTACACAAGAATAATACAGGGCAAGAGTGCCACCTCTGAACCCAGTTTCTTTGACTGATCTTACATTTCTACCCCAACCCTTTTTTAGTGGGAAGAATAGTGGTTACTTTTATTTTCTCTTCAAGGTTTACTGTGGCATTAAAGACTCACTTCAAACAAGAAGTGGTAGCTTTTATTTAAATCCATGTTCATATACAGTCCACAGCAAGCTTACTGTCCATAAATCAAACTGATTTTTCTCCATAAGTCCTCTCAAGCTATTGTGCTCTCTTCTCTAATTCAGAAAAGAATTGTCAGTCATGAAAATTAGTTTAAGATTCATTTTCAGTTTATTACCTTGGTTGACTTAGCAGGCTTCCCTGCTAGCTCTGACCTATACTTGCCATTGTAAAACAATTAGAAGTGATGCCTCAAAATATTTACTGCTGTGGGTTTATTAAAACTAAGTTTTGCTCAGGACAACAAGCAACATGCCTAGACAAAGACAATGAAACCTTCAGCGAGGAAAGACTTCCCAGTTACAGACAGCCATGGATTGTGGTTATTTTTCTAAAATTCATGTCAATTATGAAACAATAAAAAGAGAATATGCAAAAATTTCATATTAATATTGCCATCTCTGCTCCTCTGTTGCAATGATGGACACGGCCCGGGGAGGAAGGAGAGAACCGAACTCAGGAGTGACTAGATAGAAATGCCTTTATTTATTTATATACAGAAGAGTTTTATACTCTAAGTTATAGAAAAGCCATTGGATCTTAGCTGACCACCCACCAGGGCTATTGGCTAGATCCAAAAAACACACATTTCCTAAACAGAGCTTCGGTCCTACAATAACAACATCCAAAAACATCTCACAGGTGCAAGATAGACGAATTATTTACAAAAGCTCGCTAGCTGTTTTGCAGCTAGTTCCGTGAGAACGTGAGAATGCTCACGGACACAGGCAGATACTGAAAAATCTCTCTGCCACCAAGCTTTCAGCGTCCGCAATTCCCCCTTTTTGTCTAAAGAGCAAAAAAGGGGCAGTGCTTGTTATCCTCTGCGGGGCCCTGTGCAGAAAGGAGAACAAACACGACATGAGGATTCTGCTTAGCAATGGCCAGTTGCCAAGTAGAATCTAGATAGTCATTGTTTCAGCATTGGTAGAGAGATTCTTCAGCAATGCCACAAAAGCTTTAACTCTCTGACTCCATATCAAAAGAAATTTTTTAAGTTCAGTCTCTGCTTGTAGAATATTTTGACCAGGAGCATTTATTCGGCCCCGGGACGCCGATAGCGTCGTGTTTTGACTCCCCCGGCCACGGTCTCGCCACAGCAGGGCCAATATTGGTTTTCACAGAAAAGTATTAATAGACACATGCATATATTTAAGTTGGCCAGATTCAGGGATGTGCATTACATCCATTTGCCAAAGCTGCAAGGCTTTTTGGCGTCGGGGATTCAGCCCCAATATTGAAGGTGCAGCAAGTCCATGACAGTCAGTGCAAGCACTGACAATGTCATGAGGCTCAGCACCTGACTATTTTTTGGCCATATTGTGAAGCTGGTTCATTTTGCCAGCTGCAGTAATTTTTGACTGGGCAGCTAATAAGCAATCTGCCCTGAAAAGATTTTTGCAGCCCACTTTGCAAAGAAGCACTATAAGGCTCTGCTCCAAGTGTTCCTGCTGTATAAAAAGAATAATTGTTGCAGGGTTTGCTGCTATTAGTTACAAATTCGAGGTACAACTCTGAGTCTCCCTTTTAAAATATTTTAAAATTAGGAAAAAGCTGTTTTGGTTAACCTTAAGTGAGGATACAACCAA
>VZTG01002816.1:0-16212 GCA_013397845.1 Melanocharis versteri | reverse complement strand
TATAGCCAAAGTACTTAACAGAGCAATGAAACAACCTAATAAATTTGCAGCCACCAGGAGATGTCTGAACTTTATTTTGTGACTAACTCCAACTCATCATATTGGCTTTTAAAAGTTAACCTCAAAGAAAGTTTGGAAAAAAATCAGTTTTGGAAACTGATTTAAAACCACTTTTTATTTTTTGTTTAATTTAGACTGTAGATGTCACTGTATCAACTGCTGCTAAAGCCAATACTAATAATTGTAAATGGCACCAATACAGACAGATTAATTTTAAACCACAGAATTTTAACAGGAAGAAATAACAATTTTCGTTCGTATTTGATTTAAATAATTAAGCAAATCTAAGAATATTTGGGTCCAAAGTATGCAGCCATTTTCAACGAAGTCTACGGCAGGTGATTGTAGACACTGAAGATTATTACTCATACTTAAAATGAAAAATTTTTTCAAACTACAATATATAAATGCGAAAGGCTTTGGGCATACTTTCTAAATCCTTTGCTATCAAATACTGACTTGGCTCTAGTACTACAAATTCCAAAGATAAGGATTCTGCAGACCTATAAATACTCCTTTGGTGTACAGGAATATTTTTTAGCTCTGCAACAGAGAAGAATTGATTGATTAGTATTTGCAAAAGTATTAAGGCCTCTGGATAAAATTTGTTCTAGGATAGAAGCATGTGCTTTTGAACTTGAACCACCTTACACTGACAAATTAGATATTTGGCCTTGTATTAACTTGTGAAGTTCTGCATCAGCATTTTACAATTGTAGCACATATTTCATTTTCATTGGCAAACCGCAACTCATTAGAAGTCCAATTTATACATAGCCAAGTGGTATGGCTTGTCAAATAGGAACATATGAATTTGGAAATAGCCAACATTTTCCAGTAATTTCAGAATTTTTCAGCCTTCCTGAAAGGGAGAGTTAACGGCTTTAAGATTTTCTAGAGTACATCTGAATAGTTTCAGGAGCCAAATCTTTTATTCTGTGTTTCAGTGCCAGCACAAGTTTCCTTCAAATCCGTCCTTACAGTTTTTATTCTTGAGATAGAGCTCCATGCAAGACTTCTGGTTCTGGCAGCAGAACATCCTTATTTTCTTCTATTCTTCTTTGAATCTTAAGAATTTCTCTAACTCCTCATAAAAAAAGATCATGACAACATGCTATTCTCTCAAGCACACAGAAGACAACTGCAGACAAGAAAACCATAAGGCAGAATTTGAAAATAAAATGGCAAGAAGGATTAATGAAGAATGAAGAGAGTTATAAGGCTCTAAATCAAAATGAAAATCAAAAAGGAAAAAAAAAATCAGTCGAAAAAGAGGACTTATTTTTGGTCAGATTTTTGTCAGGAACTCTTCTCAAGCTGTAAAGCTGATAAACTACTCCAAATGGTCTTTGACCAAAAAAAAAAAAAAAAAAAAAAGGAGGTTTGAGAGCCAAGAAACCTAAAATATAGTGATCAGTTACAATGTTCTCACCAATCCTGCCTGAACATCCCTTTTTAACCTAAAAAAGTTAAAAACATTAAAGCTGCAATAATATTATTTTCTCTTTACAACCAAAATATCTGAATTAAAATATCTGCTCAAAACCTTCTTATTTTAGTGCATTTAGTTTGCCTGAAATCCACAAGCAAAAATTTATTATTTAGTACTTTTTTTACAGGAATTCTTTTAAATAAAATTCTGCTAGACATTCTATACCAAAACTTGTTTCTGAAACAGTCTGCATACCTATACCAATCTATAATTAAACCCAATACGAAATTGAAGTGATTTACAAGAATCTATATAATGGTTGTAGCTTTGTTTACCAAGAAGTTTTCAACAGCAATGTTTTTCACTCAAACCATCCCATAACTGCTTTGTCATGGCTCTTGGCAGATAAAGCAGAATGCACAGGTATCTCTGCTCAGGAGCAAGGCTGTATTGAATTTATTACAGCCTTTAAAACATCTCTACTGTGTATTCTACAAAATATCAGTCCAAAAGTTTCAATGGAAGTCTAATAAAGTATTTCATCACTGAGACTATGACCTCACTGTACATTTGGTTCTGAGAAATGTGTATATATTTGGCTTGTTCATTTGTTATGGAAAAAAAAAAAAAGTGAACCCAATACATTGACTTGATATTTATTCCTGATTTTCCAATATTAACTTCACTACGGAACAGAATAATTACCAGTTAGGAATGATAAAACTGCAAATATTGAACATATCATTATTCTCATTAGAATCAGGTTCTAATGCTCAGCATGTATTGAACAAGGTATGTTGCTGCAGCTAACAGTAATTAACAGTAGTTCATGATCGAGTTTTAATTTTGTTAGAAATCCATCTATGATGAATAATGCCACATTGGACTGTGCATTTTTGCTCCAGCCACAGAGAGGAGTTTGGGCCATCCCCGTCCTGGAGAACAGGAACACAGCCTCTAGTCTCCCGTCAGCCGCGGGGGCTGCTCCCAGCCCCGTAAACACTAAACCAAACCAGATGTCAGAGATCTGCAGTGGGGATTTGAGGATATCTTGGGGCTCTCAAGCACAAAATAAAGCTCCAATTTTTTTTTTTTTTTTTAATGAGGCAGTAGCACTTAAGTATCACAAAGTGCTCTCATAGAATATTGTAAGTTGTTTCTACCTCATACAATGCCAAAACCAATCCAAGCATCTTAAAAATGGATACTATTCCAATTTTTTTCCTCACCCTCCCTCATTATCTCTAAATATATGAAAATTGGAAGTTATACAGTAATAAAAGTTGGACTTCCAATGTAATTATTCAAAACTAGATACGTCAATCTTATACTATGGAACGAGGTTCTTCCTTAAAAAGTGAAAGCAAAGGCTCTACAATAAAAATGGTGCTAAGCTGAGGAGCTCCACACATAATTATGTAGCTGACAGTCTCAGGTATATCCTAAAGAATACTTCACCCTTAGAGATAATTTAGCCTCGTGGACATCAATGGAAGTTTTCCATTGTCTCATATAAAATTTAGTCAAAAAGTTTGACAGATCAAGAGACAGTGGCTCAAAAAGACCTTTAAATAACATGACTGGGGAAGAAGAAAAACACTGCTTTGCTCAGAAATTATAAATTCTAGAAAATATACATGCAATTAAAATCCCAGCTCATGCTGAAGCATTAACATAAAAATCCTAAAATAAAGTGTGTCTTTCCTCAAGGAAAAAGACCATAAACCTGACATACAACTTTAGTCAGGTACAAAAATGAGATTTTATTTTAAAGTTTTAGATTCTTCCAGTTTTCTTTTAATATAGGGTGTGAGAGGTTAATGTAATCTCTACCCATTTTAGAAAGATTAAAAAAAGAATCTCAAGCAGTTAAAGCTTGTGTGATGAAATTTATAACTTAATGTTTCCTAACAAAATACTTTCTAGAGTTAATTAATTCTCTGTATTCTGTAAGAATCAGAGACAGCTGCAAAATTATAAAAAGGATTATTAAAAGTGCTGAAGTAGTTTTCTCCTACTTTATGTCAGACAGTCCTATAAATGTTTTTTTTTTGTGTGCATGCTGAGGAAATAAGATGCAGTCTTCTGAATACAATTGTAAGGCATATTTCACTAGCTCATCCTTCTGAAATCTTCTATATGTTCCACCCACAATCACAGATAACTTAATATTGAAGTAATTTACAATAATGCATCTGAGGTCTTTTTTTACCAAGAAAATTTTCAAAGCAGTATTATTTACTTGAATTTCAATCTGATTTGCTATTTTTTTCTAAATTAAATTTTTCAACAGAAATTTCATCCATGGTTCTTGTTACTGATATCCTCCTCCTCAACTAATTTAATACAATCTTCCTTGTTCCTAAAGCAATTCCTAATTCTTATTTAGTGAGGTTTGCAATGACCAATATAGTAAGAAAAAATATTCCTATTATAATTATACTAAATAGTGACTTTGATGTTTAAGTTCTCTTTCATTAAGAGTTTTAAAATTCAACCCTTATCCATGAAGACATTTAGATGCAAGACTTAAGCGGACTAATTCTTACAGCAAAACTTGCAGATACATAAATAAAAATACCCCTTAATTTTTTGTTTGTGTATGTTCTGTAGTAAATAATTAAAAATATCTCTCCAGAAACAAGATGAAGGATAAGCCACATATATCTGTCACAGACAGTTGTCAGTGGATTAAAAGTGGAATCTTCAGGTGGATTGACTGTCAGTCCTGAAAAAAAAAATACCAGGCCTAGTGCCTAATGTACAACGATTTAATGTACAGAAAATGAAATAAAAGTCTTGAAAATAACCTGTAGATATAATTATCTTACAGAAGAAAATTTCTGTTTTCAACATAACTTACAGAATACAGAAGATAAATCGGTAAAGACATTAAACTGATAAAAGCACAATTGATAAAAGAGAGATGATCTCTCTAAAAAATACCACTTACAATAAATTCAGGCAAGACAAATGAGGTTTTGAATTGATACATCACAGAAGTCAGGGATGTCAAAACTGTATTTTCTAAGAGTTCATTACAAAATGTAACTAGCATTGAAATTAATCTTTGTGGTCTTCAGANCAGGAAGCTCTGGAGGAGGAATGACACTCCCTTAACATCTTTGAGGGTGTTCTCCTTCCCCCAGGCTGGGTACATCAAGCCTGGAAGGACATCAGCACCAGATACCCCCACTCAAACATTCACTTGCACAGGCTTTGGGCTGCCAGAGCAAACGAGTACAGACCAAAAGTTTATGGCTGAAAGCTACTGAGTCTCTGCACTTAGCCATGCTGCACAAAATGCCTTTGACCTTGAAAATATTTGAGTGTCATGGACACCTTCCCTCTCAATGGAATAGAGACTCCCAGTAATTAAGAACCCAAGACTTTGCCAGAGTTACTCAGTTAGAGGTACACAGTACACCAGACAAATTCTGAAGAGTCCTGATGTGATAAATAGGCATAAACTGAAAATAGTTTTAATGACCATATCCACATGTTTTTAAGTTGTGAGTGTATCATGCCACAGCAAATAGAAACCCATACTCAACATTATTTTCACTCAGAGAGAAAAAAAAAGTAGTTATAAGCCAGCAAAACTATGACACATGAAGCAGATAGCTACTGCCTGTCAGTATGATCTGCTAGGAATACAGTTCTTAAGCTCCACTCTTCTGGGCATGTAGGAAAAAGAAGTCATTACAGCAGTGGGAAGGGACAATATTCTTCTTTAAGGTCAGAGGGGCAACTCCTACTTGTTGGCAAATAGACTCCCTAAAGCATGATGTGATCAAAGGGACAATCCAGAACAAAGCCAAGGCACAATTGCCTGGTTTTCTAATGTCACACACACTGAAGTGAATGTGAGATTAAAAGAAAGAGGTATCAGGCAGCACACGAACTCCAAATTTTGTGCATGTACAATACTTTGTTAAGAATATTAAAATATTAGTGTTGCTCTTGTGATGTGTGTTACTAGAAGGGTAAAACCTGATTACAAAGACGGCCGTGCCCATGCAGAGTCTTGTGCATATTGCAGATGATGTATTAAAAATGGAATTCTGCAACAGCTGACAGGACAGGGAAATGAGGACTGGGGAAAAAAAAGAAAAGGAGTCAGGGAAATGTAGACCCCCAGGCACAAAGCAACAATTTATTCAACCTGCCTGCTAGCTGTCGGGTACTTCAAGCTCACTAGAATATGTTCCAGTACTGATAAAAAAAATGTGTCACACAGAGGTGGAGGAAAAACAGAAAAGCGTGTTGAAATTTGTGGTCAGAATTCATAATCCCTATTCAGCAATGCCTAGTAAATGAAAAAAGAACAAGCAGCAGTAAATAGTTTTTACCTGACCTTCAGCTAGGATTTTGCTACTATTGTTGGGATGATTTGAGAGACTGGTAGAGATGCACCTTTGTTTAATATTTGCATCTCATCTCCTTTTTTTGCTTTATAAAATCCTTGCATTCAAAAAATATGTTTAGGCATTTAGTGTCCATTTCAGCTGTATCTTCAAATATTTACTGGTTTTGCTTGGTATCATTTCTATGCCCTGGCTAAGCATGTAAAAGAATACTGAAAAAAAAATCAGAAGCACCAAACAAATTGACAGTTTTTTCACAAATCTTCTGTGCAATGTATGTTTGCACAAACACATTACATTTCTATTTTTTGAAACAACTTTCTTGCCGGGGGGGGGGGAATAGCTGGAGGAGCTCTAAGAAGAATTCAGATATGAACAAAACTTCTATTTATCTACAGCTGCATGCTTGTCATTTATTAATACACACTGACAAATCTACAGTGTCTTTTTTTCTAGTTAGCTTACTTTTATTTCCTAGATTATCATCCAAATATCTGCCCACAGCTAGTGTTTCCTAAAGGTGTTTCCCTGTGTTGTAAGCCAACAAAATTATGGCCTAAGGAATTGTTGGCAGTTTGGTGTTTTTTCCCCTCTAGTGACAAGTAATACCTTGCAACAGATGCTATTCATTTTTTTCTGGGTGAGCTTGGTTCTTACTGGGCTTGCAAGGTAATACAGGGAATGGATTGATGAATAGTGTAAAAGTAAATGAGTTGAGAAAAGTAATACTTTAGAAAAACAGAAATGGAGCTGGGGTGTGAAAATTGTGGTGGAGACAAAAGTGTTTGTGGTTAATGAAGAAAATAATTGGAAAGGGTAAGTTTTATGGCCTGCCTTGGCTGTTCCTATTAGAAGATCCAATCTCCCATATCCACAGGATGACAACTTAAAAGAGATCTTGGAGGCTGACAAAGCCCACAGTGTTACTCCATAATGCTACTTTCACAAAGAATTTATGAGGACATGGCAGTGAAAAACTGGAGTCCTTCCCTTCCTCTGACAGAGAGCAGGAAGATTAGAAAGACAAAAAGATACAGCATCACACACATAAATAAACCACATGCATGAAACTAAGCTACAATGTCTAACATAACACTCTTGCAAACCCCCTTGAACACCAGGTGCTGGTAACAGTGAGTTTGAACAAAACTGCTAAATTGTGGCTAAAGCATCTAAAGTAGGATTTTCAGAGGCACTCAGTGTAGATTTAATTGGTTTGCCAAAAGCAGCAGGGATTTTTGATGCTGCTTCAACAGAAAACAGAGCTGAATCATGTTTTCCTTTTAAATACAGCTCTACTATGATTTGTCTTTGACAAACTGCACAAGTTTTCTGCACATAAAATTAGCCACACAAATATTCATCTTTGATACCTGAGTATATCATTGCCATAAATCCCATGTTAGGCAAGGCGTCACACTGAAATCAAAGTAAACTTTAACCACTGCAGCTTTCTGGGACCTTCTGGTGATAGTGGCTTTCCACCTGGGGGTGTCACATCGGTGCTCTGGGCAGCACCAAGGAATAAACTGGCAGGATTCAACGCATTGGGTTTAATTAGAAAAGCCTCAAATGGTTTATGAATATGCTTAAATGTGAATGTGCCTCTGTGTGATAAATACCTGCAGCTATTTCAGCATGAACAGAAGGACTGTGGTGGTTTGCATTAATTTGGTAGAAGTGCAGAAGAAAAATGGATGTGAAGGTGGGAGGTGGCTCCCTGACCATGCCCTTACCTCTGCACTTTCCAAGGATAGGGGAGAAGAGGCAGCTGACACTCAGAAAGAGCAGAGCTATCATTTAGTTTTAGCATGATGATGGTTTTCTTCTATGCTGTTTGGTTTGCACTTGTAATTGTGGATTCCAAATTATGTTGGTAATCCAGAATTTGGGACAGGCATTCTCCCCATCGCTTCCACCACTACAACATTGAACTGATTCTACAAACACAGAATGACTGAAGTTCAAGCACATCATAGAAGACTTCTTCAACAATGAAGAACATTTCCTTGCAGAAAATTCACTTTTCTTTTTTTGGATCACATTTAGTTGTCTTATTAGAAGATGAATGTCTCTCACACGTACTAAATTTTCAGAGGCTAAAGGCATGCCATGGATTTGATTTCACACCTTACTCTACCTGCTAATGTATGATCAGAAAATACTTTTGTTTTAAAGTGTTATACCTCCAGCAAAATAAATATGTCTTGAAGTACTAATCCTAGATTTAACAATAATTTTCTTGAAGCAGGTACTGTGTAATATTTTACATCAATCTTTTTTATTCTTCCAGGAAATTAACAGAGTTATTGTAGATTCAGTGACCTAGGTGCTTTGCCTTTTCTTTTGCAATCTTTATGAGACTAATCTGTCAAAAAAATGAAGGTAAAAATTCAAAGATGAAAAGGAAAGGACACCTGCCAAAATAGCTCACTAATTAGAAATAATTTTGAAAGGTAGTTATTAAATACAATTTGTTCTGCATTTCATGTCAGTGAAATATACTTGAAAATTTCAAATCCTTTCTTACCATTTTTTTCTAATCACAACTTCCTACGTTGTCACAAGTTGGGAATCCCAGTGCATTATTTTTGGGAGTGCACGAATCTACATAAAAAGTGAGAATTCAATTCATATCATCACCGCTACACCCTATCATTGTTCCCACTGCTGAAGAAAATGTTCTGTCTGTGTGATGATAGATGGCCCGGAGTCAGAACAGTGCAATTAACCTTTCTTAAGCTTATTCTTGTTTAAGTCAGATAATGGAATTTGACTTTTCTTTTCAGAGACTTCCGAGTTTTAAAAATTATTTTACCATATGCAGAAGCCAAGCTCTTCCTATGTTTCTTATGAAACAATGCTACAATTTTTGTGTTATGTGTTAGCTTGTCATTCAAAAGAAATTTAACTCATTATAATTAGTCCACAGAAATATAGTGCAAGACTGCATGAATAAAAAAAATACACTTCAGACTTTGTGTTCTAATTTGTTTTCTGGTTTCCTGATGATGACTTTAAAATGCATTCTCCCAAAGTTTTTAAGCATTCCTCTGAAAGCTTACTCTCTACAAGAGGGTTGAAAATTCTTCTCTAAAATGAGAATTAAACAAGCTTTTAAAATTCTGATCTTGTTAGCATGGGGTAGGAGCTGATGGGAATTTCAGCTTGAAACAGAAGTGGAAGAGGTGGAAGCATTGCTTAACATGCACACAACTTTTCCTGGGCACGAAAAAGGGAAACGGGTCCACTTGTAACAGCTCCTGCTTAAAAAGGCTAAGTGACTTTTCAAAGTCACACAGGGATGACTTTGCCTTCTGATTTCCGTTCCCTTGCTCCATTAGATCTCCACAGTGCTCCACACTCATCCTGGCAGGAGGATGTGCATGAGCTCATCGTGACTGACCGTTTGCTGTACTGTGACCAATTCATAAGGAATATTAAAAGAAAAAAGGAACTGCAGTCTTTAAAGCAGGTGGCAGAAAACCTTAAAATACTACTTCCCAACATTATAAATACATCACAATGCCAGTCAAAGGCAGAATTTTATCCCTTGGAAACATGTGGTTGCACATTTAGCTTTCTATTTTTTGCCTTATTGGGAAGAGAAAATAAATAATGTCTCTCAGCATAACAGACCTCCTTGAAAATATTTGCCCAGGTGAAAGGGTGTATGGCTTTTGTTTTTAAATTTTGGGTAATCCTACTGGGATTAATTTCATAGAACAAAATATTATCTAGTAATTTGTCCAAATGAATACTTAAATTGGCCTATATTGGTCAGAGATTTTCCTTTATGCTGCTCAGCCTGACTCAGATCCAATAGAAAACCCCCCTGTGCTGTTTTGCAGGAGAGATTTTATCTGTGGAACATTTTCCTATTCCTGGTGTAAAAGAGCCAGGATATCACAAAATAGCTGTAGGTGTTGCACAGTGAGTAGGAAGGTACTCCTGCTACAGGCAGTCAGCAGTGAGGCTGATCCTCTACAGCCTCTGGAGTTTGTACAGTCAAAGAAAATATCCAGGGAAATAGAACAGCCAGCTCAGAGGCAGAAACAGATAATCCTCCTCCAAGAACTGAGCAGGATATTGGAGTAAAACAGTTTAGCCTTGGCTAAAGGTTCAGCAATGCTCACTTGAGCATCACTCCAGACTCATCTTGGCACAGCAGCCCTGGCTGACCGAGCCATAAATGAGCACTTCCCAGAGGCCAGGCTGGGCACTGAGCTCTCTTTACTCCTTTGTAACCAGCTGCCTGAAGGACCTGAGATCATTTAATAGGGCAAGGAGTACCAGGAGGAGCTATGGAGCACATAAGGGGTCCAACAGTGGGAATAAAACAGGAGAGCATTAAATGGATCCTTAAGAAATTAACACAATGCATTTGCTGCTGAAAGGCACTGCTGGGATCCACCATTTGTGGATATTTTTTTCCAGGACTAATGTGAATGGACATCTATTAATTCCTTCTTACCAAAGAGCTGACAGTGTTAAGTGCAGAAAAGAGCACTAGCAGTTGCTTGCAGTGCCAGAGGAGAAATATGAACTAATTTCATATATCTTTGTGCATAGCAAAAATTAAGATACGTAGTTTAACTAATTTGTCCTTGCCTTACATAATGGTAGGTTTTATTTTTCAGGATCTGAAATTTATCGTATTACTTGTCTCTTAATTGCCTATTTCCTTTCCTTTGCATTCCTGAACTAAACACTTAAAGACTGCTGATGGTACACCTGAATGCATGTATAGAAAAATAGAAAATGCATGATTTGATTTTTCTTCGCTCAAAGAAGTAGAAGCAAAAGCATGCTTTACATGCCCACTGTATGGTTTGATTGATAAGGCAAAACTTTATGTTTTGCAGCTTCCTACACAATTCAATTAATCCTTCACACCACTATGAGTTAAGTAATGCATAATCCAATAGGATTTTGCTGATAATTAATCATCAATTATTGTTCCTCATTGTAGTGTTAAATAATACCAACCTCATTCAACATGTGAAATGAGCCCCATTGATTCCTTTGTCTTTGTAATTGAAAGGGACAGTCCCATCAGTTTCATTAGAGGTTATTTGTCCTCTAACACATCAAACAAGATTTAAAGCTTAAATATTGGGGGAAAAGAAAATCCATTCCAAAACACAAATAAACCCAAAGGTAAAATTTATAAGGTCAGTGAAATACTAATATTAGGTTCAGCTGCCCAAGCATCCCAGAGACAGATAACATATTAGCAGCTGGTACATGATTTCCCTGTGAAAATTGCAATAAAAGAAATGACTGTAACTTAAAATCAATGCTAATATAGAGAAGTATGACAACACACATTTCAGGCCAGTGTAAATTTCTGAAAAATGTACTTTCATAACTGCAGTATCAGTAGCTTTGCCAGTCACACTCGTGTCACGCTCTGATTTAGGACCCAGAGAATGCTGGGACAGCAGAAGCATCACTATTCAATCGTATTATTTTTGGCTTAGGGAGAGAACGTGCTTTTTAAGGAAGCAATCCAAGCCATAGATAAAAATCAGTCCTCCTTAAAGAAGCATTGGAATTGCCAAAGGAGCTTAGAAATATGAGGCAACACATTTACTGGTCAGGGCAGTTAACTCTTTTTATACTGGAAAGGCATGAAAGTAATGTAATACACATCAGGACCCATGCAGATGCTCATGAGCTGTAGTAGACTATAAATATATAAGCAATTATTTATTTTTTATTCAGAGGCTTGGCCCATTATTATCCATTGTTTCTAGAATATTTTAGTTGTGTTCTTTAGCAACATGATGCACTATCTTGACCAGAAATCACAAAGCAGAAAAGAAAAATAGCACTTAGCTGTCTTGGAGAAACCAATCACCAGTGTATTCATTGAGTTCAATATTATTATCCATGCATGAAAGAGCCACTTGTGAAAAGCAGTTATGGATTAGAATTGATTCCTCACATTAGGCTTCCTGAATGGACCTTTGCCTTTAAGGTGTTATGCATTTCCCTGCTGCCAAAGCCCAGTTTTCTTCCTCCACTTTTTGGAGAGAAAAGCAAGCGAGGCAGAGCTGCATCTGTAACATCATGTTACCTTGAGATTCCAACCTCTCCTGCAGCCCAAACCCCCAGATCATCTTCACCCTTCAGATATTGGTTCACTTCTGCCTCTCCTGGCAAGAAAATACATTTATAGGGTAAGGACCAGCTCATACCTGAGCTTTGGTTTTAGGGGGAGGATGAGATGAAATGGTTCAAGCCCAGTTATCTCAAGCAATGCAGATATATTGCCTTCAGTTTGAGAAAAATGATAAAAGAATGTTAAAAACTACTTAGCAATTAGTATGCCACAGCCGAAAAGATTAACTTTTACAAATTAATCTGGTTAATGAAACATACAAGTAAAAGAGAACAGCTTAATATTCTATAACACATTTGTCCTGCTTTCCATCTGAGAGTATGTTGTAGTTGCTGCACCAAGAATGCATCAGCTTAGCAAGGTCTTTGTAGTTAACTGGAACTGTTCTCTTCATGTAGTGTGCTTTGTGTTAAAATCCTTCCTTGGAAGACCAATGTGCAGTTAACGTTTCTATGACCTAAGGCTTAGCTTGAAAACTTTGTACCTGAACACCATTTTCATCCTACCTGTGTTTTATTTTTTCCATAAAGACATCAAAAATATATTTCTGTATGTATTGGTTCTCCTGTCCTTAAATATCCCTAAAGGATGGACTTTTTTTTACACAAAATGGCAGTGAGGAAGTTTTCTGGACTATTTATTGCATACAATGAATATCTAAGAGGTAATTTCTTCATTATGAAGGAACAACTCAGCTTCATTCAAAGACTCAAGCCGAATTAGAAATAGCTAACGAGCCTTGGCGTACAGAATAATGACGCAAACACATGTTTAGTTCTATAGCTTTATCTGAAATAATGAAGCTATCCTCTATTTCATATTCTAAGTTCTCTCACCAACATTTTAATAGAATATAAATAGCACATCTTTAAAAATAAAGGACCAACAGGAAGGAAATAGCACAGATAAAATTTTTCCCAGCCCTTGAATTCTGAAGGAAAAAAGGGAAACAACCTTTTCTCCTACATAGACATCTACACAGCAGTGTTTCAGATTTTCCCACCTGCTGTGCAATACTGAATCAAGAGCTTTATGGGATAGTCAATAATGTACTCAGGCTGCTTGAGGAAGAATTCCAAATGGAGACTTTGGTATGAAACCCCAGTGATCCCTGGCATCACGACAGATTTTCCTCCTGCCCTGTAACGCCTCCAGCATGACCCTGATGCAGAGTCATCAGCTGCTTTAGCTGCCTCTCTGGCCAGGGAGCAGAAAGGAAATCTCAGGTAAAGGTCTTCAGGCTTTTACACAAAGCAACTGCTATAATTTCCACCTGGGAGTTTGAAACAGAAAGTTGACTCCAAAATTCAGCCCGTAATCTATAACTCAAACCAGAAACCCAACAGTAACATGAAAAGAAAAAGAAAGGCAAGGAAAGATGGTGGTTTAGGGAATTTTTAAAAAAGGAGCTAATAAATAACAGCAGAAGAGAGGATAAGAACAAAGAAAACAAGGTGAGGAGTGAGGTGACTAAAAGGAGTGCTGAATGGAATGTACAAACAAATTAAAGAATTTTACCTCCTCTGTCTCCTTCTTGATAGCACAGAAATGTTTACAATGTTTCTATCACACTTTTCCAGTGTGAACTTTGTGACTTCCTAGTCTTTAAACATTTTTTTAAATACTACCTCTAATTTTTATTTTGGTGGCCATGCTATGTTTAAGGGACTGCCCTTAAATGTGGGCTACAATACTCGGGCACTAGCTTGAATCATTATTTCAATATTTATTTAATTATTTTCTGCATTCAGGAATGAGTCTTAAAAGAGCTCCACAGAAAGTGTAAGGCACAAAACTGTGTTTATGTTTGGGATGTCCACTAATCTCAAAATAAACACATTCTGTTGTCTTGAGTGTCACAGAATGGTCTGTATATTCCCTGGATTAAAAATAGATGTTTTTGTCTTTCTGCCCAGTTTCCTACCTTCCAAAAATATTGAGTCAATGCAAGAACTGCCCATACATCACATGAATTTATGGATTTACAATATACTACATCTTTTTCACTAATTCCTTTTTTTCCGGACTACCTATCTGGACAAGGTAGAATGATGTAAACTGTTGTGTATAAATGCATTTTTAGTGAGTGCTAGAATTAGATACCTTGCTATTAATTGATATTATACATTATTGTGTAGTATTTTCCCTGTGTTCCTTGAGAACGGAAGCAAATGGAAAGTGATGGGTGTGTTGTACTTGGAATCTGAAGGAGACTTTATGTTTATGTTTGCTATTGTTCCTTTTAATATCCCAGTAGGGTTTCTCTAGGATACATAGTCAGCATTCTGAATTTCATTAAGTCTGCTGGACTAGACTATGAAATATGAAACCATATAAGTAGAAATAAAAAATTCTTCACTCTTTTCTGTCCATTTCTTTGAATTCAACAAGACAGAGTACATTAATGCCACCTCCACATCTAAATATTATATCTATATTTTTGTACATATAGAGTATGTTTTACTGTATTGCAAGGGCAACTTGCATAACACAAAAGAGGATTTCCAAAAAAAATATTCAGCTGTGTCCATCCCAAATCTGTAAGAAAATCCAGAATATGGAATTTGAAACACTCCCTCAGCTAAAGGATGGTCCTCCCTTGAATATTTCATTTGTAAAGATAGTAAGTCATTCCTCATCTTCATCTCTTTTTTCTTTGAAAAGGGAGTATGCATTTCAAATTCACTAGGAATACAAAGGTCAGTATCACTGTGCTCAACCATTTGCTCTAAGAGAGAAACATAATAATTCTACCAAACTAAAAATAGAAAAGTTCTTGATTGACATTAAAAAAATTTCACTTTTGGTTACAGAATTTAGCTTTTTTTGTGGCTCTTTGAAAGTTCCTAACCTCCTAAATATTCTTTTTATTTTTCACCAGCTTCTTTTGGTCCACTGAATATTGTCTTTCTATATAGAAAAACAGGAACACTTTTTTATTCCATTCTCCTGGTAATGACACCAGGAAAATATCAGATGGCGTGATCTTTTTCATGCCAGTCAAAACAAGTAAATATTTTTCTAAATTATAGATTTTTAAAATTATTTTAAATTATTATTTTAATTATGATTTCTATGTGATTCTATTTAAACCTAAGTGAATCAAATCAAGAAGTAAGATTTTCACTTCTCCTCAAAGGACACAGTGGTTTCAAGCCAATCGCAGACTTCATCATTATATACTGACATATTTATTAACCATGAATCCCATGGATCTCCACTAATATATAAAAGCTAATGATCTGCTCGAAATTCCTACAAATATGTTTTTTTCAGCTTTGCAGAAAGGACCTGAGGGTCCTCGTAGACAAGTTGAACATGAGCCAGCAACGTGCCTTTGCTGAAAGGAAGGCCAATGGCATCCTGGGCTGCGTTACGAGTGTTGGCAGCAGGGAGAGGGAGGTGATCCTGCCCCTCTGCTCAGAGGTAAAAAACTCTTCTGGGCTCCCCAGGCCGAGACAGAGATGGATATACTGGAGAGAGACCAGCCTGACTTGGTCTAATGGAGCAGGAATTCTTCATTTTTACATATATACAAGCAGAATATGTAAAAAAGTGTTACTGAACTCCAGCATTTCCATGGCCTTCAGAACTTCAAATTCCTCGGGCTCTTTAAACTGCTAAGCAGTATCTCAAATATGGTGCATGTTCTTTGTAGTAAATACTTTATACAATCCCAAGGTTTATCTTCTTTAAATTAAGCTAGCCCTCAGAAGCTTAACGTTTAAATCAGGATTACTTCTCCGCCAAACCAACACAGGCTGCACTTGAATATTCCAAATCAATGCATGACTAACAGGATTTTTCCTGCCTCAGACTGACTAAATTCAAGTATAATCTTAGCTTCTGCTTCCTTTCTACTGATTACAGTCAAGGATGCAGCAACCTTTGCTGCTTGGGTGAACTCTTTCTGATATCTTAATGCAATTTACAGTACACCCTGGGATAATCCTTATTCGATATTGCTGAAGTGGCTTTTTCACTGACCAGTGGTTTGAGAAAAGCTCAAGACATTATTAGTGAGCAATCATTAATTAAAACAGTTTACTTTTAAAAGAATTTTAGTACTTAGAGCTGAGCAAATGGCTTTAAAGACTTCATTCTGTGGGTATTATTTTTAAAAAAAATATTAAAAGAATTCATTTTATCCAGATTATCAATTTAGTTAGATCCCAGTACCTTATTCAAAGGAAATTCAGTCAAATATGTATGCATATTTTTGTACA
>VZTG01002813.1:64135-77596 GCA_013397845.1 Melanocharis versteri | reverse complement strand
AAATAAGCGGAGAAGAAAGGCCGGGGGAGAGGTTGATTTGGATCAAGTGCCAGGGGTGATGGGCACAGTCTTTAAACAGCAGAAACGAGTGAAAAGCTGAAGCAGATCATCTCATTTCCCCTCCCGCTCCGGAACGGGGGCTCCTCTCATGAATAAAAGCGAGAGCTTGGGTCGTGCAGCAGCAGCAAAACAAAGCTGTGGCTCTGCCGTGGAGCCAGCCAAGCTTGTCTGGAGGTCTGGAGCTGCCTGCAGCAGGCCCGACGCCGGCTCAGGGGAGCGTGACCACGAGGGCTGAGGCTCTCGGGGCTGAAATGCTGCTGCTTTTGGGCGCTCTGAGTGCGTCGAGGAGTTGGGGAGGTTTTGCTTGATGAAGTTGGGTGAGGAGATGCCAGTCCTGGGCGGGTGAAACGCTGCCAGAGCCCGCTGTGCACCAGCACAAATGCCAGCGTGGCTCCTCCAGCCCAGGCTGGAGATCCCTCTGCAGCTGAGCTTGGCTTTTTGGGGGCTTTTCACCCCGTCGCCGCTGACCTGAACTCGATTTTGGGGTGTCCCTGATGAGGTGAGGGTCATCCCAGCAGCCCTGGCCCCCACTGGCTGCAGGACTCGGGGTGCCCAGCTCCTGGCCGTGCTCCTGGCGTGGGTGGCCCGGGCAGCTGGAGGGCGAAGCCCAGGCAGGAGCAGGGAGCTGCTGGCGCTGCCGTGGCCCCGGGCTCGTGTCTGTCCCTCGGAGAGCTCCACGAGTGTCAGCGTGGCCTCTGCTGAGTCAGTGACCCCGTTAGTCAGACAGGCGGTTCCTGTTCNTGGGGCTCTGCTCTGCTCTGTGTGCTGCTGGTGTTGTGGGATGAGGTGAAAGCATCCCTGGAGCTGTTGGCACGGCTCCTGAAAGGAGTGCGAGGTCTGAGGGCGAAGGACAGAGCTTTCTCCACCGTGGAAAACCCCTCTCTGGGCTGTCCATTCCCAAATGGAGACGGCAGCCAGGCGCCCTCGGCCACGTTTGTGTGTGTGCCAGGATCCCTCCGTGCCCCAGGAGCACAAAAGGGCCTGGGCAGCTCGGGATTTCAGCCCTGGAAGCAGCAGGATCCCCGTGTAGGTGCTGCAGTGCAGAGGTTCCAGCGAGGCCGGAGAGAACCGGCCCCAAGTCCTGGCAAATCCAAGGGTGTCCAGGGTGGAAGCTGGAGTTGTCGTGGATTGACAGGTCCTGGCTGCTGGATTCTGCCCTGTGGGATGAGGGAGGGAATCCCAAACCCACCGGGGCTCCCGGCTCTCCCCAGAGGGGATTTCCAGCGGCTGCTGCTCCTTCCCTAAGAATGGAGCCCCGGGGCTCGAAGGAAACGCGGGGTTAATTCAGAGAGCCCAAATAAATCTCCCCTCTCCCCTCCCTTCCCTCTCCCTGCGCTGTGAATGGGGTCAAGGAGATTTGGGAGGGGAGGGGGGCCGGGGAGGGGGTCAGGAGAGGTCAGGTGAGTTTTCCATTCCATCCCGAGGAGCCTGCCAGAGCTATTCTCCATGGTGCATTTCCCATTCAGCGGCGCTGAATGGACACTGATAGCTGTGAAAGGCCCCGAGCTCTCTCCCCCTGAGCTCTCTCCCACCCTTTCTTCCCCAAAGGGCTTCCAGGGAATTCGTAACGTTCCTAAAGAGCCCCTTGGAAGGTTGGAAATGTAATTTTGGGGTTGTGGATGGGAACCCTTTGCCCTCCCCTCTCTCTGGGTGCCAAACCTGCCGTGGGCAGGGAAGGTGAGGATCTGGATCAGCTGGGAGTGCTGGGCTGGAGCAGCCCCACCTGAGCTGAGGGATTTTCCTTTCCTAAGGGAATGTGGCAGCCCTGACAGGTCAGAAAGAATTAATTTAAAAAATCGTTAAGTGGTTTGGGTTGGAAGGGATCTTAAATCTCGTTTTGTTGCACTCCCTTGCCGTGGGCAGGGACACCTTCCACTATCCCAGCTTGCTCCAACCCGGCCTTGGACACGTCCAGGGATGGGGCAGCCACAGATTCTCTGGGAAACCTATTCCAGTGCCTCAGCATCCTCACCCTGAATCAGATTCTCTGCTGCCTGATCCCTGTTGCTTGTTGAGCTGTGGAGGAGGTGCACAACCACTACAAATCAAAGCCTGCAGCCACGTTTAACATCATCTCTTGGCCCCTCTGCACCCACAGGAGAGACTGAAAAGATCACGGCGTAGCAGGACGTGGATTCTTCCAGGAATAAATGAGTTTTTCTCTGCCATGTAAGAACCCCCACATTCTATTTTTAAAATCACCAGCCCTCACTCTTGACTCTGAGCATTGCTGAGATTCTAAGGTCCTGTGTGGGGAGCGTTTGAGGAGATTGAGAGGAGGAGAGACTTCTTTGTGCGTGTCCCTCAGTGCCCTGCACATCCACTTCTCCCAGGTTTTTTGGGGTTGGTTTTTCCTGCAAACTTCCCTGGCTTCATCCTCTCCTCTCCGCTGCCTTTGTCCAGCTTTGCTTTGCTCCTGCCCGGGACCCGCCCTCCTACCTGGCTGCCAGGTGAGGCAGCCTCTGCGAGTTGATCTGCTGTTTCTCTGCAGGGAGAGGGGAGGAAAAGCTGGGTTTGCAAGCTTTAAAAATAACCCCGCGGGTTTGGAGGTGGTCTGGTTTTCCCCAGGGAGGGAGAAGGAAGAGCAGCAGCTGATGTCCCACGGCACGCCAGCTCGGGGAGCAGCTGTGGGAAAGCCCCACATGTGGCTCCCTTCTGCTGCCAAGTGCAGGAAACCTCGAAAAATCCCTTTTTGGGGGCTGCTGGTGCCCTCGTCAAGGTGCTCCTTGAGGAGGGAAGGACAAATCCTGTCCCTGTCATGGGAATTTGGGGGAGCTGAGGCCCGAGGGTGAGAAGTGCCAGTGTCACCTGGACCAGCCACCCCCGGGGGGCTGTGGAAAGTCTCCAAAATCCCTCTGGGATGGGATGGGCAGGGAGCTGCCAGCTCCCCATGGAGCTGCTGTTCTGCCACGATCTCCTGGCTGGGGATGGATTTTCCTGGCTCCCAGCTGGGGATGGATTTTCCTGGCTCCTTCCACGCCAGAGCCAAAGCAGTCCTGCATATTCCAGGGGATAAATCCCCCTGGGAAAGACTGGGTTAGGGGTTTGAGGGAAGGGTGTTTGGTCCTGCTGCTGCTGCTGGGGATGTCACTCAGGGCCAGCCTGTCACCCGCAAAGCTGCAGGGACATCTCGCTGCCTTTAAAAAGAAAATACCAACCCCACGTCCTCAATCTGTGCTGGAGCACCAGCAGACCAGCGAGGGAGGGCGATAAATGTGAGTATCAGGGGATTTTTGGGGCAAAATTCAGCTGTGAGCCCAGAGCTGGGGTTTCCTCAGGGCAGCGCCCTGTGAGGGGGTGCTGGCAGTGTTTGCTCAGCCCTCAGCGAGGGGCCCGGGCGCAGGAGTGGTGTGGCGTTAATAACAGCACTGTTATCAGCAGAAAGGGAGGGCCCTGAAACCAAACCCGTGCTGGGTTCCACCTCTGCTGCCCTGCAAACACGGGAGCAGCTTTTGCCGAGCGCCGTGCGCCCGGGCTGGGCTGCAGGGAGCACCTGCCAGGGACAAGGTGAGTCCTGGCTCCCCGAGCCTCCCAAATCTCCCTTTTCCAGCCCCTGTCCTCACAATCAGCAGTTCAGGTGATTTCCCTACTCAGCACTGGCGTGTCTTTCCCCCCGTCTCTATTCTGTGGAAAAAAATTAAAGGAGTAGTTGATGGGTTTTGGGATGAAATTCAGCTCAAGCAGGAAGCTCATCATCTGCTGCAACTGTATCTACAACTTTATTGCAGCGGAGCCTTCTCATCTCTGGCTGTTCGTGATTATTGCTCCAGGGATTCCTTTTCTCGTTAGAGCCCTCTGAGGGTGTGGAGGGGGAGGACAGGTCTGTTCTACCTGCAGATAAGAAATCCAGCTGTGCCTCCAAGCTGGAATTCTCGGGCGGATGGACGGATCCCTGCTGCCTCCCCAGTGCTCTGTCACAGTAAAAGGGGAAGAAAACCATTTTTAATCTGTGTGAGGCATCTTCTAGTGAATGTTTGGCGTTTATTTTGGGATAACTCCCCCTCTCGGAGCTCTCCAGACCCCACTACAGCAGACAGTGGACATTCCACCTCCCTTGGAGGTCTCAGAGCGACGGCGGCTCGGTGAAGTTCGCCGTGTGACTCCGGGAACAGCACCGGGGTTTGTGCTGCTGGAGCTGGAATTCCTCCTCGCGGGGCTGGGATCCAGCTGGGCACCCTCCTGACCGAGCCGGGCTGACACATCCTGTGTCCAACCCACATCTGAGCGAAGGTGGGCGCTGCCCCCGGCGCTGGAAGGATGCTCAGCCCGGCTGGGGCTGCCGAGGCTGCCTTTGAAGCCGGCTCTGGTGATTAAAGCAAAACCGTTGCCGTTCCCCCTTCTGTTTGCTGTTCGACCTTGGGCGAGGCGTTTAGATGTTGGCGGCTGTGGGAAGGAGGGATCTTCCGTCGCAGCTGAGGTCTGGGGGAGGTGCAGGGTCCCAGAAGGGGAATAATCGGTGTTTATTGAGTGGCACTGGCAGCTCCTGGGCTCAGGAGTGGCACTTCTCCGCTGCAAATCGAGGCAGGGAGTGATGCCTGAGCCTCATCCCCACCCTGCCAGCCTCCCCCGGCCACCCCCTCGTGGGTTATCAGCTGATGGTGACAGCGGGAGAGAGAGAAAAGTGGCAGGAACTGTCGCGTCTGTACCTGCCCGCAAACACCTGAGCGGTGATGGAGGGCAGGGAGGGCTCAGGGAGCGCTGATTTCACCAGGACACCTCCCCGAGGCGTTTTTAGCAAATTTTGCCGGGCTGGGTGCTGGGGACCTGGGAGGGTTTCTGTCATTTGGGACTGGGAGGCATCAGCTCCCCTCCTGCCCCGGCTGCTCAGCCCCTGTCCCGATCCGGTGGCCTCTCCCCTCCGGAGGAGCTGGAGAGAAGGGAGCAGTTGCAGGGCAAATAAATGACTCAGTCTAATGAGTAAGGTAATTGCCGCTCGCTGTTAGAGGAGGCTAAAGTGGGTCAGGTTTGTTTGTGAAACTCCGCGGAGGCACCATCTGTTCTCCGTGCCCCATCCCGGGGGCTGGGGATGGGGTTTGGGTGAAATCGCTGCCCCGGGAGCCTGAGGAGCAGCCCGAGGGATGTCCTGGTCCCGAGGCAGGGGTGCTGGGCTCTGGGGGTGACCAGAGGGCTGCAGGTGCTCCCCTGATCCTCGCAGGGGGCTCCTCACTGATTTCCCTGGCAGACGAGACCCCAAATCCTTCATCTCTCTGCCACCTCTAAGAGGTGGCTGGGCAGGGCACAGAGGTCATCAACCCTCGAGGGCAGGATTGGGTTTTCCAAACGCTGTCTCACCTGTCACAAACCCTTGGAGAGAAACCTGGCCCTGGTGGAGCTTTTATCCTCAGCACCGCCCCTCTCCCAGGCCCTCCCAGGCCTGTTGGGATGGGGACTGTCCCTTGCAGCAGCGACACGTCCGTGTGGTGCCTGGTTTTACCCCTGGCCCTGCTGTGTTTAACGCTCTCTCTCCCCACAGACCGCAGCCTGTGAGCAGGAGGAGAAGCCTGGACTGGGATCCCTGCCCGGGCTCTCCACATCTTGCGACAAGAGGAAGAGGAAAAGACGGTTCCCTCGCCGTTGAGAAAATGGGAAGCAGCATCTCCCCAGCAGCTCGGGGAGGGAAGCTCCAGTCCTTGCCTGGGGGACATCCCTGCGGGCTCTGCAGCTGGCAGGACACAGCCCTGTGCCACTGAGGGGTCGGGGCAGCGTGGCTCGAGGGGGCTGGGGACAGCATGTCCTTCCAGAGCCGCCGGACCCAGCTGCTGCTGGTCAACTCGCTGACCTTCGGGCTGGAGGTGTGCCTGGCCGCCGGCATCACCTACGTGCCACCGCTGCTGCTGGAAGTGGGCGTGGAGGAGAAGTTCATGACCATGGTTCTGGGTAGGCAGCTTTTGTCGCCTCTTCGAGGTGGTTTTTCTTTTAAACACTTGGAGTCTGGAGGGTGGGGGTGAGTGAGGGCGGGGAGAGTTGGTGCCTGCAGGGGCTGTGACCCACCAAAACCTCCCAAATCCACAAAACATCCCTTTTCAGAGAGCACACAGAGCAGCTGCGTCCCTGTAACACCCCACTGTCTCTTTCCCAGGGATAGGCCCCGTCCTTGGGCTGGTTTTCGTGCCGCTCATCGGCTCGGCCAGCGACCACTGGCACAGCAGCTACGGCCGGAGGAGACCTTTCATCTGGGTGCTGTGCCTGGGCGTGCTGCTGAGCCTCTTCATCATCCCCCACGCCAGCAGCCTGGCCAGCCTGTGCGCCCTCAACCCCCGGCCTCTGGAGATCGCCTTCCTCATCCTGGGCATCGGGCTGCTGGATTTCTGCGGCCAGGTGTGCTTCACCCCGCTGGAGGCCCTGCTCTCCGACCTCTTCCAGGAGCCGGACAACTGCCGCCAGGCCTTCTCCGTGTACGCCTTCATGATCAGCCTGGGGGGCTGCATCGGCTACCTGCTGCCCGCCATCGACTGGGCCTTCCTGGCGCCCTACCTGGGAGGGCAGGAGAGCTGCCTCTTCAGCCTGCTGGCCCTCATCTTCCTCGGCTGCGTGCTGGCCACGCTGTTGGTCACCGAGGAGGCCGCGCAGGGGGATGTCCTGGACGGGCCGGCGCTCAAGGACGCGTCCCCGAAGGTGTCCCTGCCCTGCTGCTGCTGCCAGCTGGCGCGGGGGTCGTGCCTGCTGCGGGGCAGGCAGGTGCTGCAGGCTGCCAGGAACGTGTGCGCGCTGCTGCCGCGCCTGCACGGCCTCTACTGCCGCATCCCGCGCGTCATCCGCCGCCTCTTCGTGGCCGAGCTCTGCAGCTGGATGGCTCTCATGACTTTCATGCTGTTCTACACCGACTTTGTCGGCGAAGGGCTGTACCACGGCGTGCCCAGGGCCAAGCCGGGCACGGAGGCCAGGCGGCACTACGATGAAGGTGAGAAGAGAGCCGGGTGCTCCCCGGGGTGGAAACGTTTGGCTGGGAGCTCGGGATGGGCTCAGCTCTGCGGGTGGTGTGAAAAAAGCTGCAGCGAGCTTGGCTTTCTGTGGATGGGTCAGGAAAGAACGTTTTCCCATGGCTCCCAGAGCGTGGCACGGGGGACCGAGTTGGGCAACACCTCCTGGTTGTTCCCAGCACGGATCTGGCAGGGCAGCCCTGGCCTGGGGCTGGGTTGTTGGGTGGCAGAACGGCCTGGCAGGTTGCAGGATGGAGCTGGCTCTGTCTGCAGGCTCTGCTGGCTGCTGCTGCCAGCTCCTGGCACTGCTCTGCCCTCTTTTTCCAGCGAGGGGTGAGGGTGCTGCCCATCCTTGGAGAGCAGGGTGGGGAAGCCAAGGTGTGCTCCGTGGCGGTGAGGTGGGATTTGCTGCTTCTTCCCTCCGTGCTGCTGGGAGATTCCCACCTCCCAGCTGGTTCTGGGAGCCCTCCAGCAGTTTTCCCAGCTCTCAGCCCCCTCTCCAGTGCTTTAGTGCTGCTCACAGGCCTGTAGCTGCCACAGCCCCACCCCGGGACACTGCTCCAGCAGAGCTTCACCTGCTCACAGGTGTTACCTGCTGTCCCATTTTGGCTGCTGCCTTGTGCCAGAGCCTTGCCTCCCTGCCTAACCGCTCTTTTCCTCTCCCTAATCCAAATCTTTAATTCTAGGGGCGCCTTCCTGGCCCTCCTCTTCCAGTTTTCCACTCGGAGGGCTCTGCAGCACACTGCCCCTTTGTGCTGGGTGTCTGTTTAACTTAGAGGCAGCTTAATTATTATTTAACACTTGCACTGTTTAGCTCCCAGCAGGTCAGCCCTCCATTGTGCTGGCTGTCATAGAAACATGTGTTGAGTGATGGTCCCTGCTCCAAAGAGTTAATGGTTTTAATTCCCTGAAATCTGAGAGATCTTTGCGAAAGGGTAAGGTCCGGATTGCTACCGGATACTGCAGTTTGGAGCATGTTCTGTGCTTTACCTTGGCTCGAGCACAATTCCCTGTTCCCTTTGTTCTGCTGCTGCCTTTGGCATCAGATAACGGCGGATCCTGGTTCAGCAGCAGGTGACGGGTCCTGGGGCAAGAGCAGGAGGAAGGGGCAAACAGCGGCTTCCGAAGACAAGGGTGGCATTTGGGTCCCCGTCTCCCATGGCTCCCAGCTGGACTGGGGTGCCCAGGGTAGAGGGAGGGGGCTGAGGGTGGCTGCTGCAGTCCTGGGATGTGCTGGGTGATGCTGCTCTGCTTCCTGAGGCAGCCAGGGCTGCCAGTGCCTCGCTCTCTGTCTGGGAGTTTGGGACTGAAGGAGAGGGAAGGACGCTTTGGAGTTTGGGGGTGATGGAGAGGGAAGGATGTTTTGGGGTTTGGGACTGAGGGAAGGATGTTTTGAGGTTTGGGACTGAGGGAAGGATGTTTTTGGGGTGTGGGACTGACAGAGAGGAAAGGATGTTTTGGAGTTTGGGGCTGACAGGGAAAGATATTTTTTGAGTTTGGGACTGAGAGAGAGGGAGGGATGTTTTTGGAGTTTGGGAGTGAAGGAGAGGGAAGGATATTTTGGGGTTTGGGACTGAGGGAAGGCTGTTTTAGGGGTTAGGGACTGACAGAGGGAGTGATGTTTCTGGAGTTTGGGGNGGGAAGGATATTTTGGGGTTTGGGGCTGACAGAAGGGGAAGGATGTCTGGCTGTGTGAATCCTGGGGACAGCCAGGGCAGTGTCCATCACCCCTCTCCCCCCGCAGGTGTCCGGATGGGCAGCTTGGGCCTGTTCCTGCAGTGCATCACCTCCATCTTCTTCTCGACAATCATGGACCGGCTGGTGAAGCACTTTGGGACGCGGGCAGTGTACCTGGCCAGCGTGGTGTTCTTCCCCGGGGCGGCCTTTGTCATGTGCCTGTCCCACAGTGTCACCGTGGTCACCATCTCCGCTGCCCTGACAGGATTCACCTTCTCCGCCCTCCAGATCCTGCCCTACACGCTGGCATCCCTCTACCACCACGACAAACAGGTGGGGATCTGCTCCACGGAGCTGAGGGCAGCCTGGCCCTGCATATTTTTATGTTTCCCCCATATTTTTAGGGAAAACGGTCTGGTTTTTTTCATCCCCGTGTGAATTCTGCAGCTCTGCCAACCTGAGGTGCTGCAGAACTCAGGGAGTTTCAGCCCTCACAGGTCCTGCTTTCCAGTTTTCATCCACAGCACCAAAATGAGTAAAATGAAAACTGAAGCTCTTCCTATTCCCTTAGCTCCAAGAAAAAGAAACCTTGTGAAGCTTGTGACACCAGCACAAAGGCTCGTAACCCTGTCCCACAGATGTTATCCTTGTGGAGAAGTCCTAGGAGGTTCCTGAGTTGCACACTGGATTAATGGGAGTTTCTCTTGTGCTGCAAATGCAGAATTAATTTGTGGTTTGAGAGCAGCTCTTTCATCCCGAGGGCAGTGGTTGGCTGTGCCGTGGAACAAGTAGGAGTTGTTACCACAGGCATCCAGATGTTGCCATTGAACAAACCCTTCAGAACAACCCATCCCAATTGGCACCAGGAATCCCGTCAGAATAGGGGGGGTGAGGGAACGTTGGGCTTGGCAAGAGCTCCAGCTTGGCTGGGATCTCCCAGGGATGTGTTATCAACGGGATGAACCCCAAACTGCACAGGCTGGGAAGGGGAAAGGCCACATTCCCAAGGCTTTGCCAGAGGCTCGACGGGGGAAGGCTGGGAGCACAGTGAGGAAGGGAAGGGCACAGCTGGCTGTGGGCTCTCCTGCCCGTGTTAACAAATGCTCTGTGGGGATACTCAGAGACCTCACAGCTCGAGCAGAGCGAGGCAGAAAAGGCTGAGAAGGAAAAGATTTTGGTTCCCTCTGCCCCCTTTTCCTGGCTGGGCTGAGGAGGCTCTGGGCAGGCAGATGGAGCAGCTTGGTTGAGGTTTGTGGCAGAGCTGGGAAAAGAGCCCTTCCCCGAGTTCCCAGCACTGTTGTGTCCCAGCTGGTGGCACTTCTGAGCGTCCCAGATGGGAAGTGGCTGCTCACCCCGGGCTCTGGGTTGGGGTTCCCAGTCACCCACCCCACCAACACCAACCATTCCCGTTCCCACTGCCCCGGGTGTCTGATACCCCGCAGCAGAGCCCGGCCCTTCCCTCCTGCCCTGCCTCAGGTGATTTCGGGAGGGGCTCAGATTCCTTTGGAGGTGACAAAAGCACCAAATGTCCCCGGGCTGGCTTTAGGCTGCTGAGCCCCAGAGCCTGAGCCGAGCCCAGGCCCCGCTTGGCCGGGTTCCCCAGTGAGTCAGGGCTGCTCTGGGTCCCGTGCCAGTCGGGAAGAGCCAGGAGCCCATCTCACGTGGGCCAGGCTCAGGCTGGCACTCCCCAGAACACACACAGAGCTCCGGTTTTGCTCTCCTGCACGAAAACAAGGCCCCCTCAGAGTCCCAGCTCCTTCCTCACGCACCTTCCTCTTCCCCGCAGGTATTTCTGCACAAATACAAGAGGAAAGAGGAGGAAGACGCCGCGCTCCTGGACAAGAAATCAGCCTTCCCCAAGGGGCTGCTCTCCAGCCAGAAGCTGCCTTACCAGAACGGCCACGCTGGGAACCTCTTCTCCTCTTCTTCCTCCTCCTCCTCCTCCTCCTCCTGCCCGTCCTCCCCTCCGGCCGTGTCCAGCTCCGCTCTGTGCGTCAGCTCCTCCTGCGACGTCTCCCTGCGGATCATGGTGGGAGAGCCGGAGCCGGGCGCTCCTGGCCGAGGGATCTGCCTGGACCTGGCCATCCTGGACAGCGCCTTCCTCCTCTCTCAGGTCGTGCCCTCGCTCTTCATGGGCTCCATCGTCCAGTTCACCCAGTCGGTCACAGCCTACATGGCGTCAGCGGCCGGATTCGGACTGGTCGCCATCTACTTCGCCACCAAAGTCGTCTTTGACAAGGGTGACATGGCCAAGTACTCCGTGTGACAGCGGGGCAGCCGCGTGGGTGGCAGCACGTGGCAGAGCCAGCTCTGTGTGTGCCCACAGGGCCACTCGTGGGGCACCTGGCGTGGCACCGGCCGTCCCCGAGCTGTTGCTGTCACCCCGGGGTGGCTCTGGGGCTGGGGGCAGCACGGGCTTCATCTCAGGTGTAAATAAGAGGCTTTGGGGCGTTGTCCTCCGGGCCAGAAGTGCTTTCCAAAGGTGCCTTCAGCAGAGGGAAGCACGGCACAGCAGCACCAAAGGGGTTGTACAGGGGGGGAAAAAGGGAATTGGAGTTTCCCCTCTAATAACGGGTCGTGCTCCTGAGCAGGAGCAGCACAGGGAGGGGATAAATCGTTGGCTCTCCTCTCCTCCACCTCTGGCTGTGTCCTCTCCCCCTGCTTGTTGCAGTTTTACCCAACTTCTTGAGCAATACTTCAGCAAATGGGACACTGGGAGGAGATTTCCTGGGGGAGAAAAAGGCAGCGGGGTGGCCGAGGTTTGGCTGTGGGGCTGAGGGGGTGCCCAGGTGAGCACCCACGTTTCTGCCCTCCTGTCCTTCCCCACCTCGACCCCAAACCATCCGGGAGAAAAGGCACTGTGCCTTGTTTGGGGAAAAACAAGGAACATCCCATTAGGACCAGTTCCAAAAGGTGACTTAACCTTTACCTATGTACCGGGTTGCATCAGATAGATCCTCCTTCTGAGCTTTTATTTTTTTTTTTTAATGATTGTTTTTAGGTCTCTTTGCACAGTTCTCAGTCACTCTGACCTCTCACTCCTCATCTCAGTGCCTGGGCCTGCGTTTGCTCTGTCCCCTCACAGATCCAGACTGTTGAGCCTCTTCCACACGTGGCCCCTAAAAGATGCTGCCACACACCAGGGAAATCTGCTCTCAGAGGGTTTTTTTTCAGTCCTGGGACAGGAAGAGCTCTCCTGGGAGGCCTGGAGGACTTGCTGATGAGTTAAACTCAGACCTGGAGCTGCCTGTGGCTGTTTGGGTTTTCTTAAAATCTATTTTTTTTCCAGTCAGGAGTCCAGATTCTCACCGAGGCAGAGCAAACCCCTGTCAAGAGTGAGGCAAAGCACCTCTTGCTGCCCTAACCCAGGGTTTGAACCCTGCAGGGATGTCCAGGGTGTTCTGGCTCCCAGCTCTGAGTCACTTCCCGCTGGCAGCAGAGCCCCAGTCCCCCTGGCCGCTCCCATCCCCTGTCCCCAGCAGCCCAGCTGGGACAAATCCGCTGCTGGCAGATTCCTGCTGCTCCAAGAGCTCCCCAGGCTCCGAGGAGGAGCCGAGGTGCTGGCCCGAGTCAGGAATGATCCAGAGTGCATGGAGGAAAGGCTGGATTGGTGCTGTGAGCACACCAACTCCGGCAGCCCTCGGCTCTGCCTGGGCTAAACGAGCTGTTTGTGACTGATTTTATTTTTTGTGGAGGTGTGTGGGCAGCCAGAGGCACTCGTGAGGTTGGGCCGGAGGGCGAATCGTTGCTATTTTGGCCGAGTTTTGTCAGCCTGTTCCTTGGCAGGGGAGGCAGGGTGACTCCCCTGCTGTCTGAGCCGGGCCCTCAAAGGTTTGGAATCGTCCCTTTCCCGTCAGGGGTCACTGTTTTTGTTTTAGTTCTTCTCAAATTATAGGCCTGCCAGCCTCCCTTTCCCACAGCAAGGGCTGCGTGCTGACACGCAGCTGTTTTTGGGGACGGATTTGGCAGCGCCTTAACCACTTCCAGAAAGAGTTTTGGGGTCTGGGCTTCCCACCCCGGGCTCTGTCCCCTTCAGGCTGCAGCAGGAAGGATTCCAGACAAAATCCTATTGCCAGAGGTGTGGGGTGTCCTTGAATAAATGCTCCCCTGACCCAAGACTGAAAACCCCTTTTTTTTAAATGTTTTTTTTTGTAAATATGGGGAAGTTTCCCTGCACAGAGGCTGCTCTGATGCTCAAAGGCTTTTGATAACTTAAGTGCCTAAAGTGCTTCCACACTGAGCTACAGGTGAAGGGGTTTGGTGGGAAAGGCCTTAAATTCTCCATTTCTAACCCCCATGTGATAAAGCAGAGGGGCAGAGCTGGGCTTTATCATGCGAGATCAGGGTGAGGGAGCAAGAGGACGAGGAAATCTTTACAAAATTGGCTTTTTTGGCTTCTTCTAAGAACATTTCTGTGTCAGGATCATGTGTAAGACCAGCAAGGGATGCTCTAGTCTGGGTAAGAGCATCCCTTACCTGCTGTTACTGATATTCCCGGTGTGACCACAGAATTTCTCTAGGATTTGGTCCTGCCGGGCCCCAGGTTCGGGTACGAGCTCCTCAGAGCTGCTGAGCAGGAGCTTTTCTCTTCCAGGTATGTGGTGTTCTCCTCACAGGTGAATCCTGCCTCACCTTTCGTTCGGAGCGTGGAGGAGGGAGAACGTAAATTCACTGTTGTGAATCCCTAGGATAGGGAAGGATGGGGGGATGGATGGATGCTGGTTTTCCTTTTCGAGGTCACATCCTGCCCGCGGGACGTCCGTGTTTAATTTATTCGGTAGAGTGAATATTTTGTATACGGCGC
>VZTG01002813.1:50119-64117 GCA_013397845.1 Melanocharis versteri | reverse complement strand
GGCGCGAAAAGGATGTTTTTTTTATAAATTTTTATGGAAAAAAAAAAAAAGAGGGGGAAATAAAAGGTGTGGAAAAGGGAAAAACGCCTGAGCCGGCCGCGAGGGGGCGCCACCACCGCGCGGGAGTGGGCGGGGCCAACGGCCGGTGGGCGGGGCCATGGGATGACGGACGTGGGTGGGGCGTGGCCAATGAGTGGGGGTGGAATTTGGGGCGTGGCCATGGGAATGACGGACGTGGGTGGGGCGTGGCCAATGAGTGGGGGTGGAATTTGGGGCGTGGCCATGGGAGAGTGGATGCTGCCAATTACTCAGCAACCCACTTACATGTGAACGTTGGGTTACATGAAGAGATTGTTAAGAATCCAGCTGAGGCCTTGAAATGCTCTTTCCAGAAGACAGATGAAATGTTTNGGTAAATGACGGGGGCGTGGCCACGGGGCGGGGGCGGGGTGAGTGTTTTTTGGGTGGTGCATGGGCGGGGAAATCGGCGTGATGGGCGTGGCCAGCCGGGCTCCCGGTCTCGTTGTCCCGGCTCTAAGCGTCACCGGGTTCCCCGGGCCGAGGGACGGGCTCTTCCCGCGGCCGTGGAGCCGCACAGCCGCTCCTTTTTTCCCCCAAAAAGCTCCGATCCCGCTCGCCCCACCCGGTGCGGTACAAACCCCGAGCAGGAGCCGCTCCCCATAGTCCCCAGGAATTTTGGGGCACGGTGTAAATCAAAGCCCGCCGTGACTGAACCATCGCAGCCGGGAGTACCTGAGGATTCTGAGGAGCTGCGACCTTCCCAATCCCTGCAAGGCCGTAAATACGTGTTATTGATTGTTATCAAGACTTATCTGATGTGTGTTATCAGCAGTAATGTCACTGCGAGGCTGTGACACGGGGGCGGTGACGCAGCAGCGCTCAGGGAGCAGCCACGAGTCGCCCTTTCTGTGCACCTTCCGTGCTGGGTTTTGGTTTTTTCATTTTGATTTGGTTTTTATAAATTTGAAGCCTTCCCCTGGCCCAGGTGTTTGGTTCAGGCCCCAAAATCTCACGTTTGTCCCCAAACAGAGGAACTCGGCGTGGTTTGGCGGTGCTCAACCCAAAGCCACTCTCAGGGACCCGCAAATCCCCAAAGCCACGACAAGGACACACCTCACTCACTCCTTTTCGCAGCAGCAGCATCCGAGCGCTACGGCCCTGCCCAAAACCTCCCGCACACCTGGATCCACCTGAATTCAGCCACCTGCGGGCACTCGCCTCCTTTTCCCGAATCGCCGGAGAGACCTGGAGCGCTTNGCGCGGGGGTCCCGCTGGCAGCGCTGCCCGGGGCACAAGGGCGGGGGGGGTTGGCGACCGGCGGCACCGGGCTCGGTGTCCCCAGCTCGCCCTGGCTCCCGAGCCTCGCTCGCCCCCGGGCATCGCTTTGCGCCGGGCATCGGCCGCGCGTGGCACCGGCTGGCAGCGGCTGATTTTGTCCCCGGAGGCTCGGCGAGCCCCGGTTCTGCTCGGCCGCCGTGCGATTCGCGGCTCTGCGGAGGTTACAGGTGTTTTTTCGCGTTGCTCGGTCACGGGAGGGGAGCCGTGGCCCTCGGCTGCGTTCCCAGCTCCCGCTGGTTGTTGGCTGACCTTGGGCGAGGCTTGTTCTCCATGTGCTCGGGCTGCACATGTGCTGCTTTCCTGCAGCCGCGCAGCGCTCTGGGGGCTTGGGAAAACTCGAGGAACAGAAACGCGAACTGAGGCTCGGGAGGGACGCTGCCCTTGCAGCGAGGGACAGAGCCAGGGCTCCGTTTCCTTGCCGTGGCTTTGGGGTGACGGCACTGGTGGCATTTTGCAAAAATGCCTTGCACTGACGGGGCAGTGACACCTGTGACAGGTACCTGCGCAGTCTGTTGGCACGGAATGTGCCACCAGGTAGCACCTTGCCCCGCAGCACTGCTCTGCCAGCTGGGGCATCACCGCTGCCCCAAATGGGATGGGAAAGCGAGGAGCAGAGCACTCCAGGAGCTCCCCCAAGGCCGCCCTGCTCAGATCTCCTCAGTCCTGAGCCAGCAGCTCAACCTCTGCACCTTCCTGCCCTCCGGTCATGCTTTTATTCCCGCTGTCAGCTCGGCAGAAGGGTTGTGCTCCATGAGGAGTTCAGAGTTTAATTCGGCTGTCCTGGGGACGTGCTGGAGGGATGGAGACTCCCCGAGCTGCTCTGCAGGAGCTGGTTGGAAAATCAGGTTTTAGGACACTGTGGGAGAGGTAAAGAGGAGCCTTTGGTAGCCACAGGGGGGAGGCTTTCCCTGCAGAAAGAGACGGAGAAGAAGAGACAAAAATCCATCATAAAACTGGAGTGGAGCTGCCCGGAAGGGGGTGGTTCAGAGCACAGATTTGGGCTGTGATGAAAATTTGAAGCCTGGAGGCTGAGATTGGCCTGAACACCTCCCTTACCCCTCGTGTGAGCAGGACAATCCCCGTTCTCCATGACTTACTGGTGCAGAGCAGTGCTGGGCATGCTGGGCAGCACTGGGAATGCCCCTGGATCTTATTCCTGGCAGGTTTGGAATGATTGGGGTTATTTCTTAAGGAGAAGAATGTTTATACAGCATCCAGAACGCTCAAAAATTCCCTCTCGCAGCTCTCAGGACCCTGAGGAGCACTGATAACAAGGACTGGCCGGACTGGTTTGCAGCTCCACAGAAATCTCATGGAAAAGGTTCTTAAGAGTCTTTGACAAAGGGGTTTTTCCCCCTGGAAACTCCATTTCTGCATTAAATGCAGACAGATCCCTGCACCCTGAGTGGTTGGGTGCTGCAGAGCAGGATGGGGACGGGGACGGGGACAGGGACAGTGCGTGGCTGCTCTGGGGGTCCTTGGGCACCTCAGTCACACCCCCTAACCCCCAGCAGGGTCTGTGACAGTCACCAGTCACCCGCTGAGCGCACCCAGCTCCCTCCTGGCGATGCTGTGCTCTCTCTCAGCTGCCTGCTTGTGTCCTCAGGGGCCCCGGCGCTGACCCCGGCCGGGCTGAGCCTCTCTCGGAGGTGTGGCTGAGGCTGGGCAGAGCTGCCCGGACAGAGCTGCAGCGTGTTGGGGCACCGCGGTGCCCCCAGCGCCGGGCGAGCCGCAGCAGCGCCCGGGGCGGGCTGGCAGCGGCGCTCGGAGCCGTCTGGTTGTTACCTGCGCAGGTAGGGAGCGTTCACCCAGCCCCGCGTCTGTGTCAGGGCGCGGTTCTGCCCACGTTTGCAGCGTGGAGAAGCCACAGCAGCCTCTCCTGGATCACAATTAACTCCCGGTTAATCAGGAGTCATCCCCTGCGCCATCCAGCAGCGCAGAGCTGCCCTCCGGCGTGGGTGGCGCAGGGAGGGATGAAGGGTTTCTTTGTGTGTTTTCACCTCCATAAACTCCCCAGAGAAGTTTGCTTCTGGGGGGAATCTGCCTCTTTGCTGGCAGCCAGCGGAGGAAAACGGTCAGCCCGTGTTTTTTCAGCAGCAGACTCTTTAAAAACAAAGGCCGCTGCCAGGTTCTGCTGTTTTCTTTTCGGTGCACAGCCCAGTTTTGTTAAAAGGTTGAGGTTTGCGTGTTTGTTTTCTCATTTGGAAATAACCTTGGTGCCGTTCCCTTGCAGATGAACGAAGACTTCCCCAGCTGAGCTCTCCCAGCGGCTCCTGAGCCAAGAGCCGCGTGTGGGGAGGCACCAAATGGTCTCTGTGAGCTGCCAGGACCTGCTGCCCTCCCTGACCGGCCCTTCCCTGCTCGAGAGCTTGGCCAGTGCCCTGCAGTGCAGGATGCCACCGTCCCTTCTGCCAGGGCACGGCGGTGACAGGACGTGCGGCCACCCGGAGGGCTCTGGGCACATCCCGGCGGGCAGCACCGGCCACGCCGAGGGCGTCCCGCTGGCCAGTGCCAAGGCGGAGCCCCCCAAAGCCCAGCTCACCGAGGCTCAGCTCCGGCTGCCCGACTTCTGCCTCTCCCAGGACTTCATCCCCACGCTGGAGGAGATCGAGGAGTTCCTCAGGGAGAAGGCAGAGTTCCTCAGGGATGAAGCAGGAGATCCTCACCCCGCAGGGTGGAAGGTGGAGAGCAAAGCTGAGCTCGGCTCTGGGGCACAGCTCATCCCCAGAGCGCAAGGAGGAGGAGGAGGAGGAGGAGGAGATGTCCCAAAGGCTGCAGGGACAGCTGCTGGTGACCCGGCAGTGGCTGCTGGCAGCATTCCCGTTGTCCTGCAGCTCCAGCCTCTCCCGATGGACAGCGTCACCCCCGGGGCACAGGCCGGGGGTGTCAGGGTGGCCCAGCTGCTGATCAGCCTGCAGAGCCCAAACCTCCCTGTCCTCCCTCAGCTCCAGCCCCCTGGCACCATGCTGGACCAAAAATACGTGAGAATTGCCCCGCTGCCGGTGGCCACGGGGCCGGGGGACGTGCGGGAGGCGGAGGCAGCCCCCAGGTGCCAGCAGGACCCCCCGTCCCTGCTCCGCACGCACCGCTGCTCCCACCCGGGCTGCGGGAAGGTTTATTCCAAGAGTTCGCACCTGAAGGCTCATTTCCGGCGGCACACGGGCGAGAAGCCCTACACCTGTGCCTGGCCCAACTGCGGCTGGAGGTGAGTGGGGGTCCCCGAGGGTGGGGGGGCTCGGAATGTGCAGGGAGAATCCACAGCCCCGGGGAAAACGAACCTTCCCTCCCCAGTGACGCTGCTCCTGGCTGGATGTGGAGCTCCAGAAAAGCGTTCCCACCCAGGCTCCTGGCCCGTGGCAGCCTTTGGCCACTGCCAGCCTCAGCTCTTTTCCCAAAAAAACGATTTTTTTTCTCAGCGTCTGGGCCTCTCAGCTGCCGGAAGGTTCCAGCAAGGGGAAAACAAACGGAGGAAGTAGGTGGACAGCACCCTTTGAGAGCAGGGGAAAGAAACTCAGACCTCGGGGGGTGAATTCTTTCCCACTTCCAAACCCTTGCAGGGGTTGATCTCGGGAGCCAGGGGCGCCTCTGCCTCCCCGGGAGGGTGTGGGGGGACCCAAGAGGCTGTGGCAGGGACGGATCTGAGGGTCACTGTGCTGCCTGTCCTGCCTGGATCCAGCATTCCTCTTTTCCTGCAGGTTCTCCCGCTCGGATGAGCTCTCCCGCCACAAGCGCTCCCACTCCGGGGTCAAGCCCTACCAGTGCACGGCCTGTGAGAAGAAGTTTGCCCGCAGCGACCACTTGGCCAAGCACCTGAAGATCCACCGGGGGCAGCCCTGCAGCCCACGGACACTTCCAGAGGGCAGCAGGGGTTAATTCCTGCTGCTCGTCCCCCGGGAGGTGCCAGAGCCGAGGAAACAGAGAAGAAACCACTGCTGAGGAGGGGAAATGACTCCTGAACAAGGGACAGGAGACTTGGTTATCCCTCTTTTCCAAGGTGATGACATTCCCAGGTTGTTTCTGGCCCTTCTGTCCCTCTTTGAAATACACGTGGTGGAAGTCAGAGTGGATTTGGGGTGTGTGTAGGGAAGCTGGGGTCACACTGTAAAACAGGAATCGGGCATTTTAATCCCAGAATGGTTTGGGTTGGGAGGGACCTTGAAGCTCATCCCATGGGCAGGGACACCCCCCACCATCCCAGGCTGCTCCAGCCTGGCCTTGGACACTTCCAGGGATGGGGCAGCCATGGATTCTCTGGGAATTCCATCCCAGCCCCTCCCCACCCTCCCAGGGAACAATTCCTTCCCAATATCCCATCCATCCCTGCCCTCTGGCAGTGGGAAGCCATTCCCTGTGTCCTGTCCCCCCATCCCTGATGGAATGGGGATGGATGGGGGTCGGTGCTGTGCAGCAGCTGCGAGGGCTGAAGCAGACATCGACACTTTCCAGTGTGGTTTACGTGCTTGTTTTGTCCTTAAATCTGCTTTTTTTTTGTGCTGGTGGTTTCCCACCTGGCTGGCCCTGGACACCGTGGTGTCCTCTGGGTGTTTCACAACATGAGAGGGACAGTAATTGGATATATAATCCAATAATGGATTTTTTGGAGCCTCGAAGGAACGGGGAGAACTGAGAGCAGCACCAGCAAAGCCCTTTCCACCACGGAAGGACATTTCCAAGGAGAGACACGGACGTGTGAGGAGCCTGGAGAGGAGCTGAGAGCTCCTGCCAGGGGAGCAGAGCAGCTCCCAGGCTGCTGACGTCCTGCTCCTATTTGCCTTTTGGTTAATTAAAGGCCAACTCCTCGCTGCCGTGCCAACTCCCCGAGCTTTTGCAAACATCTGGGAGGGAACGAGGTGCTTGTACAAACACAGGATCAGCGTCAGGAGCTGAGTTAGGCCGGGTGCCCTTTCCACGTGGCTGTGCCAGCCCGTCTCGGGCTGGTTTTTCGTGCCTGCAGGCGCTGAGCTGGGCTGTGCTCGTGCCCTCCCGCTGATGCCCCGATGCCCTCGCAGGGCAGAGCTCCACGTGCTGCTCTCAAGCTGCCCTTGAGTTGCTGGGGTCGGGTTGTACCCAAAACACATCAGGGAAAGCAGCTCGGCTCTTTTCCTCGCCCCGCGGAGGGCGGGTTTGGACAGCAGAGGTTGTGCCCTGCTCCCTGCAGCCCTGCTCGAGGAAGGAACAAGCTGGAGGGGTGACAATGCAGGTGGTGTCCTGCTCCAAGGGTTGAGAGGAGCCCTCTGGGTGAGACTTCTGGGCGAGAAACACGGGGTTGTGAAGGGATCCCCCCCTCGTGATGGTGTCACGGGGCTGGAGATGTTGGTGTTGGTGGCTGCGGCGTCACAGCAAGGCAGCTGGAAATCCTTGCTTTACTTTTATTCTAAAATATCTGGGGACGCTCACGCTGCCCCTGGAGGAGCTGGAGGTAGACAGGGCAGGGCGCTTCCCACCCCTGAGGTTCTCTGGTGCACTGAGGGTTCATCATCCCACGATGTCCTTGTTTCTCCTGCTGTTTGTCGCTCCAGGGGCCTCAGTTCAGCCTGGGACCGTACAAGCACTGAAGGGAAGGGTCCTTTCCCCCCATAAACAGCAAAAACTCCTCTAAAAGTCCAAACTCCCAGTGCACAAACGCCGAGGAGAAACGTAATTAAAGCTGCTTTGGGGTTTGGAGCCTTCCTTGTGGGAAGAGCAGCTGAAGGATGGCTCCTGGCTCGGGAATGGGCTGTGGCTGCCCCTGAGGACTGTCCTCAGCGTGATTCCCGAAAAACACCGGCGTCCCTGCCCTCCCTGATCCCCAGGCAGGCTTTGTGACAGGAACAGCTGGAGTTACACTGCTCTCCCTCAGATCCAGGCTCTCCCCAGAGGCCTGGCAGGGCTGGGTCCTGGATGCTGGCCTGAACTCCTCCATCCTGAGCTCCAGGTGTGGGTTTTCTCCCCTGGGAGTGCAGGTGGAGCTGTGAGAGCCCTGCAGGGCTCCTGGGGAGCGTTTGGAGAGCTGTCCCCGCTGCAGAGGGCAGGTGGCTTTCCCAAAGGTTTCCTGGAGAGCTGAGCTGCCCTGGGAGCTCTCCCAGCGCTGCCCTGGCCCGGCCAGGTGTCACCAGGTGTCACCAGGTGCCACAAAGGAGCACAGCCCAGGTCGGGGTGATGCTGCAGGATGAGCAGACAGGTCTGCCCGAGCCTATTTCGGGCTGCCTTTTGTTCCAGTGGCTTTTTGCCTGGCTCGGAATTCTCGCCGTGCCCTCCTCGCTGCGGGGCTCCGCGCACAGGCCACGTGCCAGCCTGACTCACGCCCGTCTCGTGCTTTTATCTGTCCCCCTTTGCTCTTCTCCCTCGCTCCAGACGCTCTCACAGCACTCCCTGCTCGTCCTGGACCTGCCCCGTCCTGCCTCCCTCTGCTCCCAGCCGAAGGCAATGGGGAGATGGCAGCGTTTCCAAATTCTGGAGTAGAGAAGATTCGGGTCTCATCCTCAATGCAAGGCCCTTCTCTGTTCTCCAGAGGGTCCTCGCTGGTCCTGGGGTGGCTCTGCTGTGGAAGACAGGGCTGGGAGAGCTGGAAGGAGGGACTTGGAGCTCCCCTGGCTTTGTTTTGCCACCCCTTTCAACCAACCACAAAGGGAGAGGAGATATTTTTATAAAATAAACCACCCTAGATCCGTATCTCTTGTGCAATGCCTGTCGGAGTCTCACCTGCTTCCCTCTGGGGGACTCTGGATGGCTTAAAAGCTTTACTGAGGGCTCTGTAATTACCTCTCCTTTGCTCCAGTCAGGATGTTGCTCCACGGAAATATTCCTGCTGGAAGCTGAGACCCGTGGCAGCAGCAGGGACGCGGCTCCTTCTGCCTGCCCACAGCTCCGGGGCTGCTGAGAGGTGACACGAGTGTCACCGGGTGATCACCTGGCCCTCGGGTGGTGCTGACAGGGAGCAGGGCCCCGTGCCTGCCACGGATTCCCTGCTGGAGGAGCGGGAATGGGAGCAGTGGGAACGGGAGCAGCGGGAATGGGAGCAGTGGGACTGGGAGCAGTGGGATTGGGAGCAGTGGGACTGGGAGCAGTGGGATTGGGAGCAGTGGGAATGGCAGCAGTGGGAACGGGAGCAGTGGGATTGGGAGCAGTGGGAATGGGAGCAGTGGGATTGGGAGCAGTGGGAATGGCAGCAGTGGGAACGGGAGCAGTGGGAATGAACAGCAGGACCCGGCTGCCTGGTGCTGCAGCCCGAAGGCTGCCAGGTTGCTAAGCAGAGCTTTTGAAGAACTGCACGCAGCAGACGGGAGTTGTAGCAGGGCAGGACGTGGGAGAGCACAAAGAGAAGCTCAGGCGCTGTTGCTAAATTTGCAGCTGGGGCTGTGGGGAAAGCAGGAGCAGCAGAGCCCTCCCTGCCTCCCCGGCAGCACGAGTGACAGCAGTGACATCCCCGGGCTGCCCACGTGGAGCTCGTGCTGGCTGCTCATCCTGCAGGATGAGCCGAGGGCCGCTGCAAATCCTGCTTTAAAACCCCTTTGGAAACACAGCCCTAAGATGGATCACGGCATTAGGGGGTTCTTTCTTTTCTCCTTTATTTTTTTTTTTCCCCCCTAATAAAGTCAGAGCTGGATTTTTATTAATGGTTCTCCCCTTCCAGGTTTCAGTTTTACTGGGGGGAATGCAGTTCTTGGAGGAGGTCCTGCTGCTCGCAGTGGTTCAGAGGCAGAATTTGGCTCGAGGCGGGGAGAAAATCGCAGCTTGAGTTTTCCTGGAAGAGCAGGGAAGGGCTTTTGTGGGAACAGGATCTGAAAATCAGAGAGGGACAATTGAGAGCTCCTCCAGCCCCCAGTGGGGCCAGCTCCTGGCCCTGAGTGACAAAAGATGGGAGCTGGTGACGGGAAACCCCTGGAGAAGGTTTGCAGCCCTATGAGCCAGGTGATGCCCCTCAGGTGTCCCCACAGCACTTCTCGTGCCTGGAACTGGGAGGAAAAGGGACAGGAGCCCCTTTTTGGGTCACACATACCCCAGGACGTGCTCCAAGCTCTCCTGGAGCCACCACCGAGCACAAAACACGACAAAATGTGGGTTTATCCTGGAGCTGCAGGTGATGCAGGAGCTCCCACCTGAGGCTCTGCCTCAGGGGCTGGGAGGGCTGAGGGCACGGCAGCTTAATGAACAAACGAGTTAATTAAAACAGCTGGCTGGGCCGGGGGAATTACTCCCTGATAATCAGCTTGCTGAGAGGCACGAGTCCACTCGCAGGGCAGGAGCATCTCGGTGTAGGACAGGGCTGATGAGCGAGTGGCTTCTGTCCCTCCCGTGCCCGGCGGGGCTCGGTGACCCCAGGCTGGGCCTTGGTCCTTAGCATGGATTTGGGCCAGGCTGCTCGCAGGGATTCACCTTTCCTGGGAGCTGCTCTCCAATGCAGGTAAAACCCTTTGTTTCCTAATATTTGGCCCAAATTCCCCGTGGGAGAGGATGAGGGTGGTGGGGCTTGGTCAGCTGCGAGGTTTTGTGCTGTTGGATGCAGGGGCTGGGCGCTGCCACGGAAAACGTTTATCCTTCCCTAGAAAATCCACCCAGATAAAGCCTCTCCTGGCTTAGCAAGGACGTGGTGGGAAGCAGGGGGGGGAATCAGAGACGTGATTCCACATCCCCGGATCCCGTTTCGCTTTTGGAAACGTTGGTTTGGTTTTGTTTTTTTTTCCCCTGTGAATTCCCCCGAATTCCACCCAAGCGCAGTTTCACACCTCTGCTATTTCAGGCCTGGGGTTGTTTGCACAAACAACAGGCTCTGCGATGAGGTTTTTTTAGCTGCCGTTTCCACGGGTTTTGCCCTGTGGTTTCCAGCTGGGCCGGTGCTGTTGGGTCAGGTGAGGAGAAGCAGGGAGGTTTCTGTGAGCTGTGTCAGGAATTCCGCCCGGGATGTGGGAACTCCACGAGGGGAATCGTGCGCTGAGCAGGAGAAGGGCTGTGCAACACAGTGGGAACGAGTTTGGCAACGTTGTGTAACAACCAGAGCTCTGGGGCTGAACCTCAAACCACCTCCGAGCTGGGCTGAGGCAGGGGAGAGGAAATCCTGACAGAAATTCCAGCTTTTCTCCTGCTCCTCGCCGTGTGCTGCAGTTCCCATGGCACTGGGTGATCCTGGTTTTTCCTGAAATGAAACACCAAGTGTTCCCAGCTGCTGGATGATCTGGGCATCACCAGCTGCTGCTTGGTGAATTATTTAATTCTGGAGATTTTCCTCCGTTCCCCCCCTGGCTGCTGGTGAGCCTTGGAATTGTCCCATTGAGTGGGGATGGAAGTTTTTGGATGGGAATAATCCCCCTGTGCCTGCTGTGGATGCTGAATTTCCTCTCTCCCTCTTACCTGCCCTGAAAATGCAATCACACGAGTTGGGAGCTTTTTTCTGTAGACTCAGAAATAAAGGTTTGAAACCAGCAGAGATCTGTGGCTTCTTGAGAGCATCACAAACACCAGAGGAGGAAACACAGAGAACTGAAAAAAAACAGTGCAAAAAAGGCTTTATTGGGTCTGGAAAACGAGAGATTTTGGGCATGGAAGGGAGCACAGGGATGGGAATGGAGTTATTTCTCCATCACCTTCAAGGTGCTCCTAGAAGCTCCTAAAAGCTGCTAGTGTTTGTGGGTGCCTTGGAATATTCCATGGGCATCCTGCAGAGTCTTTGGGATCTCGGAGAGGTGATGATTTCCCCCATGAGGATCCCAAAATTGGGAACTGAAGCCTTGGTGAGAACCTGGCCTGGTGAAGGTGTCCCTGCCCATGGCAGGGGTGGGAACGAGAGGAGTTTTTAACGTTCCCTTCCAACCCAAACCAGGCCGGAATTCTGGATCCAACAAGGCTTTGAATATTAGAACTTCCCGAGAGAGCAACCAGTGGCTTTTCCTTGCGAAATTTCCAAAACCAACCCGACAGCCCTTCCCTGACCCAAAGGCTTTTCCTGCGTGAGAGGCACAAAGCCTCCCGGAGCTGCTCTGTTCATTCCATGGCTTTTGGATTCCCGGTGCTCGGAGCTGGATTAAAATAGCACCTCCACGTGCTGGAGCAGGGCCTCGGCAGGCTCTGATCAGCTGTTGCACAATGTCCTGGCTTTTCCCTGTGCTTCCCAGTCCCTCCTGACGCCCTCTCCAGCCACGTGATGGCCAAGCCAGCAGCCTGCGGGAAGAGTTTGGATAAGTTCTGGAATTCTCCGCGCTCCCCTGCCTGGGCTGTCCTGTGTTTTCCTAGAACTGCGGGCTCTGTATCCCTTCACGACTCCGTCCTCGCCTCGGAAATTGCAAACTCCATTTCCCAAGTGCTGCCACCTGATTAACATTCACCAGAAATCCCCAATTAAATATGTTTATTTTCCCTTTTCTGCTGCCTCTTCCCCGTTAAAATGGGAGCTGTTTACACGGGAGCTGCTTTCCTAAAAGCTCTCTGCACATGAGCTTTTTTCCTTTTTTTTCCTCCCAAACCCTGCCTCGTTCCCTGCTCGATTTTTATTCCATCCCTTCGTCTGTCCTATATTTTTTTCCCTGGCTGATGCTGTCTAAGATAGGAACAAGCCCACGTTGAATTGCAAACACCCGGCAGTGGGAGCAGAACAAAATGGGAGTTGCACGAAGTAGGAAATTTCTTATCCCCCTAAAATAAAAAACGTTGATTGTCACTGGAGCCACCCCCGTGATGCAGCTTTAGGGGTCGATTTTTGGGTGCTGCCCCTCTCTGTGCTGGTTTTCTTTTTTTCCTTTGGGTTCAGCTCCTGCAGTTTTTCCTGAGTGCCAAAATTTTGGGGGGGGTGCCAGCAGATTTTGGGGAGTGGGGACAAAGCCAGGGGAGGACGTGGAGCAGTGGAGCTCTGCCCTTTGCCTTCCCCAAGGAGGTTTTTCCATCCCCACAGGAGCTCCTGGAGGAACCAGCTGGATCTGGGAGCGAGCCGAGCACAGCCAGGTGCTGGAGCTGTCCCAAAAACTGGGATTGAGCTCCGCTGGAGATGCTGGCACAGCTCCCACCTGTGACTCGACAGGAAGAGCCTGGGAGGGCTTTGCTTTATTTCCCTCTTTGTTCTGGGGTTTGGAGGGGGGGAAAAGGGAGGCCAGGTTCTAACAGGGGGAAGGATCGGGATGGAGCCTGGCAGAAAAGAGGGATAAGCTCAGGGCAAAGCTTGTGGGGTTTGGCAGCAGGGGAAAGTTGGGTCAGGTGGGGTTGAGGAAGGGCCCCCAGAGCTCCAGATGTTCCTGGCTCGGGCATTCCCCAGGGAAAAGCAGCTCTGAAAATGTGGAAACACTGCTTGATGCTTTCCACAGGAAAAAGAGAAGGGAAATGTCCATACTTTCACTTCAGAGGGGTTTAATTATTTTGAAAGCTGAGGAAACTCACTCTGGAGGACTTTTTTGGTCTTTTCTTCCTTTCCTTCTTCCCCCTCTCTGCCCTGTCTCTCTCACTGGTTTTTTTGTTGTTTTTTTTTTTTCCTTTTTAGTTTGAAAGCAGAGCTGGGAAAAACAGAAACCATTCTCGTAACTGCTGCATTTTAAAAGAAAATGAACTTCTGTAAATGAATAATTAATGGTCAGCCTAGCTGAAAACTTCCTCACTCCCTGTGACAATGTGCTTTGAGGGAAACCCTTGTCCTTCCTCAAATCCTAAACCCTCTGGCTTTTCCTTGCTTTTATCTCCCTCCTGGGTTTTTTTGTGCAGAAAGTTCTGATAAAGGAGAGCTGGAGAGGAGCTTTGGACAAGGCCCTGGGGTGCCAGGACGCAGGGAATGGCTTCCCACTGCCACAGGGCAGGGTTAGACGGGGTTTTGGGAAGGAATTCTTCCCTGGGATGGAATTCCCAGAGAATCCGTGGCTGCCGCCTTCCTGGAAGTGTCCCAGGCCAGGTCGGAGCAGCCTGGGATGGCGGAAAGTGTCCCTGCCGGTTCCAGGGGTGGCACTGCGGGATCTTTAGGGTCCCTTCCCAACCCAAACCATTCCAGGGCAGAGGAGGAGCGGCTCCCCGGGAGAGCAGGGGCAGATTTAATGAGATTCGGCATCATCAGCGCTCCCGCTGTGCCTCCCGCAGCGAGCCCAGCTCAGCCTGGGCAGCGAAAAGGCACCGCTGCCTCGGGATCGGGAGAGGCACGGGAAAAATCTGGGAATACCCAACATCTGCAGAGGCTGGGCTGCACCTCAGCCCTCCCTGCGGGAATCACCCAGCCGGGCTCTCGAGAGAAACGGCCCGGTGCCGCCAGGTTCCCCAGGGAGAACACCACGAGTGCGGGGCAGCGCTGGGAAGAGGAATTTTTACGTCCAAGTTTCTCAGAATGCGGGGGGAAAAAAAAAATTGGGAGTCGCAATTCCAGACAGAGCGCCGCAGTGGGAAATGCAAATCCCCCGCTCCCTTCGCCGTGCTCCGTCGGTAACCTTTACGCGTCCAAATCGCTTATCCGTGTATTTATTTTTAAAACACAGGTGGTTTTTTGGAAATTTTGAACCATTCTGACGCGCGGAGCCCCGTCCTCCCTCAACACCCTGAGGGGGGAAGGGGCGAGAAGAAGCGCTTCGCCGCTCTCCCCACAGCCCCCTGAGGGGCAGGCTGGGAGCTGGGTGCAGCAGGGGCCGGTTCGGGGCGGTTCGGGGCCGGATCGGGGGCGGTTCAGGCCCGGTTCGGGGCCGGTTCGGGGTCGGTTCGGGGCCG
>VZTG01002813.1:29736-50094 GCA_013397845.1 Melanocharis versteri | reverse complement strand
GACGGGGCACGGCCAGGGGCTGGAGCCGGGGGCCGCTCGCTTGGATCCGGGGGCTGGAGGGAGCCAGGGGCTGGTTCGGAGCCAGGGCTGGCTTGGTTGTTTCAGTCCTGGGGGTGGTTGGTGGGATCCGGGAAATTTCCAGGTCCAGGGGTTGTTTGGACCCCGGAGGTTGCTCGGTGTGATCCAGGAGATGTTTGGGTCCGCGGCTTGTTTGGATCCAGGGCTTGGTTGGTGGGATCCAGGAGATTTTTGGGTCCAGAAACTGGTTGTTTGGGTCTAGGGATCGTTTGGACGCGGGGGTTGCTCAGTGTGATCCAGGAGATTTTTGGGTCCAGGGATTGCTTGGTGTGAGCCAAAAGATTTTTGGGTCCAGGGGTTGTTTGGACCCAGGGGTTGCTTGGTGCGATCCAGGAAATTTTTGGGTCCAGAAATCGGTTGTTTGGGTCTAGGGGTTGTTTGGACCCAGGGATTGCTTGGTGCGATCCAGGAAATTTTTGGGTCCAGAAATCGGTTGTTTGGGTCTAGGGGTTGTTTGGACCCAGGGATTGCTTGGTGCGATCCAGGAAATTTTTGGGTCCAGAAATCGGTTGTTTGGGTCTAGGGGTTGTTTGGATCCAAGGGTTGCTTGGTGAGAGCCAGGAAATTTTTGGGTGCAGGGCTTGGTTGGTGGGATCCTGGAGATTTTTGGGTGCAGGGCTTTGTTGGTTGATTCCAGCAGTTGTTTGGATCCAGGGGTTGTTGGTGGGTCCGGGGTTTGGTTATTTGGCTCCAAGGGCTGCTTGGATCCAATGCTTGCTGGTTTTTTTTTTTTAATTCCTCACTTCACCACTATTATTTTTTTTCATCCTCCCGCACTCCCCTGTCTGAACTGGGTGGATTCCTGCCCACATCAATAGGGGAGGCGGAGGGGAAAGTATGCAAATCCTGCTTTTTATTTGGTATTCGCTCGTACGCATTCACACACACATTACCTGGGTGCCACCTCCAGCACCCTCCCCTCCATCCCCAAAAATCCCCAGCAGGGCTGGACAGCATCCAGAGCTGTGCCGATTTTTAAGGAGCAGCTCCAGAGGAAGGCAGGGCTCTGCTTTGGAGGCTCCAGTCGTTATTATCATTTCCCTCTCATCCCATCCCCAGCGAACGCGGTCCTGACACGGCGGCGTGTGCGTGATTTCGGTCGGGCTGTTTATTTTTAGGGTCTCCGCGCCTGTTTGCAGGGAATAGTTGTCCCATCGCCATGGCAACGGGGCTGAGTGTACCATAAACATTGTTCGAGGGGAGCTTTTCCAGCTGAAATCAGACTTCCTTCTCAGGTCCCTTTCGGGATGGACAGAAAGTGGTTCGACCTGTGCTTTGGGGTTGTTCCTGCTCTGAGCCGAGGATGCTTTTCCTCCCAGCAGAGGGATTGTGCCCGTGCAAGCCAATTTAATCTGCTGTTGGTAAACACTGCCCTCAGCCCAGATGAGGAGGAAGCGAGTGTAATCTCCTTAGGAGCTTCCAGGAAATCGGAGTTTTTATGGCTTGCTCGGGAACAATCCCAGCAGGGTCACAAACCCATCAAAGGCCTTGTGGTTTTGAAGTTTCCCGTCCCCTCTGTGTGTTCTAAACCTTCTCTGGGCTCTCATATCCTTAAAAAAAAAAAAAGGGGGTAGGAAGGGGATAGTGCCCATCCAAATGTGGAAAATCTGGGAAGTTGGGTCTGTCTGTAAAACTATCAGTTTTGGGATGTCAGTCATTCCCAGGCAGGGTTGGAGGAGCAGAGTGATTGTAGCAGCTGCAGGAATTACATGGAGTGGGCTTTAAAATCCTCTTTTCCCCTGTTTTCCATCAGGTTAAACATTAAAAGTCAGGTGTGAGAATCCAAATCATATTTGATGACAAATGGGGGCCCCTTGGTCTCTGTGTCAGGATTAAAATATCCCCAAAAAGCTGTTTGGCTCATCTGCCACCGACCTGAGTCTGCAGCCGTGAGTCCCGTGGAAATCCTGATGTCATTGTTGTCCTTCATGGTTTGTTCCTGATCTTGGCTAATTCAGAAAGGCAGGGAAGGCCAGAAAACGCTGAGGAAAATGTGGAAAATACAAAGAAAAAGAAATACTTCTTTCTCAGGACTTAAAAAGCTGAAGCAGTTGGTTCCTAACCCCCCCAAATATTTGCTAAAACACCTCAATTTTGTCTCAAGCGGCTTAATGTTTGAGCCAGGGAGACAAAATTTATTGCAACATTTGTTTTGAGTTAAAAAAAAATAAAGAGAGGCTTGGAGTGGGATTAGGCAATGAAAACTCTGTGGAGCAGCTCTTATCATGAGGACATCCTTCAGCATTTCCTTCCAAGGAACTTCCTGCCTTGATAACCACGGCTTCTCCTTCACAACAATCTGATTTTCCTGCCTGGATTGGGCACAACGGTGCAGGGAATGCCAGAGCCGAGGGGAAAACAAGAATTTATTGGAGTTTGGGGTGGATTTTCCTTATCTTTACCTGATTTTTGTTAGTTATTAGAGATGGTATGATTTGATGGCTACTTGGAAAGCTGCCAGGGGTTGGAATTTTTTTGAGGAAGGTGTAGAATTCTGCATCTCGAGTTTGAATGCCTTGTTTAATTCATTTTGCACATATATAAGAGGCTTTTACCTGGCATTTCACCTGCCTGTGTGCTCTGGAAAAGGACTCAGTTCTCTGCTGTGCTTCCCACCACATCAGGGTACGGAGTTTTGGACAGTAGGTTTGTGGATTTTTGGGGTTTTTTTGAACAGTAGACTCTTTTTAAAATTAATTAGAATTGGTAAAATCCTAAAAGTACCAGTTCAGGTGAGTCCCAGCCCCGGGAGCTGGAAGAGCTTTTAGGAAAGGTTTCTTAGGAATGGGATATTGCTGATGAAATCGTTGCTTGGTTTGATTTTGATAACCACTTAATTGGATACTTCATCAGCCGTGTCACACCTGCTGCTAAAATAAAAGGGATGGGGCTGCTATTTATTTATTCATTTATTTAATTGGGCAAAGAGAGGGAAAAACCTGCTCAGACTTTGAGGTTTCCAACGTGGACTTGGGCCCGTGACCTCCAAAAGTCTCCTTCACCCAACTCTGTTTGTTTTCCTGGAACAGCCACCAAGGTCTTGTGTCCACAGCAAAATTGCACAACAGAGCAGGAGTTATTGTCTGCAAAATTCCTCCTGCTCACACCCCGTGGCCTTCCCAAAGTGCTAAAAATCCCCGGGAATGGCTTTGGGAAGTGAAGCCTGAGCAGCTCAGAGCTCGTGTGCTGCACTCGCAGCAAGCTCTGCTCTCCTGGAATTTCCTGGCATTGAAGCCTTGATTTGGTCACCTGAGCTCCCCCAGACCTGTTGCTGCCTTGATTTCAGTTTTCATTTCGGAGCTGGGAGCTGTTTCTGCGTCTCCCTGAGTTTCCTCTGCTCGGTGCTGCTTCTTCCCGAGTGGCTTTTTGGGGCTGTCCCCTCCGTGTGACGCTGGGACAGCTGCCACCGCGCCGGCTCAGCCGTGCTGGGGATGATTTTGCTGTGTGCCTGTGACATCCTTTCCTCTCCTTTCCTTTCCTCTGGGCCTTTGTTCCCGTGTGGGGGCCCGACGAGGCTTTTTATTCAGCCCATCTGCAGAAGTCATCAGGCTGCAGATGCTTTACCAGAGGCTGCTGCGACGAATGGAGGTGAAAGATTATTGGAGATTATTCGGTGTTGAGTCAAAGCACAGGAAATCTGCCAGGAGACCTCGAAGGAGGGGGTTAGGGCGGGCCTAACCCCCCTAATCCTGCCTTTATTCCCTTCCTAGGGCGTGCAGAGGGATCCTTTTGGAGCACAGAGGGTGAATATTTGGATTTATTGTGCCACGGGCAGCGTAGCTGCTGCCCACGGGGGAAGATTGTGCCACTTCCTAAACTCCTGTGTGCCAGCCCTGATTGCACCCTGGCATTCAAACCAAGCCTCCAGGCCCTGTAATCCCAGGGATCCCACAGAGGAAAAGGGACAAATCCCAAATCCTGGCTTTTCTGGATAAACTTGTGCAGAGCCCAGAGCTGCAGCAGCAGCAGGAGGCTCAGGTTTGCTGGGAGCTGTGCAGCCAAACCCTGGCAGCTCCTGCTGAACTCCGAGGGTCACCCGTAGGCGTCGGAGAAGATCTCAAGACAATAATAGTGCTCTATTTTAGCTCCCTCATTACAAAGCAGAGCTGCCCTCTGCCTCTAGCAACTATTTTTTCCTCCTGCTCACATGGTGCAGGAGGGGAAAGGCTGTTTGTTGCCTCTCTGCCTCATTCCCTTTTCCAGCGAGGCCTTTTCCTTTCTCCACGGGCTCTCAGGAGGGAAAAGAACCTTCAGCAAAAGGATGTTTTGCAGTGGTGTGTTTGTAATTATCGGTGTGTTCGTCTTGGAGAAAAAGCAGTCGGGTTTAGGAGGGTTTTTGTGCTGGTGGGGAGCTGTGAGAGGAGGAGAGTGGGGTCTTTTGAGGAAATTTGAGAAGTTGAAATGCTGTTTACAAACGGAGAGAACATTTCACCCTCGGTCATGTCGGGTAGGAGTGGGACAGGGCGTTCTGGAGCCACTTCTCATCCCTGTGGTTGCAAGGGAAAGGCTCAGGAAAAGCAGCAGCTGCCTCCTGCCCCAGGTGCTGCAGAAGGAAAAACCTTTTTTTCCACGTTTGGTGGTGCTCAGACCAAGAGAAGTGCTCAGCTCACCTGTGATGGTTTTAATTTTTCGTCTTGTGTGATGGTTTTTTATATTCTGCTTTTTCCTGCAGAAACAAAAGGTTTTTTATGTATTCTTATGCTGTATCAGAGCAAGTTTGGTACTAAAGTTCAATGAGATGAGAGTTAAATGAGACACAACATTGCTTCCTAATGCACATTGGACTTCCCCAGGTAACAATTTGCTCCTGGAGGGGCAAAACCCACCTGTGATCCCATTGCTTCGACCAGGGTTGTTTTCTGGCCTTCCCTTTGGATATAATCTCCAGAAAAACTCCACATGCCCCATTTCTTTGAGGTTTCCATTGGGTTCCGCTGCAGGATCTCCATCATTCCCTGGAGATGAATGCAGTGAATATTTAACAAAAAGGAATATTCATTCTGTTTTGTGCTGTAAAACCCCTCCATGAACAATTCCGGAGTTCTCTCTGCTCCTGTTCTGTGGCAGCCAGGGAATCAGTGAGGCCTCTCTGCCCTTTTAATGTTTCTTAGATGAGACTTTTTCAAGCTGGGGATGTGCAGTGTGTCCTACGAGTGATGGACAGAATCGTGACACGCCTGAAGCTGCAAATGCCAGAAACATCAGGAGGAACTTGATCAAAATTGCACTCCAGTACAGTCTGTAACTCTGCCCCTGGCAGAGCATCCTTCCAGCTGGAAAAATGCAGGATTTGAGCAGCGTGAACTCTTAACTTTGGTAAATTCTCCTCAGAACAGCTTAGCTCATCTTTGGGAAAGGTGTTTTTTTCTGTTTGTGTTGTTTGGTTTTTTTTTTTAAATCTAGTATTTGTCGTCATTTTGGCTGCTCTGAGTGTGCTGTTTTACAGAACTTTGTGCTGCTCTGTGCATCTCCAGCTGGATTCCAGACCAGCTGTGACCTGGGCAGCAACGCTTGGCTTCGGTCAGCTTGGAATTAACAGCAAGGTGGGACTTCCTAAAGGGAAGCAGCCTCACCAAATAACACCAATTCAATTCTGGGATGAAAGCTGCTTGGATTTTTAGCAGGAGGGGTGGGGGAAAAAAAAAAAAAAAGCCTTTGCCACTGTGAAATCCTGTTGCTAATCTGATTTCCACGTTGCATCAGTCAGCGCCGTTTGGTGCAGTGCTCCCAGAGTGCTGGAGATAAACGCAGCGTGGGAATAATCACTCAACTTCGTTTCCCTGCTCTCTCTTAGCACATCTCACTGCTCCTGACAGCTCTGCTGGGTGGCAGAACCAAGTCCTCGTGCTCTCCACGCCGCCACGTGTGGCTGCATCATCCCTGTGGATAACCAGGCACAGCCCTGCTGCTCCAGAGCTGGGATTTTGGGGGCAAAAGGCAACACCAGGCGGTCCTGGAAGGGTTTTAAGGTGTTTGCCATGTCCCTAAATCCTGTATGGATCAGCTGGCACAGCCCAGAGCAGTGTGGGAAGAGTCTGGAAGCACAGCCTCCAGTTTCTTCGAGTGCCGAGCAATTAATTCGGGCAAGCAGGGAGTTGTACGTGTGCAGTAATTAACGGGGAAAGCACCTCGGGCCAGCCTAACGAGGGGGGTGTGGGTGTCCTTCACTTGGAGATTGTTCCATGTAATTGCAGCAATTTACCCGGCTGGATCGATGTCACATCAGCCTGTGTGCCACGAGGCAGGGATTCTGCACGAGGGCTGAAATGGCACGGGCTGTGCCCAGAAAGGTACCTGGCTCCGGGGCACCTCGTTTCCCCCAGAGCCCCGCGTGAAGTGTCAGCTCTAATCCTGTCCCAGGGCTCCCTGAGTGCTCAGCCTCTCCCCTGGACACTGTTCCCTTCCTTATATAGGGCTGGATAAGTGCTGGGCACTAATGAGATTGGAATCAAAGGCTTTGGGAGCAAAGATGAGCTGGCAGGATCTTAACTGAGCCCTGTGTACACAACCAACACCAGCCTGGCTCCTGCTCCCTGAGGCTGGGCTTGATGCCTTCGGTTTGGAGCTTGGGAATGGTGTTTGAATATCAAATTCACCCAGATGGAACCCCTGGATTCCCTTTACTTAAGGAGAAAAATACAGTGATTATGTATATCCAAACGTTTTTAGTGTTATTCACTCTCCCAGAGCGTTTTTCCTCAGTTTTTATTCCACGGGAAGAAGTTTAAGGTGCATTAATTAAACAGTTCTGGACTATGAGAATCTATAGGAGATTAATTAGTATTAATATATTAATTATGAATTAATATTTTGTCTGGTTTAATTCACACTGTATCTCATCCAGAACAATGAGTGTTCTGCTTAAAAATGCTTGTGGAAATACTGTTTGGTGTAGTCAGATATGGTCAAGGTAAAACGTTATCTCTCTGCCTGGTATGTCCTTGATTAATTTATGCATCAACAGCTTCAGTGCAGGGATCAACTGGCAGATATCAGTCCTAGAAAGTCCCAGCCTAAATCACTGACGTGGGTAAGACGTGGCAGGAATTAAGAGCTGAGCAAAGGCAGCGTTTGAAATAATTTTAACTTAGTTTCATGTTTACTCTCATTAAAAAAAAACGGGTGATACCTGGAAAAGAATAATTTAAAGGAGAGATTAGGGGTGATTGAGAGGGCTGCTGGCAAAGAGGCAGGAATGGAAACCGAAGGAAAATCGAGTTGGTTTTGCTCTGGCATCTTCCTGGAGCTCAGCAGTTCCTCGCTGTGCTGTGTTCCCTGCGAGGTGGGAGTGGGCGTGGAAAGGAGGAGGTGAGGGGGTGGTTTGATCCCTACCTGGCTGTACCTGAGCTGTTTCTCACAAAGCAGCACAGGCCGGAGTGGGTGAACATGGAACAACTTGGAAACATTTTTTTTGGGGGTAGTGACTCACTGCAACTTACCCAAAGTGACCTGATTTAGTTAAATGAGGCTAAATATAACCCATGTGAAAAGTACTGACATGTGGGAGGAGACGCCAGAGTTGGCACTCAGCCCCTCGGTTCTGCAGGGAACATCTTCCACGACTGGTGACTAATAATTTTTTACTCTTGCTGGCTTTGGAAATAACAATCCCTGCTCCGTTTTCTTCACCCCCTCCCTTGTAGGGAGAGAGGAGGGAAATGCTCCGGGTTTAACCTGCCTTTGTGAATTGCAGCTCTCTGCTATGGACAGTGCCATCACCCTGTGGCAGTTCCTCCTCCAGCTGCTCCAAGAGCCCCAGAACAAGAATATCATCTGCTGGACCTCCAACGACGGGGAATTCAAGCTGCTGCAGGCAGAGGAGGTGGCCAGGCTCTGGGGGATCCGCAAGAACAAGCCCAGCATGAACTATGATAAACTCAGCCGGGCGCTGCGCTACTACTACGTGAAGGTAGGCTGGAAATCCTGCTCCAATCCTTATCCCTCTTACCTAAGGAGCTTTGTTTCCTCCCGAGTTCCCTCCTCCAGGGGAGGGGTGGCACTGCTGGGTCCCTGCCAGGTTGAAGGAAGTTGGGCTGCTTTGTTTGAAGGTGGTGTTTTGGTTTTTAATTTCGTTTATCGGTGCGCCGTTTCCTCCTCGCTGGTTGTTTTGGGAGGTTCTGGTGGCTTTGTGCGAAGTGTTGGCTTGGTGTCTTTGCAAATACAAATCTGCCTCTGGATCCTAATCCCCTTCCCAAAAATACACACCCTTGCAAGGGTTCAAATCCTCAGCACTCCAGGTAAAGCAACACTGGGAGAGGATGATGATGGGGAACATGAATATTGCGCCACTTTCAGATCTTTTTGCAGCTTTCTCTACGAAGGGGCTTCAAAATAAACATTTTTCAGCCCGAAGTATTTTTATTTTCTCTGTGTATTCAGAATTTCACCTTTCTTTGGCCACTGTTTTCAGCCCAGCAGAGTAAGAAGCTTCTGTTCATCCAACGTCTTCAAGTCTTACCTTTGTTTCCCTTTATCCCACGGCTGCTCTCGTGTGTGAGTGGAGCAGATAAAAATAACCCCCAGTTTCTGAGGAGCCTCAGCCCGGAGCAGGTGGGAGGTTGCTGGTGTTCATTACTGGGTGGCACAGAGCTGCCTCGGTGCTGGGAGATCTCAGCAGCAATCACGGAATGATAAATTAGGATAATCCCAAGTCCAAAGTGTGTGTGGCATTTCACTGAGGAGCAAAACAAGTTTGACGGATGCTGTTCTGTGGTATTGAAATCGCTGGTTACCCTGCATTCTGCTGACTCGTTCAGCTGCTTATTTTCCTTTATTATCATCTTATTAAGGATAAAGGTGGTTTGATTTGAACTACGAGCTCTCAATTCTGCGATCCTGGAGAAACGCTTTAGCAAGTTCTTCTATTAAATTACCCTTAATGTAACCAGCTCAGTGATCCTTGATGGGGGGTAATGGGTGTTTTTTATTTAATTTCAGATGTTAAACAGGATTTCTTGGCAGATTTTAGGGTGTTTTTAGTACGTTTAATGTCAGGTTAAGCTCACCTGTTGCAGTGTTTTGTCTGCCAGCTCCGGGAGCAGAACTGGAACACGCAGGGTGTTTTAAAAACGGGAAAAAAAAGAAACTTTTTTTTTTTTTTTTTTTAGCCGAAAGATTACACACTTTAATTCCTCTGCCTATTTTAGGCAGTGTTTGTAGGAAGAAAATTAATCTGAAGAGAGGTCTAAATATACTTTGTCTCCTTCCCCACAGAATATCATTAAGAAGGTGAACGGGAAGAAGTTTGTGTACAAATTCGTGTCGTACCCGGAGATCCTGAACATGGACCCGCTGGTGGTGGGCAGGATCGAGGGAGACCCCGAAATGCCCGGCTTTGGGGAGGTAACCAGCGCTCCCAAGGACGTGGAAAACTGCAGCAAGGAGAAATCCCAGTCCTGTGCGAAGTCCTCCAGCCGCAACGACTACATCCACTCAGGCCTGTACTCCTCCTTCACCCTCAACTCCCTCAACTCCTCCAGCGTGAAGCTCTTCAGGTCCATCAAGATCGAGAACCCGGCCGAGAAGCTGGCGGAGAAGAAACCTCAGGACCCCACCCCCTCTGTCATCAAGTTTGTCACCATGCCCTCCAAAAAGCCTCCCTCTGCCCCCCTGATCTCCACCACTTCGGCGGTGGCTGTCACTTCCACGGTTTCTGCCACCCCTGCCGTGTCCTCCTCGCTGCCCCTGGGCTCCGAGGAGACTCTGCAGACCCTGGAGACGCTTGTCCTGCCCAAGCTCACCGTGCCCGAAGCTCCTCCAGCACCTTTGCCAAACCTGAGCACCAGCTTCACCCCGACCCCCCCGATGTCCTCGGTTTCCCCCAGCCTCCAGGTGCCCTCCACGCCGCCCTCGCCGCCCCTGAGCTCCAACCCCGACCTGGACATTGACACGGACATCGAGTCCGTGGCTTCCCAGCAGCTGGAGCAGGCCCAGAGCCTCCAGCAGCAATCCCCAGAGCCCAAGGAGCAGCAGGATTCGGCCGTGCTGGAGAAGGAGTTTGCCAATCACCTCTCCAGATCGAAAAAACCCAAAGGGCTGGAGTTGGCTCCCACTCTGGTCATCACAGGCAGCGATCCGAGTCCTCTGGGGATCCTGAGTCCTTCTCTCCCAACTGCTTCTCTTACTCCAGCACTTTTCTCTCAGGTAACCAAATTCCCTTCCTGGTTTCTTTTTTTTTTTTTTTTTAACTAACAGTAGTGATGATGTTACACTTGAAAACGGCGAGTGGAAAATGAATAGTTGATTGTGTGCGGAGGTTGGAAACTCAGGATGTCACTCCCTGGTTGTTTTTTTTTTTTAATCAAACACAAGTTTGATTCACAATTGGTGTTAATTCACCCCAAAGTGTGCCCAGGTGCTGTTTCAGCCGTGCACACAGGGCTGGCATGTGGAGGCAGAACCCAAACCAGCCCCAGCAGGATCTTTGTAAACCTTGCCAGGGGGATCCTGAATTATTCCAGAAACCCTAAACCCTGCCCTTAAATCCTTCAGCTGGGCCTGAAAATCCTTCAGAAACAGAAACCCGCAGAGGTGTCTGCTCAGCTTTTTTTTACTCAGTTAGTAGCATTTAGTTGAAGCCAAAGTCTTGTGAGCGAGCAGCAATAAGAGCAGCTGCTTAATTTGGTTGTTATCGTTGTGTGGGAAAGGAAAGCTTTCATGTCTCATGGAAAACTTGGAAGAGAACTGAATCCAGCAGGGCTGTTAAATCATTCCGTATCTGTGTAATCTCTCCCCTGCAATAAATTGGAATTACAGTGAAACCGTGGGGAAGCTGATGGTTGAAAACTGAAATGGCTGAAGACAGGGGGAAAAAAAAAACCAACAAAATCCAAGTGGAGTTGTTCTTTTGGCACCCTGGGAAGTGCTTGGCTGGTGAACCTGGAATATTCAGGAGCTGGATAGAAATTCCTTTTGTTGTTGCTGGCATTGTCAGCGGCAGCAGGAGCGGGCGTGTGCCCACTGATTTTCCTTTTTAAATCCGTAATCCCACTTTCCCAGAGTGCAGGTGCTGGATGGGAGGAGGAGGAGCTGCTCTGCTGTGGCTTCCAGCAGGATTTGGGAAGAAAAAAAAGGCGTTGGATTGCTCAGCGAGGAGAGGGAGGGAGGGAGAGCCGGATGGGGCTGGGAGGGAGGAGGAGGAGGAGCAGGAGGAAGGAGGGGATGGGAATTCCCAAAATCCGTGGCTGCCGAGGGGGTTTTGCGGCTGGGATTGCACGGGAAAGGCTGGAATTCCGTGGGAAAGGCTCTCACAGCTGTTTTCCCTGTATTTTTCAGACTCCCATCCTGCTGACTCCCAGCCCTCTGCTCTCCAGCATCCACTTCTGGAGCACCCTGAGCCCGGTGGCTCCTCTCAGCCCTGCCAGGTTGCAAGGTGCTAACACCCTCTTCCAGGTGAGTCCCAGGGTTATTTTTCCAGGCATTTCCAGTCCCTTCCCCAGCAGACCTGCAGGAATCAGTTTATCCCAAATATTTGTTGTGGGAATAAAACAGGAGTTGTTGTTTTCCACCCCCCGTGGTAGCTTTTGAGAGCGTTAATTTTAGTTTTTACCCATTTTTATTTCAGGATATTGTAAATGTTGGTGTTTCAGGAGGGTTTTAAATTAACTGGAGCACAGACTGCTTTGGAGGGAGATTATTTTTCTTTTTTAGGTCTGTTCTTCCTGTAAAAATTTCCTCCCTTTAACTTTTTTGGTTGGGATTTTCCTGAACTTTGAATTTTTCCACTCTATTGATTGTTCTAATCATTCCTGCTGAAAAATATTAATTAATCTGACAACTAATGAGGAGAAAGAATGCGTGTTTGATCTCTGTGATGATGTGTGGCACAGTTCTTGATGATTTTTATGGAAGAAATCCATAAAATTCACCCCTGTGAGGCTGGGGAGGCCCTGGCACAGGTTGCCCAGAGAAGCTGTGGCTGCCCCATCCCTGGAAGTTGTCCAAAGCCAGGTTTTTTTTACTATATAGGACAAAAATCCCCTATATTTGAAAGAAAACCCCTCCTTTAGTTGTAATTCTCATGTTTTTCCCTCACACTTCCACTCTGGCACTGGAATTCCCACTCTGGCACTGGGATTACCACATCTGCTGCCTGCATTTGATGAGGCAAAGGGTAGAATTCAACCAATTCAATTAATTTTTTATTTCATTTCATTGAAATGAAAGAATTCAATTAAATCTTCTGGGTTGGGATCTGTCATCACCATGGAGATGAAGGAAATTCCTCGTCTGTACCATGAGGATGGGGAATAAACCAGGAGGGCTGAAATGACACTGGATGTTTCACCCTGGAAAGAGCTGATAATTAACTGAGGGACAATTTAGATCCTGGTTTCTCCACAACCTGGATTAAAGTCACATTTTAATGAGGATGTGGGGCAGTGCTCAGCTCAGGGGTCACCGTGACACCGCTTGGCATTAAAAAAACAAATTAAAAGTGAGAAGCCAAGAGGATTCTTTGAGGTCTGGGGTTGGTTTTGCTTTGTTTTGTTGTTGGGTTTGGGGTTTTTTTTCCCCTTCTTTGTGCACAGATATGGGAGGAACAGTGAATTAAAGTGGTTTTTTGATGATTCCTGTTTTGTCTCTTAGTTTCCATCAGTGCTGAACAGTCACGGCCCATTTACGCTGTCGGGACTGGATGGACCCTCCACCCCCGGCCCCTTTTCCCCGGATCTCCAGAAGACATAGCACATGGAATTCCTGGAAAAGGACACAGTGGCAAGCAAGGCAAAGACAGGACACTTCTCTTGAACCACCTTTTTTAAAACGAGCAGTTTGTAATTCCACAGAGATTCTCAACAGTCGTAGTTGTCGCCATTCCCGAATCAAAAAATGCCTTTTTTTTTTTTTTTTTTGGCAAAAATTCCCCCTTTTTTTTTGGAAGAACCCAGGTTGGGAATGTATATGCAAACGCCTTAATAGGAGCTGCAGCTCCAGTCTCTTCTCCTCCTCGGTTTGGAAGATTTTTCCCCCCCGTGTCCAAAAGGAATTTTGGGTGGTGTTGCAGCAACTTGAGTCTGCGCTGACTGCAGCGAACAGCACCAGAGGAGGCTTTTCTCTGTGACTCTTGGGAAAAAAAAAAAACAAAAACAAACCAAACAAAACCCTCTGTTCTTCTGCTTCCTGTACTCCGCGAGGAGAACCCTGAATCCTGATGGAAGCTGGCATTCCAGGAAATGCTTGGGAATGGGGTGTGTGCTCTCAGCTCTGCCCCGGGGGCACCAGAACTTGTGCAGCAACAAAAGCAGCCGGGGCTTTTTTCTGCTGGCGTTGTCTTTTTTTCTTTTTTTGCAGGGAGACGTTTTTTTCAAGGATTTACTCCCAAGTTTGTGTCCAGGACAATTTTGTGGAGCAGTGGCGTGGCCCGACAGGCCCTGGGAGAAGAGGTGGGGCTGGATTTTGGATGTTTTCTCTGCCCTCCTTCCCTTCCTGTGAGCGGTGGGATGAGCTCCTTTCGCTTCTCACAGAGTTTGAATGCTGGAGTCCAAACATTTCTTGTGCCAGAGACCTGTTCCAGAGCCTGGGACCTCCCTGCTGGATGAGCAGGACTGGGGGGATTTTCCCCGTGGTTTTGGGGGGATTTTCCCCGTGGTTTTGGGGGAATTTCCCTGCAGTTTTGGGGGAATTTTCCCCGCGGTTTTGGGGGGAGGTTGCTGCCTGACCTGGAGTTCCAGCCCCCAGCGGGGTGAGAACAGCAACATCCCAGCATTAATGTTGCTCCTCTTTCCCCACAGTTCTGGAAAAGCTTCCTGCTTTTCCCCACGTGGAGAAGCCCCTCTTTTGCCAGCTCTTATCCTGAGTTTTGCAGTGGAGCTGGTGCTTTTTTTTTGCCCCCAAACCAGGCTGAGGGCTTCCACGGGGCATCACCCTGGTGGTAAATCTGCTTTCACCTCGTTGGTGCCCTGGATTAACAATGCAGGATTGTTTCCAGAGCCGTTGGAGATGAGATGGAATTTGTAGGTGGATTTTTACACCTCAGGAGGCCTTTTAAGAAAACTGAGGGGTGAAAAAAAATGAGAGATTCTGCTCTCTCAGCCCCTCAGTCCGGGTGTGTTGGGCTGTGGGTTTGTGTGTCCTTCTGATTTGGGCATCTGATGTCAGGCAGCAACTTCTGGGTTTGAGTTGGAGACGTCAGAGGATCTTCTCCATAAAATATTCCCAGAAAACAGATGGAGACATCTCTTTCCTTCAGCATCCTCAGAGCTGCCATGAGCAGAGGAAGATTTTTCCCTCTCCAGCACGAGGAGCTGACAGTGTTTGCTGTAAATACTGCACCTATTCCACGGATAAGTGGCGAACTCGAGCTTTTCCAGAGTTTTTCCTTTTGCCACTTTTGCAGGCTTGGAATTCCCTTTAAAGCCACAACACCCAAGACTTTTCTTTTCCTGCAGTGATGTTCCCTTTCTATATCCTGACATTGAGATACAGAAAAACCACTTTTGTGTGTTCCTGACGTGACACCTGGGACAGGTGGGTGGAACAGAGTCGCTTTTTTGGGCATTGTTCACCTGCCTGGGGGGGAAGTGGGAGACAAAAATATTCCTTTTTCAGGTGGAGAAGCAGGGAGCGAGCTCATGGAGCGACCTGTCTTCCTGTTGGCTCCTGTCAGAGGCAAAAAATGCTTCACATTTAGGCATCAGCAGATGCAGGAGGAAATTCCTGCGCCAGCAGCTCTTAAAATGTGCAATATTGACCTTTTTCTTTTTTTTCATTTTATTTTTATTTTTGAAATGCAGAAGCGAAGCTGCAGGTGATCGTTAAGAGCAGGCATCTGGAATTATTTTTTTTGGTTTGCATGTTTGGAGCCTGCTCTGGGAAATTTCTAGAGCTATGTATAAATAGCAGCACTTTGGTTGGTTTAGGTTGGCCAATTTTATGCCGACCAAACACGTGGACTTTTGAGAGAGCAACATTTGCAGGCTGGGATTCGAATTGAAAATTCATGAATGAGCACTAAAAACTTGCAATTTAATTGCTTCCCTTCCCCCTCGTTCCCCTGTGGAGAAAAGCCAAGTTTAGCTGTTGAAAAATTGTGCACTTAATTCCTTGTGAACTTTTATCACTTTTGGGCAGAGGGTCAGACCCAAAAAATGCAATTTCTGGGCTCCTGCTCCTCTCCCAAGAAGCTTCCCAAGATTGCTCTGCCACAGCTGGCTGAGATCCAGGTTTTCCTTTGGGAATGCTGAGTTTCTGTGGAATGCAGCCTGGATGGGATGGTTTTTACCAGGTAAAATCCAGCAGGCAGAGCGGGAACGGGATCGCTTCGGCTTCTTAAGGAAAACAAAAATCCGAGTCCACATAGGATGATAAGCTCAGGAGGCAGCTGGGAAAGCTCATGGAAAAGGGAGAGGAGGTGGGAGAGGAGCAGCTTTTGCTGCCTTTTCTCCACTGCGATTTTCAGGTCACTTAAGGGAATATTTCCTTGTGCATGACAGGGAAGTGCCAGCTTTTCCTTGGATCACATTCCTGGCAGAGCCTCCCTGGGGGCTGCGTTCTGTGAACTGCTGGTTCTTTAGGTCACTTCAGGAGCTGTTTTGTGCAGCTCCTCACAACTTATTTTTAATTTTGTGTAGAGCAGGTGGCGTTAGAGTAGATTCTGTTTTAGTTCTGTACCGTGGTGATTTAAAAAAAAACAAAAAACAAAAACAACAAATAATGCAGCATTACAGAAACTTTTTTCTTAGGTTCTTGTTGCTGGAGTAGCCTTGGTTTTGTGGAGTGCTTGGCAATTTTTGCATCAGTTCCTGGCTGTCTTGGGTTACGTGGAAGGTCAAAGCATTTGGCGTAGAACTGAGGGATTTTATTCCTGCTTTTATGCCAAGAACAAGCAGGAATCAGCAGAATGTGTTCCCTGCTGATTGTTTTTCTGCCTGACCAGAACCACAGGTGGGCAAGGTGGGCAGGGCCCTGTTTTTCCTTGGATGTTCCAGTATTTCCCTGTTGGAATAGCGGAATAGTCTGCTTCTTATAAATTATTTTGGAACAAAACCACCCTAAAAACGGGTGAGAATTGAGTTTTGTTTCCCCCTCCCAAAGAAAGCAGCAGATTTTGCTTGTGGAGCTCTTCCAGGCCCTGATGAGAAGCACACTCAGAGCTGAAAAATTGTATTTTTTTTTTAGATTCCTCAGTGTTTAAGCGTGGCTGGAACAGCTCTGCCTGGAGCACACGTGGGTCACGCCTGGCAGGATGTGTTCCCAAAAATCCATATAAATATCCCCGTCCTCCCTCCGAGCAGATTCTGCACTGTGCAGCCGCCACTTTGAAATATTTTGCACTCCCCGGGGAGGTTTCTTGGGAGCTTTTTTTCCTCTTTTAGCACTCAAATCAATCCTGCCCCAGTGTGGACTCGTGAATTGCCAAAGGTTATTTTTTGACGTTGTTGGATGCCACATCTCCTGAAAAAAAGAAGTGTCTTAAATGTGTTTTCGAGTGGTTTTGTGTGCATGGAACGAAAGTTTGGGCTTGATTTAAAAGATTTCTCTGCTGAGGTTGAGTTGCAGGAGGTTTTCATCTCAAAGCAGGGGTGGAACAGGAGAATCCTGACCCTTTGGAAAAGAGGGATCTGAATGGAGAGAGGAGAGGCTGGAGCTGATTCCAGAGCCCATTTCAGCCCTGCAGCAGTGCTGTACCAATAACTGGAAGCTGTTGTTGTTTATTTCGATTTTTTTCTTGCCTTTTGGGTTGTTTTTCCGTGGTTTTTGGAACACAGGGAGGCTCTGAGGGTGGCCTGTGCATGGTTCCTGGGGTGTGCTGTGTGCTGGGGTGGGGGGTTCCCATATTCCAATCCCTGGCTTTGCTCTGAGCTCCTTGGGATGTATTTTGGGGTTGTTTTTTGATTTTTCCCTAGCATGTCCTAAACCCTCCAAGCTTTGAAACTGCTTCCTAGAATTGTGTTGACTTTTTTTTTTTTTTTGGTGTTGTTCTGCTGTTGTTCAGTTGCACAGAGTTTTCCTATATAAAATATACTTTCGAAACGTTTCGTTCTCTGTGAACAGGGTTGAGATTTATTCCTTGTAGCTTTGATAAAAACCCCTAAAATTCCCTTTTTCCGACTTGTTTTGTAGCCTGTTGCAGTGTTACCAGATGGCCTTATGTACGTCACAGTGCTTTGTGATGGGTACAGTAGCACATTTAATGCTTATTCCCCTCTGTTTTTAGAGCTGAGAAGTTGATTTGGAATCATAAAGCTGGGAAAGAAAAAAAAAAAAGAGGGGGAAAATTCTAGAGAAACACAGCAGCCGTGTCCCCTTGAGGAGATCAGGGCAGCTGGAATTAATCTGGGGGTGAATCCTTCCCCAGCAGGAATTCTGGGGAGCCAGAATCCTGGGAATCAGCACAGATCCAGCAGCAGCCGCTCCAGTTTCCCTGGGCTGGGAATTTTTTTTGTGTCTTGGAGGGATTTAAATCAATTTAAATGGATTTTTCAGCACTCCAGCACCCCATGCAGCTGTGGTGCCGTGTGCCAGTCTTGTCCTGTTCGTTCCTGGAGTGCACATCTGCTTTGGGAAGGTGATTTTTGGGGCGGATTCCTCGCTGGAATTTGCAGGCTGTGCCGGGTTATTGGCGGTTTTTTGGGAGCTGGGAGCAGATCCCTCCCTCTGGAACTCTGGGCTGGAGTTTCACCTTCCCAGTTTTACCTTCCTGGGATTTTCAGAACAATCAGTGGTGGAAAACTCCCCTGAAAGCAGCAGAGGGGGAACGTTTCCAGTGGCTCTTGCCAGAACAGAGTTGCGTTTTTCCTTTCTCTATAAATATATATATATATAGTACAAATTCAAGAGGCAAAGTTATGTTGTAGTGAGTGTTTGAAACTTCCTACACTGGAGACTTTTCTGGACAAGACAACTGTAAAAGTCACCCCTTGTTTCCAACTGGGTGACCCTGCCTGGGACAGAATTGCTTCTCAGTCTAACTTTTTATTTTTAAATACCTTATTAAGAGTATCTTAATGCCATTGTGTTTAAAAAAAAAAAAAAAAAGCTGGTATGTAATGCAAGTACATAAATAGCCAAAGTTTTCAGTGATTGTTCAGTGTTACTAAATTTTGCTTTTATTTAACCTTCTGAGATAACATTTAGGAGGACCTTCAGCATGTAAATCATCCTGAAAATTCGAAGTCTGAGCAACTGGATTAGGGCAGGGTGGAGGTGTTTGAGCACATTTCAGGTTTGAATACGATTGGGAGGCAAAGTTTTTTAAGATGCAAAACTTCCTTTGCACTGTCCTGACACTTCAAAGTGACAAACGCTGCTTTGGCAGTGGCTCTTTGGGAATTGTTATTCAAACATCATGAAGGTCTTTCCTGAGAAATCAGGTGACTTTTTTCTATTGCTTCGATTTTTGTGCAAAAAAAAAAAAAAAAAAAAAAAAGAAAAAAAAAAAAAAAAAATTNAAAAAAAAAAGGCAAAATAAAAATAAAAATCTATGTATTGCAATCTTTTTTTTAAAAAAAACCGGGGTGGGAGTAGTTAAAGAAAACTATTTTATGTAAGAACTGACAGAGGGATTTTGCTTTGTATAATGCAAGCTGGCTTTAAAAAAAGCATTGTAGCAAATTATTCAAGTCAATCATATGTTAATAGTTATGTGCAACCAGACATGCAAAACAATTGTATTTTTTTAAATAAATATTTTTAACAAAGTTTCTGCTCTTTTAACTGGGTTTTTTTTCTTTCAGTAGAGGAAATAGAAAGTTACAGCTGCAGGGGCTATGATAAGGAGGGAGTTCATCAGACCTTGAGGTAAATTGTATTTTAAAGTTTTTTGCTAAATCAAGTGCTATTCTGGTAAAAATTTCCTTCAAATACGAATTTTTTTTCTCTAAGTATCCAAAACAGATTTGAATTATCAAGCCCAAGGAGTGTGATTGTGGATTTTAATTCAGAAGAGCTTGAGCTCTGTTTTACCAGTTCTGCCAGGCCAGGATGAGAGATGATTTAAAAGCTGCCAGCCCTGCTGTGACACGAACTGAGGAGATTCCTTCCCAAACCTGCTCCCTCCTGGGATTGTTTGGTGCTCATTTCCTCCGAGCAGGGCCCAGAGATGCTCTCATGGTGGGAGGGGCTCGAGCAAGGACAGATTGAGGGTTTTTTTGGGTTTTTTTTTGCTGTATATGGGTTTTGCAGTCTGTATTTGTTTTATTCTGGGTGATTTATTCCGAGCAGCTGCTCCAGGAGAGGAACAGTGGCATCCTGTGGAGCTGGGGAAGAATTACAGCCTGGAGGATGGGATCTGGGACTGGAGTAGAATTGGAATCTTTGCTAGGCTTGGAATCAAATCCCAGAAGGGTTTGGGGTGGAAGGATCTTAAAAATCTTCTCATTCCATCGGCAGGGACACCTCCCCCTGTCCCAGGTTGCTGCAGCCTGGCCTGGAATTCGGTTTAGTTTCATTCTAGGATCACAGAATAGATTCCAATTATGGGATTTGAGGCAGGAGGGGGTCCCTGAAGTCCAGGGATGAGCTAAACCCAGAATCCAGCTGCATTGACCCGATCCAAACTCACCTTGAGTGAGAAAAAGGCAATTCAACAACTCCGGGCTCCTTTCTACAGGAGTTTGTGGAGATATTTGATGGCAGGGAAGAGCTGCTGCTTGGAAAAATGGGAATTTCCCAGAGAATCTGTGGCTGCTCCATCCCTGGAAGTGTCCAAGGCCAGGATGGAGAAGCCTGGGACAGTGGAAGGTGTCCCTGCCCACGGCAGGGGGGGAACTGGATGAGCTCTAAGTTCCCTCCTAACCCAAACCATTCCACAATTCTGCAAACGCCGAAACCAGTTTAATTTAAGAAAATCTCTTCGATTCAGCCTGAGTTTAAAAACAGAAACGGAGGTGTTGGAGTGAGTCCAGTCAGCGAGCGATTAGCAATCAATCACCTTTAATTAAACACTGCTTTATATACACACGTACATATGTACATCACATACAGCAGTTCAAGCGAGGAGTTACATCCGCAGCCGCTCCGGGCAGGAGGAGCTGGAAGGAGCCTTGAAATTCCTGAAAAATCCAGTCCTTTCCTGGTGGCTGGGACAGGCCATGCGTGGGCTGTGGGAGTACCTTACACAAGGCACCTGGATGAGGATATTGCACAGGTGAAGCAGCTGGAGCCTGGCTCCCAAAAAGAATCCCTTCTCTCTCTCTCTCTCGGAGCTTCGCTTGGAAGCTGGAAATAAAACCACCCTTAAAAAAAAGACACTGCAGCTGGAGCAGCTCGAGGAGTGACTTAAAGCAAAACGAACCAGCACAGCTCATTCTTGACCTTAAAAAAAAAAAAAAAAAAAAA
>VZTG01002813.1:16684-29699 GCA_013397845.1 Melanocharis versteri | reverse complement strand
AAACCAACAGAGAAAAAACTCCCCAAAAAAGAAAAATAATAAAAAAAAGCAAATTATTTTAAGGAATCAAGAGGCCTGAGCATGCTGAGTAAGACACTGTCCATTTTAGAGTGTGGAATATACAGGAATTAAGTGTGCAAATTGAGACAGGCCCTGCTGCCAATGTGGAACTTCTCCCCCTTTGGAAGGATCAAAGGAGGTGACACTGACTTGAGGCCCTGCTGCACGAAAATGAATTAAAACCCAGGATTGTGCTGTAAATTCGAGGGGGGTTCTGTGCACCACAGGCCGAAAATAAAATCCATTGGATGCGGTGACCACGCCAGGAGACATTCAGTCTTGGATGAGGAGCAGAGAGCAGCTTTTCCTTCCCACCCTCTGTCCTGAACAGGTAAAAAAAAGTTCATTTGCAGGAGGAAGTGCTGTGCAAATGTCCCTGCTTTTAGTCCCAGGGTCAGGCTGGCCCTCCCAGGCTTTTTGGCACAACCCCGTGCTCAGCTCGACGTTTTGGGCTTGATTTCCTCCGTTCTGCCTTACCCCACCTACTGTGCTTTTGATTGCAGAGAACTTGCGTGATTCAGTTCATTAAATGTGAAATCACCCTTAGGAGTAATGCTTAATTGGGGCTGGGTTTATTGCTTGTGCAGGGCTTGGCCTTCCCTCAGCGCTGGTACTGCCCCGTGTCCTCGGGCACTGCTGCTTTGTCAGGGGAGGCCTCGTCCAGCTCTGCAAAAGATTAATGCGATATTTCACCTGAACGGACACTTTAATTGAGATTAAAGGCCAGGGGCAGGAGGTTTTCCCCTCACAAATGCTGTTATTCCATCACCCACCGTGTCCCCAGCCCAGAGTTGGTCCAGGCCTCCCTTGGGCTCCTCCAGTAATGGCGGCTCCGCCTTCCAGGGCACTTCCAACGTTTAACAACCCTTTCCATGAGGAAATTCCTGCTGATTTCCAGCTCAAACCTCCCCTGGCCCAGCCTGAGGCCGTTCCCTCTCCTCCTGTCCCTGTTCCCTGTTATAAGATCCCAAATCCCCCCCGGCTGCCCCCTCCTGTCAGGGAGTTGTGCAGAGCCAGAAATTCCCCCTGATCCCCCTTTTCTCCAGGCTGAGCCCCTTTCCCAGCTCTCTCAGGATTCTCCAGACCCTTTCCCAGCTCCCTCGGGATTCTCCAGCCTCTTCCCTATCTCCATTCCCTTCCCAGCCCCTCAAACTGGGACCCACAACTGGACACAGCCCTCGAGGTGTGACCCCACCAGTGCCCAGCACAGCCCAAGGCACCCTGGACATGTTTTTTGTATTTTTTGCCTGTCCCACTCTTCTCCTTTTGTATAAAAACAACCAGCAGCTCCAGACTGAGGTGATAACTAAAAAATCCTTTATCAGGGAGGCTTTTTCCAAGAGCCTGACAGCTGCCCTTGGATGGCAGCCCCACTTATTCCCTGGATTTCAGCCAGGGAACAGCCCAGGGAAGCTGGTGCTGTCTGTGATTCCTGCTTTTTTCCCTTGCTTCTCCAGCAGAAAAGAAAGCCAACCCTGAGCTGCGGCTGCCAAGGCTTTGTGGGCAAGACAAAGCAGGAAAAGGAGAGAGGAAGCGGCAGGAAAATAAACATTTCCTTGCATTTTGCTGGAATGCCCTGGAGTGGGGCTTGTGCTGCTGTCGCTCCCATCCCAAACTGCTCAGAGCTGGGCCTTTCTTACCTGGGGAGGGCTTGGGGTACATCCTGTGGAAAAACACCAGCAGGGCGTAGAAGGTGAAGGCCAAGCATCCAAAGATCATCCCACAGACCAGGAAACTGTAGCTGCCCCGATCGTGGATAATCTGCAGTGGGATGGAAATAAAAAAAAGGGAGCAGACATCACTCAGATCCTTCACAGACGTTCAGGGAGGGCTTTGCTGGCTGGTAATTCCAGGCTCAGGCAATGCCCAGAAGCAGAACTGAGGTTTTGATTTCTAAATTCCGAATTTATTTGGGGTTTTGCCACCTCCTGGCTACTCACCGAGCCCACCAGCAGCTGCAGCACCATCTCTCCAATGCCAGCTCCAGTCACCAGCACGGTTGTGGCACAACCTGCAAGGAAACAGGGCAAGGGGTGGTGGCAGCAGAGGTGACACAGCCAGCAGGGCCACCCTGTGCTCCTTTTAAAGCTTTTCCGTGGACCTCATCACAGAAAAATCACAAATACTCAATTCGTGTTCCCATTTAATGTTGAAAATGCCTCTGCAGACCTGCAGTAGTGCAGAAAGGTGAAAATTAAAGCCAAAAAACCACTCTCCTGTCACCTGTCCGTGCTGGCAGAGCTGATGTTGCCTCTTGCTGGAAAGATGTTTGTTTTTCTGTCTCACTGCCCCTGAGATAGAGGCTGGCAGAGAGCTCCTGGATGATTATCAGCTCACTGATAATCCTGTGATGTTTTCAGAACCATCTCCCTCCAAAGCAGTGTTCCTACCACTCCCTGAGCTGCCCAAACCAGGAACCAAGGCTGGATCCCTGCGTGGGGCCGTTATTCATCGGCAAAACAAAGAATTTGACACTTTTCTGCCATAAAGCTGCCTTCAAAAGCAAACCCGAACTTCCAGGCCTCCTGAGGGAGGAGGGACGGAGCTGAAAAAAGGGGGGATGGGATCCAAAAATGCACCTGGCCAAACACCAGCTCACCTTGGTACTGCAGGATGTCCTCGGTGTAGGCCAGCATGCTGGGGAAGGTGCTGCTGAGGAACAGCCCCAGGGACGCCGTCCCCACGAACAGGAAAACCACGCTGGAGGAGAAAATCAGGAGCAGCAGGAAGGTGATGAGGACCCCGACCTGCGGGCAGCAGCCACAAAAATCAGTCAGAAAAATGCTGAGCGCAACAGGGCCTAGGGTTTGTTTCCAATAGGAAACAGTCTGGAAGAGAGGATATGTTTATTTTTAATAGGAAGTACTCGGGAAGAGAAAATATGCTGGAAAAAACAGTAGGTCTTTGAGAAAGTGAATAGCCAACTGAAAATCCATCTGGCTTTAAAGAATTTGGTACTTATTATAATATAATCAAGTCTCAGCTTCATTATGTAGAAAGTTAAGGTTTTATCTGAAAAAAATACTTTTAAATACAAGAGTCCTGCTCCTTCCACAATATTTACATGTCTTAAGCATTAATAATTTTTTATTCTGCTGAATAAGACTGAAGTCACTCTTGATAATTACAGAATTAACTCTCAATAACTGCTCAGAAAGCAGCCCCAGCGTTAAAGCCAAAGAGGCAGCTGCATTTAAATCAACTTTCCCTCACCTCTGCTTGTCCGGGAAATAACCAAAAGCTCTGGGAAATGCCCGAGTGATCCCGGGCAGAGTCAGCAGAGGGAGCTCTGATATTCCAGCTGCTTTTGGTTTAATTGGCCAGGCCTTGATTGCGGCCCTGTGCAAATGCTCAGGAGCTGTTTGGATCCTAAAGCAGCTGAATTCGAGCTGGAATTTGTTCTGACAATGCTGCAATGACTCCGGGAGCTGCTGGATCCTACAACAGCTCCCAGCACTGCACAGGGCCAGCGTCAGCCAGGTGGAATTTTACTCAAAACATCCCCAAATCTTCTCCCCACGCTGTTAGATGGGTGTAATGTGTTATATTACCAAAATACAGCCGCCAAAATCACTTCTGGTTCAAATAAATTGGGAATAAACCACCTTTTCATTCTTTTCCTCTTCTTTTTAAGAAGTGGGAATAGGATCATGCCCTTCCCTGTTTTCTGTCATGTCCTTAGACATCCCAAAAGGGTTCCTGCCCCTTTCCTCAGGTGTTTTATTAACTTCAGCAGCCTCTGCCAGCTGCTGCAGCCTAAGCAGAGAATTTCTGGAGTGATCTGCCTTCTCTTTCCAATGACTGACACAGGAATTCATTTCCTTGTGGGTGAAGAAGGCACCATGTAAGGTAAATAAAATCAGCACTTTTTTAGTGCCAACTCCGCTGGTGCTTTCCCAACTCTCACACCAGATCCACTGGGGGGAAAAGTTGGGCAATCCAGTTGTAAATCTTGGCTACCTGGAGGGCACCTTGTCCACCCTACCTGTGCAAACACCCCAGGTGTGAGAGGAGCTGCAGCTCCAAACCAGCCCGGGAAGGGATTACAGGAATTAACCCCGTCCTTACCACGTTGATGAAGACCATGGTGGCCGGCTTCATCCTGTAGGACACGGGGATGGAGATGAGCCTGCCCAGGGTGATGAAGCCCCAGAAGAGGCTGGGCAGGTACCCGGCCACCTTGTGCACCACGGCCAGCGGCTCCTCCACGGCGTAGCTGTACACGAAGCCCGAGTACTCTCCCTGCAGGAAAAATTCCCTGTCACACCCCCGTGGGGACCTCAGGCTCCTCTGTCCCTCAGTTATCCACGGTGGCACTGCTGGAGAGCTCACCCGTGGTGGAACCCGTTCCCAAGGGGGTTTGCAGATCCACCAGCAGCAGGATGTGGGGTTTAATCTGTCCTAAAAGGGCAAAGCTTGACAGCGATTCCAGGGAAAAGCTCTGTCTGCACAGATCCTCCCTCCCCAAGGGGCTGCACTGCCCTTCTGGAGTTTTACACTCTCCAAACATCACATTTAGAGCTCAGGGTTGATTTTCCTTGGAGGTGGAGGGCCTGGGATATTCCTGTACTTGTGTAACCCCTCTCACCGTTAACCCCTGAGCTCCTGGGGGCGTCACAGGGGTTTGGAAGGAAAAAACCCAGAGATTTGGGCAACTGAACTCACCACGATGCCGTCAGTCATGAAGAGAACCAGGGCCCCGGTGATGTGCACGGCGAAATAGGTGTAGGAAGCCCCTCGGAAGTTTTTGCTCTGGCAGCAGCTGAACAAATCCTCGTGACCTGGTGGAGAACAATGCAAAGCAAACTTGACCAGAACGTCCCCCTGGGGCTGGGTGGCTGCCAGCCCTCAGTGGGGTTTGGTTTGTGGGACAGCTGCAGGACAGGCCCAGCCGGGAGCCTGAAGGTGGGGCAGAGCTGAGCTCAGGGGGCTCCACTTGGCTTCTGCCTTCCTCGAAGCTTCCAGAAGGGACTGGGAATGGTTGTGGGATCTGCCCACAGCCTGGGATCCTGGATTTCCACAGCCTGGGATCCTGGATCTCCACAGCCCGGGACCCTGGATCTCCATAACCTGGGATCCTGGCTCTCCGCACTCTGGGATCCTGGACTTCCACACCCCAAAATCCTGGATCTCCACACCCCAAAATCCTGGACCTCCACACCCCGGGATCCTGGATCTCCACACTCCAAAATCCTGGATCTCCACACCCCAGGATCCTGGATCTCCACACCCCAGGATCCTGGACCTCCACACCCCAAAATCCTGGATCTCCACACCCCAAAATCCTGGATCTCCACACCCCAAAATCCTGGACCTCCATACCCCAGGATCCTGGACCTCCACACCCCAGGATCCTGGATCTCCACACCCCAAAATCCTGGATCTCCACACCCCAAAATCCTGGACCTCCATACCCCAGGATCCTGGACCTCCACACCCCAGGATCCTGGATCTCCACACCCCAAAATCCTGGATCTCCACACCCCAAAATCCTGGACCTCCATACCCCAGGATCCTGGACCTCCACACCCCAGGATCCTGGATCTCCACACCCCAAAATCCTGGATCTCCACACCCCAAAATCCTGGACCTCCATACCCCAGGATCCTGGACCTCCACACCCCAGGATCCTGGATCTCCACACCCCAAAATCCTGGATCTCCACACCCCAAAATCCTGGATCTCGACACCCCGGGATCCTGGACCTCCACACCCCAAAATCCTGGACCTCCACACCCCGGGATCCTGGATCTCCACACTCCAAAATCCTGGATCTCCACACCCCAGGATCCTGGATCTCCACACCCCAAAATCCTGGCTCTTTGGGATCCCTCCTGCCCACACCCTGGGATCCCGAGCTCTCCTGCCACTTCTCTTACTGCAGCTGCTCGTGCTCTTTTCCCATTTCGGGGTTCCACACTTCTGGCCCTGCTCTCACAGGCAATAAAAGCTCAACCACAGCTCTCACGGCCCAAATCCCCTCATCCCTGGAGGGATCACAGGAGAGCCCTGCCCAGGAGAGCTCCCATTCCTTGGATAATCAGTACCGAACCCAACAAGGCACCTTTGGCAAAGGGGGACACACCCAGAGCTTGGCATCACCCCTGAGCCTTCCCACCAGCCCCTCACCACATCTCAACTCCCCCTCACCTTCCAGAACTCCCTGAAATTCCCTTTTGTTGCCCAGGGGCAAAGCCCTCTCTCCAGGAATAACACGGAACACTCCCCATAGCCCTAAACCATATTTACTTCCGAGATTCACTGTTTACCCAAAGAATTGACTCTGACACGTCTCTCCTGGGTAGCAAAGAACAATGTCACCATTGTCCCCAAGACAGGGCGCAGCCATGAGCTCAAGAGCAAACTATTGCTGGATTTCACTTTTCCCCTCAAACAAAGCGGGGGGAATTTATTATTCCTTATTCCTTTCCTATAAAAATCAGCGTCTGCAGCACAATGACCACTTTTAAAACTGAATAATCAGTGAGAAATGTGACCCAAAACCAGGAGGGAATGGAGGGGCGCAGCTGCCACGTGTCCCTAAAGGGCTGGGAGACCCAGGGGTGGCTTTAGAATAGAACAGAGAACCATGGAATGGAGAAACACAGCCTGGAGACCTCATTAGGATTGGGATACCAATCTCTGTTAACATTCCATCTAATTCGAGGGTAATTGGGCACCAAATTGATTGTTTGGGTACTCCTGGATTAGATCCCTGTGCACACTTTGGAACGTTCCCTCAGACAGCAGCGCTGGATCTTTCATTACACTCAGACACACTCAAATATGAATTTTTCCTCCCCAAAATCCCTAAGAGAGGCATCTCCAGCTCACATGCAGCCGTGTGGGGTCTCTGGGCAGCGGTGGAGAGCTCGTCCTTGTCCCCAGGCCGTGTCTCCAGGGCCAGCTCGTCAGCTGACAGCAGCGGGTGGCTGCTGCCGTTGAAGCAGGGGACCATCCTCTCCTTGTAGAGCAGGAAGAACACAGCGATGGGCACCGGCAGCTGGAGGGGACAGAGGGGCGGGTGAGCACCTGAGCCTCCCAAAAACACAGCCCGGCTCCTCCAGCAGCAGCGTTTTGGGGTGCTGGGCTCAAATTCCACCAGGGAGGTGCCTGAAGGGAATTCCGAGAGCGAGGAGAGGTGGGGATGGGATAAGGAGACACTGAGGGAGGGATGGAGGCTGGGTGAGAGGTAGAGACGGGCAAAAAGGCAGATAATTAAGAGAAAAGTCTCCTGATCTGCTGGGGCATCCCCAGCCAGCCCCAGGTTCCAGCATTCACCTGGAAATGGGGACAGGAACTTCGGGACAAACCTCCCAAAGCGCCACCACCACCCTCCAAACCCCGAACGTGCCGGTGTCCAGCCCTCGGCCCCTCCTGCCCGCGAATGAAACCACAGAGCAGCTGCTGCCCTGGGGAGCGGAGCAGTTGGAATTGCAGCTGGAATTCTGCAGGAGGAAAAGGGGGACCTGGCCCCAGCCAGCAGCAGGGGTTGCTCAGCACCTCCTGAGAGAGGAGCCCACGGTTCCCAGGCCAACGGGGACGGCCCAGTGACCTCCAGCAGCCCCTTGGCACGGCCCCAGCGGAGCAGAGAGGGTGCAAACACATCCCTGGTGACCTCCAGCAGCCCCTTGGCACAACCCAGCGGAGCAGAGAGGGTGCAAACACATCTCTGGTGACCTCCAGCAGCCCCTTGGCACGGGTCCGAACACATCTCTGGTGACCTCTGTGCATCCAGGGATGCTCCAGCTCTCCAGGATCCCACAGTCCCACCCCACATCCCCCCGGCTCCATGGGGCAGCAGCACGGCGATCCCATGGGATGAGCCCGTGTTCCCAGCGCACACCCACGACTGCGTGGTGCCTCCAAACCCACGGGGAATCGCTCTTTTTATTCCTGGTGAGGAAACAGAGGGAAGCGAACGAAGCCCTCCCGTCTCCTCCCAGCACAACCCAGCGGTGTTTACACTGCAACCAACTGGGGGAGAAAGCCAGGAAATCCTAAGTGACAGCTCATTCCCTTGTTTTCTACATGTCTGGGAGCAAGTGTGAGCTCCAGCTCCGAATTTCCTGCCTTTTGTTGGCTCGTGGCATGATTTAAATGTATGGAGAGTTCCCCCCCTCCCTCACACCCCGCCCCTCGAGCCTGAATTCATTTATGAGGCCTGCATTGTTCTGGGAACAATGGGAATAGGAACAGTGAGTTCGGTCCCATGGAAGAAAAACGCATTTGCTTGATAGTTCTGATCCTTCCGGAGGTCAGGACCAGATTTTATTCTTCTGAATTGCAGATTTAGCAAAAAAATTCCACCCCCCCAGAGGGCCTGGCTGTGCAGATAACGACCCAGGGCACTCCCAGCCTCGAGGAGCCTGCGCAGGACAGGACCCAGTTTGGGATTCCCCAATTCCCAGTCCCTCTCTGGGTGCATCCCTGGGCCCCAGTTTGGGATTCCCCAATTCCCAGTCCCTCTCTGGGTGCACCCCTGCTCTCCACACCTTCACCTTTAAAACCAGCAGGGATTTAAATCCCGCTTTAACCAGGCTGAGACATTTTTAGGAGGTCCCACCCATGGCTGTGACCACCACGCTGGACCCCCCATCCCATCCCTGATCATCCCTCCTGAACAGATTTTGGAGCAACCAGAATTCCTTCCCAGGAGATTTTTGCTGCTTTTTTGGGTTTTTTTTTTTGGCAGAAACATTTTCTTTCCCCAAGGGAAAAGGGGCACCTGAGCATCCCCCACCAAGCAGAGCACCCAACGCTCCAGCTCCACTTCCCAAATTCCCAGGGCTGCTCCCTCCCTGCCCAGGCAGCTTTCATCCATCCTCATAAACTCAACGAGTCGCTGCCTCCCCCAGCTCAGCGTGGGGATATTCCAGCTCCTTCCTTCCCTCCCGCTGCTATTTCGGTCTGTTCCCCCCAGGAATCCGGGATTATTCCCTGCCATTGTATCCCAGCTCCTTCGGAGCAGCCTGAGCACAATGGAGCGTCCCACACTTCCCCTGGGAAAGCACCTTCCGGACAAACACATCCCTCTCCGAGGAACATTTCCCTGATTTCCAGCCCCTCGCAACGGGCTGGGTGATGAAACTTCCGTTCTGTGGGAGAACTGAATTTTAAAATACAAGGGGTTTGTTCCAAAATCGGGATGAAAAGGCGAAAAAAATTTTCTCGTCGAGTGAAAGATTTTGGCTGGGAGTGATCCAAGCGCTTTGTTTTGATTATGCTGAGCTGCTTCATTTTCCCAAAGCAAACCCATTTTCCTTCAAAAACATCAGCACAACTCCGCTGTCAGCTCTGCACAGAGCACTTGTGCCAGAGTCAGATTGAGACATTTCCACTCTAAACAAAAGCAAGAGCTCGAAATGAATCATTTCAGCTCGTGCCTTGTCAGAATCCACACAAAAACCGGGATGGAAATGTGGGATTTGGCCATTTTATAACAGAGCTGCTGCTCCTGGTTTCCATTTCTGTCGTTAACTCTTTTCACCCACGTCCCTGGAGGTTTAAAAACCCCTTCCCATCATCTTCCTCTGCTGTTTCCACCTTGAAAAGGGTCAGCAGTTTTCAGCTGAGCTGCTCCCAGCATCTCCAGTGGGTTGGGGTGGTTTAAACACGAAATAAAATCAGTTCCCTCCGCGAGGATTTGGGAAAGGCAATCACAGCTGGGCTCGGGAGCTGAGCACATCCAACTCCCCGCTCTGTGTTTATTTTTTAACCCTCATCCCCAAACCCATCAGCCTCCCTGCCACATTCCTGGTGTTCCTCCTCAGCCTGTGGGAATCCTGGCGATTCTGTATTCCGCCCACCCGCCCGTGCATGCAGTGCTTGAGCGTGTCCTGATGCACAAACCCAGCTCAAACCCACAGCCTGCGGTGCCATCCTGCCCCAAAAATACCCACAGGACGCTGCTGGGGACACAGAGGGGTCTGGAAATTCCCACCAGTGTTCCTGAAATCAGCACATCGTCGGGTTCAAAGCAGGTGTTGAACTCTGCTTCCGAACTAAATCGGTTTGCTCAGAATCCGCTGGCTCTGGAGTAATTAAAAGCACATTTCCCATGGCTCAGGCAGAGCTGGAGGTAATTAAAGCTGCCTCTCCTCCCAGGCTGGGCCTTTTTTGGGTAACTCTGCTCAGAAACTCATCCCAGCACCTGCCTGAGCTCCTCCCAGGGAGCTGAGAGGGCCTGAAAACCCCTGGATGGGGGAAAATGGGGATGTTTTAATAATTTAATGATGGGGGCAGCCCAAGGAAAGCAGCTGCAGCTCCCTTTGCCTGCTGCAGGTGGAGGGGTGGCAAACCAAGGGCTGCTTTGGTGGCCAGGGACAGGAGAAGGGGAATCTGCACAGCCTCAGGCTCCGAGAGCTGAATTCCAGAGGGAAGGAGCTGCCAGGCAGGTCCTGCTGGCAGGATCACCCGTTTTACTGCAGGAGCCCCCCAGGCTGGGCAAAAGGGACACCAGGTGCCTCATCTCCCTCTCAAAGGAAGGACTTCCACATCCAGGAAAAATAAAAAATAGGCAGAGACGCCCTGATCACTTCTGTGCCATCACCCAGTTCACTGATGGGCGCTTTCCTGGGAATATCCAGGAATATTCTCCTGCCAGGCCATCCCCGCACCACCAGCTCCTCCCCAGCTGAGCACGAAGGAAAAACTCTGGATCTGAGCAGAGTTTGCTGGTCCAGCTCCTGCCTGGGGCATGCTGGAGGTACCGACTGCTCCCGGAGAGCTCGGACAAATCCCAGCATCGACCCCAGCACACCCAGGGCTGAAGAGCCCCGACGGAAACGGGATTTGGCAACAAACGGAGCAGCACAACCATCCCTGCGCTCATCCCACCACCAGCACCCCCCAAGCGCCGCAAACCCACGGAAGGGGGATGTTCCCAGCTGGATATTCCCGGCCGCAGCACTTACATTGATGAGGGCCATGATCCAGAAGGCGTAGGACACGCGTGTCACCACCATGCCCTTCATGGGCAGGTCGTAGTGGGACAGGTTGCCCGGGTGGTGCGGCACCAGGGACTTGCGGATGTGCGGGAGGTTGCTGGAGGCGTTGGCCGTGCCGTTGGACAGGATGCAGTTGGTGTCCGACAGGAAGGGGTCGGCGATCAGGGGGCTCAGCAGCGCCCCGAAGCCCACGAAGAAGTGGAGGGCTTGGGAGAGGTGACGCAGTGGAGCAGGAGGGCGGCAGAGCCTCCGATTCCTCCTCGGAATCACGGAATTAATTCGGTTGGAAAAGACCTTTGGGGTCATCGGGTCCAAGCTGGGACCTGACAGCACTTTGTCACCAGACCCGAGTGCCATGGCCAGGCTTTCCTCAGACACCTCCAGGGATGGTGGTGCCTCCACCATCCCAATGCTCAGCCACCCTTTCTGGGCAGAAATTCCTGCCCAGCCACCCTTTGTGGGCAGAAATTCCTGCTCACCTCCATCCCAAACCTGCCCAGGGGGGTGAGAGCCCCACAGTGCCACGGCCAGGCTTTCCTCAAACACCTCCAGGGATGGTGGTGCCACCATCCCAATGCCCAGCCACCCTGTGTGGGCAGAAATTCCTGCTCACCTCCATCCCAAACCTGCCCAGGGGGGTGAGGGCCCCGCTCTCACCTGCAGGAAGATGGCAGAGTCCTTCTGGTAGATCTTGACCAGCTGCATGTTGGAGATGGTGTCGATGCAGCCCATGGCCAGCCCGGCCACGGCCATGACCACGGCCAGCACCACCACGTTGTGGCACAGCGGGATGATGGCGAACACCAGCGAGATGGCCAGCGACGAGGCGAACAGGGCCAGCAGGGACTGGGCCAGCCTGGGGCAGGGAAAGGCGGGACAGAATCAGTGCCACCAGTGCCACCACCAGAGCTGCAGCCACGCCACCCCCGCCTCCTGCTCCCAGCGCCGGGAATTGCAGCTCCAACTCCGGCAGCTCCAGTTTTTCTGGAGAGAGGAGGGAGCTGCTCCGCACCCCACAGCCCAGCGTCACCCTGCCTCCTCCTGCCCGGAGGGTGATGCCTCCAAGGGGCAGATTTTCCACCCAGCTTTTGAGGAGAAGAGCAACCACCCCTCCAAATCCGCATTCCAGGCAGGATAACAACCTGTCATTTCAACCCGGGCACGGAAAGGGATGTGGGGCCGTGCAGGTGAGGCCGCATCCTGACTTTCGAGCAGCTCGGGGGTGTTTCTCCCTCAGCTTTGGCAATGCCTGGAGGCGCTGCCCTGCTCCAGGGAGCGCAGGGAAGCCGCTGCGCCTCCCTCTCCGTGCCCTGCGCCCCGTTCTGGCAGCACCATCCCCGCTCCCAGCGGGACACCGAGGGATGCGGCACCGCTGCCGTTCCCAGCCGCTCTCCAGCCCTCGCTGTGCCCGGGATGTGTCCCCTCTGAGGGCTGGGATGTGTGTCCCCTCCCGGGATGCGTGTCCCCTCCCGGCTCTGGCAGCAGCCGAGCCAGGGAACAGCACCCGGGCTGGCACCGCGCGGCCCCGGGGCTGCCAAGAGGGAAGGCAGGAAGGAAGAAAGGAAGGAAGGAAGGAAAGAGGGAAGGAGGGAAGCAGAGACCAGGCAGCGAAGCTCTGGATCGAGCAGAAAGATGGGGCTGCAAAGTCGCATCAGACAGCGAGTGGCACCGGCAGGTCCCTGTCCCCAGCCCTGGGAGCAGCCCGGGGTGGTGGCAGCTGGTAATTAGCAGTAATTAAGGGATGTGGGTCTGGTCAGAGCTCAGGGACATCCCCAGCAAGGAAAACCCCCCCAGCCCTGCTCTGCATCCCCAGCCGGGCTGGAGAGGCGCTGAGGAGGAGGAAGAGGGGGGAGGAGGCCCAGGTGCCAACCCTCCTGCCCTGCCAGGACAGCCTGGACGTGGCCCTGTCACTGCCCTGTCTTTGTCACTGCCATGTCCTTGTCACTGCCCCTGGCCCTGTCACTGCCCTGGTCACTGCCCCTGGCCATGGCCTTGTCACTGCCCCT
>VZTG01002812.1:127378-161362 GCA_013397845.1 Melanocharis versteri | reverse complement strand
GGGGGTGGGCCCCATGGGGTGCGAGTGCTGAGGGTCGGCCGGGGTGCGGGGCGGGGGGGTCTGGCGGGGGCTGCAGGGAACGGGGGTGCAGGGTGGTACAAGCGAGTGCTGCTCCCCCAGCTCCCCACGGCCGCTCAGCCCTCCCCAGGGCCGGGCAGGCCCCGATCCCTCCACAGGCACCCGGATGCCCCCACAGCCACCCCTGCAGCCCCCGGCCCGCTGTGCCAGGCCCCGCACGCGTGGGCTGTGCTGCCCAGCCAGCCGCCTTGGCCTCTCCTTCCTCCCCTCCGTGTCCCCCATGGGGGTACAGCAGGTCAGATGTGCCTTTCCGAGGGGCCCCACTGGGGGTTGGTGTCTGCTCCTCAATTCACTCCCACCGGCGCTGACACCCCAAATCTCTCGGCCTGTTCCTCCCACCAGCCACAGATCCCAGCACCTGTGGGATGCTTACAGCTTTCCCTGGTTTATTGTGCGTTACACTCTCAATAAATCATGTTTTCTCACATGAAATGACTAGTTGCAAACAAGCCCTGGGTAATTCTTGTGTAAAATGCAGAGATTAAAAAGCCCTTTCCTCATTGCCTTCCTTGCAGCGACCGCTGTCTCCCTGCCGAGGGATGCGTGCCACCCACCCAGCCGGATGGCACCAGGAACATCCACAGGGAAACTCCAGCGCTGGGAATCCAAAGCAACACAAAAACTGGGAATATAAACCTGGGAACATCTTGCCTCAAGACTCTGGGGCTTTCACAACCTGCTTGGCCTGTGCATGGCAGCTCCAGCGGCTGCAGCGCCGCGGGAAATCAACCGCAGCTCTCCCTGCAGCTCTGGTGAATTTTAGCCTGCTGCGGGAGTAGGTAATAGGCTGAAGGAAATCCCCAGTTTGGAGTGTTTGGGAAGCACAGTCTCACCTCTCAGGCTGGGAGCTCAGTGGCTGCTCTTCCTCCCCCGGCTGCTCCTGGGCCCTCGTGGGGCAGAAGCTGGACGTGTTCATCGGCGGTGACGCTTCTCCGGCCACCACCAGGTTTGTCAGCTGTGACAAATAGGGATGAGGGTGGTGTGATGGTCCCATCCCTCACTCCATGCCTGTGTTCCTGCTGTGGGAATCACAGCACTGCTGCCTTGGGCTGGGCGCAGGGAAGGAGCCAGAGTCAGACCATGAGAGTCCTGCTAGGGCTCTGTCCTGTCCTAACCCTCACTGAGCTGTTCCCAGGGGTTTTATCCTCTGACCAGCCGATCCCCATGCCATGCCACCAGCTTTCCTGGGCTGTCTCTGGCCCAGCTTGCACTCAGCTCTGGGTGGAAAGCAGGAGCAGTGTGGAAGGAGAGGGCTGTCCCCACAGCAGCCCTTGGACCCACCGTGCCACCAGAGTCCCCATGTCCCCAAGGCGGAGGGTGACTGGCACAGCACTCGTGCTTGGAAAATGACTGGCTCCATGTCCAGGCCTTGAGTCACTGCTCACGCTGCCGTCGTGGGCTGTTGTTTTCCATCCCAGAGCACAGGCAGTGACCTGCTGTTTATTTATAACTCGCAGAGCGTCGCTTCTTGGGAGACTGAGGAGCCAAGCTCTGGGACAGGGGCTCTGCTCTGCTGGCATGAGCCTTGATTCCAGCTGTTCCCAAAGAATCTGGCTGGTTTGCAGCAGTTTGGGAAATCAGCAGCTCTGCCCTCACACCGTGACTCTTCTCCTGGGTAGGTCAGACTCTCTGCCTGGGGTTGTTCCTCACCTGTTTGCTTTTCCCTGCTTCACCCAGGGAGCCACCGGGGTGGTGACTGCTGGGAAACCTGGTGGGTTTTCTCTGCTGTAGCTGTGCTTGTCTCTGTGTTTGCACATCCATCCCATCTCTTATCTTCCAAGATCACAAGGAACAGCCATGGCTTTCCAGGATCTGCCTGGAAAGTGCTCAAGAGCCCTCTAGTTCTTTCTAGACCCAGCACCAGGGCTGCTGTTCCGATTTCCCTGTGTTTCACCCAAGATTTTGTTTGGTGAAATCCGTCTCAGAGCTGCTTCCTTGCACTCGTTATTCAGGAAAATGCTGTCCCAACTGAAGTGGTGCAGTGTGGATTCGAGGTGCTGGAGCAAACTGGTTGGACTGGTTATGGTGGGAGTGGAGAGTCCCGTGGTGAAGGTGGGGGGTTGTCCTCCTCAGCTCTCGCCTCCTGCAGGCGCTGGGAGACGTGATGCTGGCAAAGGAGAGTGCTTTGGGGGAATAACTCTCACGTTGTGAAACTTAGACCAGGTCTTTGTAAAACTTAGATGAAGTCTTTGCAAAACCTCTGCTGTCACCCCTTTCACTGCGACCAGCTCAGGACTCCAGGGTGGTCCTGGAGCTGCAAAACATGTGCTGCCTCCCTGGGCATGAGAAATGCCACCTTGTGCCCACCCTCAAGTCTCCCACCCTTGGGTCTCACCCTCAGATCTCCCTCAGGTCTCTCACCCTTGAGTCTTTTCCCACACCTGGGTCTCCTCTCTCTCTTGGATTTCCCACCCTTGACTCTCCCATCCTTGGGTCTCCCACCTTCAGTGTCTCGAGGGGGATGTGTCTCTTGTCCTCAGGGTGTACCAGGAGGTGGGGAAAGGGGCAGAGGCTGCCCAGCCCTGAGGAGCTGGAACCTCCCAGATGGAAGGCAGAGATGGGGGTAGCTCCCCAGAGTCCTTGTGAACCACTGCTGCCACTTCACGGGCCCCTCACTCCCCCAACCCCCCCAGCAGCCAGAGGGTAACTTTCGTGTCATCCCTGTGCTCCCCCATTTCTGTATTGCAACACAGGGAGAGGAAGTCTTATGACAAGTCACAGCGAAAACAGTTTCATTTTCTCTGAAATCGTCTGTGAAGCCTGGAAACACTGAGGGTCTGTCCTGGGTTTGGCCCCAAGGAGCTCTCGTCCTACTGCTCTCAGCAGGGGTGGTGTGGTACCTGCACAGGATGCTCTGGGTCTGGGATGTTCTGGGTCTGGGATGCCTGGATTTGAGCTGCTCCAGACTTGAGCTACTCTGGGTTTAAACTGCTCCAGATCTGGGCTGCTCCAAACTTGGGCTGCTCTGGGTTTGGGCCACTCCAGAGTTGGGCCACTCTGGGTTTAAACTGCTCCTGGTTTGGACTCTGCTGCCTTCAGGACTGGCTGTGGCCATGTAGGAGCTGCTCAGCAAACCGTGGTTCTGCCCAGGCTTGGCAGGAGAGGGGCAGGTTGATGCTGTCAGCTCTGCTCAGAGAAAGCTCTGGGGATTTTGTGTTGGCTTGGAAATAAAATCTGAGACATGAATGCCATTCCAAGCCTGTTGTCTGCTGGAGGCAGGTCCAACCCTGTGGCCAACAGCTGGGCTCTCCTCCATTTGGATGGCAAGTGATTCAACTTAAGGGAATAGCTTGATAGGACAGGGGGGAATGGTTTCACACTGACAGAGAGGATTAGATTGTATGTTAGGAAGGAATTCTTCTCTGTGAGGATGGTGAGGGCCTGGCACAGGTTTTCCAGAGAAGCTGTGGCTGCCCTATCCTTGGAAGTGTCCAAGGCCAGGTTGGACAGGGCTTGGAGCAATCTGGGATAGTGGAAAGTGTCCGTGTCCATGGCAGGGGGTGGGACTTGCTGGTCCTTAAGATCCCTTCCAGCCCAAACCATTCTGCATTCTATAAATAAATTCCTTCTCCAGCCTCTCTCATATCCTTCGGAAGCTGTGAGCAGTAGCAGGTGCTGGAGCAGCTCTCGGACCCCTTTCCATGCCAGGCCCAGCCGTGTCTGGTGAGGGCTCCAGCCGTGTCTGGTGAGGGCTCCAGCTGTGCCATGAGTGTCCTGCTGACACCACGTGCTCTGCTCAGAGGCTCCAGGCACAGCTGGGTTTCACAGACGGCTCCGGGGGAGCAGCAGGGCAGAAAGCCAAGAGTCAGAAGTCAAAGGTCCCTTGTTGTCTGCAGTCCCCTGCAGTGGCAGGTGACCTGGCCAGGCTGCCCAGACTGCCCGGATCAGGTTTTTCCAGGGTTTTCCATAGCAGGAGGGCACTGTCTTTGTCTCCCACCAAAGCAGCAGAGCAGCCCTTGCACCCCCCAGCATGGGGAGATCCTGGGGTTCATCTGCCTCATGGAGAACCAGAAGCCTTCCAGTACTTAGAGGGGCTTTTAAAAAATGTGGAGAAGGACTTTACTTGGCCAGACAGTGACAGGACAAGGGAGAATGGGTTTAAACTAAAAGTGGAGATTCAGATTGGATATTGGCGAGAAATTCCTCCTGTAAGTGTGGTGAGGCCCTGGCACAGGTTGCCCAGAGCAGCTGTGGCTGCCCCATCCCTGGGAGTGTCCAAGGCCAGGTTGGACAGGGCTTGGAGCAATCTGGGATAGTGGAAGGTGTCCCTGCCTGTGGTAGGGGGTGAAACTGGGTGGTCTTCAAGATCCTTTCCAACCCAGAGCATCCTGGCATTCCATGATTCTTTCCCATCTCCCCAGACAGTGCTGTGCTGATAGGGCCTGTCCCAGCTGGGTTTGCAGCAGCATCACTCCTCTGGCATGTGACAGAGAGCTGAACTGCTGTCACCTCTCCCCAGGCTCTGCTGCGGGGTGACACCCCTTGTCCAGGCCGCCTAATGCCACTCCCATGGTTTTTGGGTGCCTTTTTCGGGCTCAGGCATTCAAGGTGACACAGGGACAAGGGCAGCAGTCCCTGGCCATGCCTGTGGCACTGCTGGCCAGACCTGCCTGGTGGCTCCCCCAGCCTGGGGGCTGCCTGAGGGCCCCTCCCAGGGGTTCATTACTCCCTCCTGGTCTCTTGGCCGTGCTCTATTTTGCCTGAAACTCTCCTGGTCCCTGGGAATCACGGTACCTTTCCGTGTCAGTCATTCCCAGCTCAGATCCCGCAGTGTCCGGGCCATGAGCACCTGCAGAATGCCTCAGGGCAGGATTCATCCCTTTTGGGAGGCACCAGGAGCCCTTTCCCTGGCCGGTGAGTGGGGTGGAACCCCTGGGTGCTCAGCCATGCCCTGCTTGTCCCACAGGTGACATGTGAAGGCAGCGCGGGGAGCGGCAGCAGTGGAGATGCATTCCAGCCACCCTGAGGACCCCAAGGAAGCCATCCAGGTGAGCCCGACCCCCCAGTGCTCCCCAGACAGCTCCCAGTGCCACTTCAGGCACTGCTGGGGACAGGTAGGACTTGTGGGTGCTGCCAGCTGGGATCAGGATGGTTTATATTGGGATTAGGAAGGAGTCTTGGTGGTTTGTCTGGGTTGAGGGATTAAAGGAAATACGGGGTTAAATCAAACCTTGGCCTTGGCAGACCCCCTGTGAGGCAGGGAAGGTGCTCAGCTCTGATACCTGGATGAAGGAAGTTGTCCCCCCCAATTTGGGGTCTCTTCACCCAACTTTGGGAGTCTAAACACATTCAACAAATGAAGTTTAACATCAACAGTTAAACCCAAGTGTTTAATTCATCCCGTGGATGAATCCATGTGTGACTGATAAAATCATCTGCAGTCTTTAATCTCAGCCCTCAGTGGTCCTTCCTTGGAGCAGCAGACCTGGGGGGCAGCTGGAAAAGCTGGAAAACAGCACCCCAAATAAGGGACACACTACTCTGGCTGTTGCCTTTGAGCCACAGCTGCTGAGAATCTTATTTAGATGCAGAAAAAAATATCCCAGGCTGGAAATTTAATATGGGTTTGTGCAGCCAACCCAGGCTCGAGTCAAAATCTGCACAGCCCTGCTCAGGGAACATTCAGCATTTGCTGGGAATGCCGTGTGGTGCTGAAATATGGATTGTTTGTTTGGAATTTGAGGAGGAATTTGTGGTGTTTTCCAAGCGCCTGCTGGGAAACATAACCTTGATTTAAAATAAGATTGGTTGAGATACCCAGGCTCAGCTGCTTTAGGAAAAATCCTCTCCACTGGCGTGAAATTGTTAAATTCACCAAACTTGCTGCTTTCGACTGGTGGAAGAGGAAGTAAAACTGCTGGAAGGCAGAATTCCCACGTCCCAGCTTCAGAACCCGTTGAGTCTCTCCGAGTGCAGCAGCTAAACCCCAATGTCCTTTCAAACCCCGCTGTTTTGGGAGGCCCGTCCCCTGAGGGGTTACCCAGCACAGCCCGTGAGGTCAATGACTTTGATTTCTGCTGACGGGCCCCGTGTCACATGTCACATGCTGCTTGTGCTGACCTGCACAAGCTCAGGGGATCTGTTCCCTCCGCTTGAGTTTCTCCTTTCTCACCCACACTTAATCCTCGTGTTTCCCCCCAGACAGCGCCTGGAAAGAACCAATTCCTTTTTCCCCATCCCCTTAAGCCATTTGCTGTCTGCAGAGGAAGCACCACACGCTCCAAAGGCAACCCCAGTTCTGAAACACCAGCTAAAATTGCATAAATTGTTATTTTTATAACAAAATAAGCCAGATGCCAGGATTGTGAGTCCTCAGCTTGACCGGTTCAGCTGCTGCAAAGGGTGAGGATGAGGCAGGAGTCACGTAGTGCTTCACTGTGGACAAGCCTTACTGTTTTTTGAGCTCTTTTACATTAAATCCTTCCTAATACTTTCACTTTTATAGTCCAAACCTGCACCTCCTGTCTTGCAGCTGATCAAGAAGCAACTGGTGAATGCCATCAAGGCTCTGCAGAAGCAGTACGTGAGCTCAGACACCGTGGTCACCAGCGATGACAGCAATGCCAACACGCTCTGCAGCGCCCTGGAAGCTGTGTTTGTGCACGGGCTGAAGGCAAAGCACATCAAGGCAGAGAGTGGGGGGAAAGGGAAGAAATCAGGGGGTCGGGGCCCCCTTCCCCAGCCAGTCTTTTGGGGCCTGCTGAAGAGCATCACACATCGGTGAGTGGCTCTTGCTGCTGACAGGGATTCACACGCTCAGGTTTATCCCTTCTTTTGGTGCCATCACATTCAGGGAATGAGGAGCATGGCTCGATGGACAGATGTGTCTCTACCCCATCTGTTTGCTCAGTCCCCCAGCTGCAGGGAAGGATGCTCTCACAGGGCTTTGGGGGGCTGCCCAGGACCCTGGGACATGGAGGTAGCAGAGTGAAGCCCCTGCAGTGCCAAGAAGGGCTGAGCCCCCGCATCCCCTCTCAGCCTGTGCCAGGGGTGAGCTGATGTCCCCAAAAAGTTGAGGATTGGAACTGAAGGCACACCCCTTTCTTATTTATTTCTGGGTGCCAGGCTGGATTTCTGGGCCCAGTGGAACCCCAGTGATCACGCTGGTGTCTGGCAGCGGCCACTTACAGGATGCACAACACAGGGATCTGGGCTCTCTCCTGGCCTGGATCTGCTGGGACTGGTTGGCCCCATTTCCCCATGTCCCAGCCAGCCTTTGAGCAGGTTTCTCCTGAGTGATCACTGTTTACTGGGGTTTTCTAAGCCACTCCCTAAGTCAAGTTCACACACAGTAAATAACAGCCCACACACAAATTGTTCTGAAAGCCTTATCCAGCTCCATCACTGACTCCTGAATTATGAAAGAGCAGATGAAAATAACTCTTTCACATGTATGGGGGATATTTTTGTACCCTTTGAAGGTTTTTACTGTCTTGAGAGACAGATTAAAAAGCAAATCTTACAAAACCTTTGCTCTGGTTTTTGAAGTGTGTGCAGTGAGCTGGGAGCATCAGGGATTGTGGTGTCGCTGTTGGATTTTAGGGAAAAACAGGTGAATTCAGGAGTTTGGGATTACTTGAGCTCAACCCCAGCCAGGTTGTTTTCTTGGAGCTGCCACAACAGTTTTCACTGTGTTTTGGCTGCTTTTAAATTTGAAGTGAGGATTTAGACACGCAGTTGTCACAAAGGAGGATCCAGCCAGCACAAACCCCACAAATACACAGGGACAGCAGGAATTCTCCCCTCTGCATCCTTGCCCAGTGCAAGCAATGGGTGGGAGATGCCACCAGTCAGAGAGAGGAGGAGCAGCCAGAGGCACTGCAGAGCTGCCTGGGGTCCTTTCTAACACACTTAGTTTGGGGCATTCAGGAGCCATCTCCCTCCATGGAAAACCACACTTTCCATGAAGGAGAGAGATTTTCCACAGCTGGTTTTATCCCAACTCTGAACCCCCTGTAGGAGAGCAGGTTGGGCAGTGTCTGATGGAGGCTCTGGCCGTCCTGCACCTCACGATGGACCAAAACAGAGCTGCTCACTGTTCTGTTCCTTTTCCTCCTTTCCCAGAAATATTGTCTCGGAGCTGGAGCAGCTCGTGTTTATCAACACGGACGTGGGGCGCTGCCGGGCCTGGCTGCGGCTGGCGCTGAACGATGGCCTCATGGAGTGTTACCTGAAGCTGCTGCTGCGGGACCGGGCCCGGCTGCATGAGTACTACCAAGCCCCAGCTCTGCTCTTGGACGCCGAGGAGTGCGAGTTTCTCCTCTGCTACTTGCAGGGTTTGTCGTCCTTAACCTTTGAGCTCTCCTATAAGTCAGCAGTTCTGAATGAGTGGACCATCACCCCGCTGTCCCTGTCGGGTCTGTGCCCCGTGTCCGAGCTGCTGGAACCCCTCACGTCCTCGGCCTCCGAACCCCGCAGGAAAGCATCGCTGGGCTCCATCTCCCAGTCCTCGGGGTCAGATGAGATCGAGATCCAAGCCCCTGTCCTGCCCATCGGCAAAGCCAGCAGCAAGATCAAGCTCACGTCGTCCTCGCTGAGCCTGAACACCACGAGCTCGTCCCAGCTGTCATCCAGCCTGGGCTCTGACAGCCTCCCCCCAGCGCCCTGCACCCGCAGCCCCGAGCGCGGCGAGGAGCCGCTGTCCTGCGACTCCGACCTGGGCACGGCCACCGCCGAGGACCTGGACAGGTCCCTGCAGGAGTGAGTCTCTCCCCACATCTCCTCTCCAGAGGGATTTTTAACCCTCTCTGGGCTCTTGTTATTTTCTCTCTATAGGAAGGAAGTCTTTCTCCCTGTTTGCCTTTAACAAGCTCTTTTTCCCTCCTGGAAGGAGCTTTTGTTCTTTTCACAAACCACTCGGCGTGGCTTGTTGAGACCCTGCTGCCACTGCAAATGAGCTCATGGCCACTGAAGTGTGTGTGTGTCCTCTTTACCAGGGCAGAAACGTCAGAAAAATGCTGCTCCCTGGTTTCAGGAATGCCACATCTTCCTGGCGTACGCTGGGGGATGCTCCAGGGCTTTCCACAGGGGGAAAGAAATGAGTTTGGTCACAGGGAAGGGTTGTAATTTGCAGCTTCGGCAGATCATTCAGAGAGGGAGGTTGTTGGTTTGTCGTCCTTGTGATTTATTCCTGCCAAGCATCCAGCACAAAGATTTCCATGGTTATATAAGCTCTGAGTAATCTGTAAATATTTTGCCTGCCACTTTTAGAGTGTGACTCTGAGGGAGCTGAGCCTCGGGGTGATGCCTCTTCCCAGTCTTCAGGAAGAGTTGGAGCTGCAGACTGTGCTTCTCTATCTATAACAGCATCATTCCCTACTTCCAGGATTTTGCATCTTCCAATGATCCTGGAAGAACCTGCCTTGACTGGATTAAACTCGTGACGGAGACGCTCCTTTGAGTTTTAATCTTGGGCTGGTTTAATTCTGGGGCTGGCAGCGGAGTGGGACCACGGGAACAGCCGATCCTCTGGCCAGGCTCCACTGTTAATTGCTCATTAATGGAAACAGTTGGAATTTGGCACATGGTCCAAGGCTGGATTTGTGTCCAGGAGCTGTACATGTACAGCTGTACAGCTGGGGCTGTGGGGAGCACCCAGTGCTGTCCCTCCATCCACCAAATTAAACCCCATTAATGGATGTAATTGCAAAATGCGCCCTTCACAGGCAGGGTCCTGCTCCATGCTGTGGGGCTGGTGATGCTCCATGGGGCACAAATCCCACATTTTTCTGTTGGCATCACTGGGATTTTCCAGCCACACTGTGCTGCCAGCCCACAGAGACCAGCAGTGACGCTGAACCCTTTTTACAGGGTTACCGTTGGCAATAATGGGGGGTTTATAGGTTTTGGTTATTGAGCTGCCTTCAAACCGATCACTTTTCCAATTCAAGGGTGTTGTCCGAGTTCAGCAAGGCCAGGCCAAGCCCCGATGCCCCAGAGGGACAGCTGCTCCCCAGCGTGCTGGGCTGCTCCCTCCGGCCTCCCCCGGGCCCCCCGGTATCGCCCGCCCACCCAGCACCGACCCACGGAACGCACCAGGAGCCTCCCCCCAGCAGTGACATCTCTGCTCGGACAGGAGACCCCGCGCCCCCCGGCCCTGGGGATGGAGGTGCTGGCGGCACGTCCGGAATTCCAGCCCCTCGGGTTGGTCCGGGCAGAGCAGAGAGCGGCGGCAGCGAGGGGAGCCAGGCCGTCCGCAGCCCCACGGCCCAGCACCTGCTCTCTCCCCTGCTGGGCTGTCCGGTAGGTGCTACAGCTCCCTCCCTTCCCATCTCCTTGCGTTTGTACCCAGTGGTGAAGGGAAATAAAACTGGGGACAGCTCTGACAGGCACTGCTTTTCTAGAATCAGGGAATCCCAGAATGGTTTGGGTTGGAATGGACCTTAAAGTTCATCTAGTTCCACCTCCTGCCATGGGCAGGGACACCTTCCGCTATCCCGGGTTGCTCCAAGCCCCATCCAACCTGACCTTGAACACTTCCATGGATAGATTTCCCCAAACTCTCATCTTCCATGCTGCTCCCAGGTGGTTATCAGTGATGTTTCCCACCCCATGGAGCTGTGGCCATGCAGCTGCTTCAGGAGAAACTGGATCAAAGTCTATATTTCCTGGTGAAAGAGGCACCAAAGCTTTTGAAGCCCTGCCTGGCCTGTCAGTCATCCCTCTCCAGGAGCAGCTGCAGCAGGAAGTTTTGGGTTTGTTAGGGATATCTGGAGAGGGGTGAGCTCTTGCACAAATCTGGCCGTGGGCTGCGTGCAAGCAATAAAACAGCCCCAGAGTGGAGGTTCTCATGGGGACTTTTCTTCATTTATGATCCACGTAAGAGGAGGGAAAAGGGTTGACTGGACAGGAAACAAACTGGTTTCCCAGTGGGAAAATCCTCCTGCAGCACATCTGTTCCCAGAGCAGGATGGCATTGCCGGGTGTTGGGCTTGAGCAGCAGCGGATTTCCCCTGTGGCCACCGGGAGCTGCTCCACATCCACTGGCTTCTGCTTTTAGGAAACTCTTTGAACAGCCCTGTCCTCTGTCTAATTTGTTACTGACTGTTCTGTCCTGGTTCCCATTGTTTCCATGCTGGTTCCCATCCTTCCCATGCTGGTGAGGGTAGGATATACCTCACACCCCCCAGACCATTTCTCCTTTTGCTCTCTGCTCCTCTCGGTTCCCTCCCGCTTATCCCATTTCCGCTGCTTCCTCGTGGCCCTGAGCCAGTTTGACCTAATCTATGTATAACATACTGTGTCAACAGGAAATTCCCCCTGCTCTCCATGACTCATGGAGCAACCTGCGTTCCTGCCCCAGGAGTAATCCAGGAGCCACCACCCGTCATCCTCCCCGCAGGGTGGTGACAGCTCTTCTGCTGTCACTTAGGTTGTTATTCAGAATAAAAGGCTATTGCAAGGGGAGTTGAGAGGACATTCCTGTTGGGATGCAGCCCCAGAAGGGTCAAGGAATGCTGCTCCCTTGTGCCAGAGCACTGAGCTGGGCTGTTTTTTCCTCCTGGTGTTTGCTCAGGGACCTTGTCCCAGAACCTTGCTCCTTTCAGGTGGAATTTCTTCACTGAATGGGTGGTCAGGCATTGGAAGGGGCTGCCCATGGAGGTGGTGGAGTCCCCATCCCTGGAGGTATCCGAGGAATGCCTGGACATGGCACCCAGTGCCCTGGTCTGGCTGCCAAGGTGGAGATTTGGCACAGGTGGGACTCAAAGAGCTTTTCTCCCTAAATGATTCTGGGATTCTTGTAGCCAGAAAAGCTCCTGGAGAAGCTACAGCCACATTTTCTTCAGCTCATGGATCTCATCTCCTCCTGGCACATGCAGACAGAGGCTTCTTCTGCCTTCCCTGCCTTATTTTCCCCTGCACAGCCCAGGCCCCTGTAGCATCCTCTTGTGGTCTCTGTGCCTCTCCCCATCTCTGTTCTTCCTGGTGCTGCTGCTCCAGCTTGTGCCCTTCCACGGCAGGGCTGGAATTTCACCCCCATCGGTAAAACTCCATGGACCTGTGGTCACTACAGGGAATGTGCTCTCCTTCCACAGCGATTTTAGAGGGAAAGAACAGATTGATTTTGGACTTTATTATCCCACCAGAATACAATCCCAGTGTTTTCCAGCTATTGACACAGTTCCACAGATCATGATCGGAAGGAGCAGGGGAGCCATCCACCTGGGAATGGCCAGCAGAAAATCAGACAGTCATGGAATGATCTGGGGACAAAGGGACCTTAAAATTCATCTCGTTCTCAACTTCCTGCCATGAGCAGAGACACCTTCCGTTAAATCCCACACATCAGTACCTGGGATTTGGGCTGTGCAGGAGCAGCCTCCGAGGGAGGGTTGCTGTGGATGTGTGTGAGGGGCACAGGGTGTTTGGTGAACTTAATAATTCATTATATTTCATTTTTTAACAGAAGAGCTGGATCTCAGAAGATGATTTCTACAGACCTTCCCCAGGAGACAGCAGCAGGAGCACAGCCGACACCAACGGCTTTGGGCCAGAGGGGGACAGCGAGGGGCCAGCCCCGGGGCTCATCAGTGCTCTGGACTTGGAGAGGCTCTCAGTGCCATCCTCAGACACTGGGAAGCCCAAAATGTCCCCGGAGCGGGAGCAGAAGGGCTTCAGCGTGGTGCACCGCAGACAGATGGGTACGTGCCACCTCCTGCTGCCCTCGTGCTTGGGGGCTGTTCCAGTGGGGGTGGGCTGTCTGGGGAGAGCCATGGGCTGGTGTGAGCTGATGGCAGCACTGGGAGCTACAGAAGGCAGTGGAGCAGCTTCCCAAGGCATTGCTGAGCCCAGGGAGGCTCTGGTGGGAAGCATTTTGGTGGGAGAAGGTCTGTCCACCCTGCAGGACACCTTTCCTTTATCCCACTTGTTCCCAGCCTCAAAACCCAAATGCAGGTGGACAGTGATGGGGACCAAGGTCCTGTCAGCTCCTGCCCCAGCCCACCATGTACCAGCACTGGCTCTCACCCCTGCCATGCCTCTGGGTGCTTGCCTTGAGCCCCTCTTGGCTTTTCTCTCCCCACTGGCTTCCCCTCTCTCACTTAAACTGAGCCATCTCTTGCCCCAGGTCTTTCCAACCCTTTCCGCGGGCTGCTGAAGCTGGGCAGCCTGGAACGGCGAGGAGCCATGGGGATCTGGAAGGAGTTTTCCTGCGAGCTGTCCCCACTGGAGCTGCGGCTCTTCCTGGACCACGAGGACCGGATCTGCGTGGAAACCTACTCCCTGCTGCGCTGCGAGTCCCTGGCGCTGACCCACTCCGACGGCCGCTTCGAGCTGGTTTTCCTGGGGAAAAAGCTCTTCCTCCGAGCCCCTTCCCGGGACGAGGCCGAGGACTGGCTGGACAGGATCCGCGAGGCGCTGCGCAAGTGCCGGCCACAGCTGGAGGAGGAGGACTGGGAGACTCTGGAGTATTCTGAGGATGGAGGCGAAGCCCAGCCCGTCCAGGGTGATTCCAGTGCTCTCCAGTACAGTGACGTGCCTGGGAACAGCTTGGACTGGACTCCAGCTCCAGAACCAGAGCTGGATGCAATCAAAGAGACTGTTCTGTACATGGACATGGACAAAACTTGGGTCCCGTTTATTTTTTCCCTGTCTCTAGAAACTCTGAAGTGCTTTAAAATCAGGAACAATGACAAAATTTTAAGCAACAGTTACGGCATAGAGACCATCCAGGACATCCTTCCGGACACGAGCCTGGGGGGACCCTCCTTCTTCAAGGTGATCACCTCTAAAGCTGTGCTGAAGCTGCAGGCTGAGAACGCAGAGGAGGCAGCCTCGTGGCGGGAGCTGGTCCGAGAGGTGCTCATGTCCTACCTGGAGAGTGCCGAGGAGGCACTGACCCTGGGGGGCAGCTTGGATGGGCACTCCCAGGTCGTCCTGAAGAACATCGTGAAGGAAAACGGCTTCCTGTTGCAGTACCTGGTGGCCATCCCCATGGAGAAGGGCCTGGACTCGCAGAGCTTCATCTGTGCAGGTACGGAACTATGGAATGGTTTGGGCTGGAAGGACCCTAAAGCCCGTCCAGTCCCACCCCCTGCCATGGACAGGGACGCTTTCCACCATCCCAGGGTGCTCCAAGCTCTGTCCAAGCTGGTCTTGGACACCCCCAGGGATGGGGCTGCCACAGCTTTTCTGGTTTCCCAGAAATCCCAGCAGCACAAGATCCCCTTGGTGGGGCTTTCTGTCCCCAGTCAGGGGCACCTTTGGTGTCCTGTGGGCACAGGGTGAGGCCCCCATGCTGAGTCCCCATCCCACCCCAGCCCAGTCCAACTGGGATGTTACTGGGCTCCCATTTAAGATACTTTTAGTACAGACAGTGGGGAACTGGGGTTGAAGCAACCTTGGGTGGATCAGGAAGCTCAGGACTCTCTTCCTGGGCATTTTGAGGCTCCAGCCTGTGGGGAAAGTGCAATCTGGAGCAGTTTTTCCAGTAAGGCAGCACAGGAGCAGGGATTGCCATGGGCGTGACGGGCTGATTCTGCAAAACAATCATTTACCCTTCGCCTGACGCCTCTCTGCACGCGGAGAGATTGTGGTGGCACCTTCACTGACCTCCACGGGAGCTGTAATTTGCTCTTTACCTCGCTAAGTTAATTGAATTTCAGGTGTCTCTCCTGCTTCAATTATATTTCTTGTACCCTCCAGCAGGTTGGGTTTTTTCTTTTAATCTCTCTCCTTTTTTTACATAATTTTTTCTGGTCTATTTGGTCTTTCTGCCTTCCCTTCCAGGCTCTGTCCTGCATCTTCCACCTCCCCACAGCTGGAATAAACAAGCCAAAAAGACAAATTCCCAGTTTTTCTATGTAGGTTTTCTTTAGGGATCTGCCTGCCCTGCTTTCACCCTCCTCCCAGCCTGACACCTGATGTGTTCCCTTCCATCTCAGTGTAATGAGCAATAAAGGCTGGTTTTTATTATTAATTCAGAAAGCAACATGTGATCTCCGTGAATATTTTGGGAGATGAGCTCCAGCTATTCCAGAGTGCAATGGATGAGGTAGTAAAGCCAAGATGGGTTCCTCACTGCTATAATAAAGGGTTTTTTGGGTTAATCCATCCTCATCTCATCCCTTGCAGATGAGGTTTTGGTACCCTGTTACAGCAGCAGAAAAGAAAACAGCTGAGTGAAGGCAGAATAGTGCAAAGCTACGGGTGGGGGTGATGGGGCAGCAGGTGGGATTTAGGTTCTTCCCTAAACCACTGAGATGTTGCTAGAATTTACTTTTCCTAAAAAAAACCCCAAACAATTGAACCACTTGATGGGTAAAAGTGGGTTCAGGGATAGTTCAGGCTCCTTTTTATGGAGAAAAAGTGAAGCAGCACCTGTTGAACCATCATAGCCTTAAATCCACGAGGAAGGTGCTGGGAGCCTCACACTGAATGTCCTACAGGTGCTTTAGTTGGTCTCTACACCTTCCCAAAACTTCTTTGTTCAATTCCATGCTGCCAAAAGTTTCTCCCCCATCCCGGCAGTGGTGGGCAGAGGCCGTGGGCAGCACAGTCCCCTCTCACCCCCTGCTCCCACAGGCTGCTCCCGGCAGATCGGCTTCTCCTTCGCCAGGCCCAAGCTCTGCGCCTTCTCGGGGCTCTACTACTGCGACAGCTGCCACCGCGACGAGGAGACCGTGATCCCCTCCCGCCTCATCCACAACTGGGATCTGACCAAACGCGGGGTGAGTCCTGGGCTGGGTCCGCGCAGGGAGCAGGGAAACGCTCCAGCATCCACTTCTGAAGGTCCACCTGGGCGTTCCCTGGGCTGGAAGGGCCTGCTCCAAACCTCCCACCGAGCTCTGGGGCTCCTCGGTCCGTGTCCACCTGTCCCCTCTCTCCGTGCCCCAGGTGTGCAAGCAGGCCCTGAAGTTCCTCACGCAGATCCGAAACCAGCCGCTGATTGACCTGAAGCTGGTCAACGAGAGCCTGTACGAGCACGTGGAGAGGATGGGGCGGATCCTGCGCAGCCGGGAGCAGCTGAAGCTGCTGGGGGATTATCTCATCATGTGCCGCAGCGGCGCCCTGAAGGAGCTCAGCAAGCGGTGAGGTCCCTCCCAGGTTGACATTCCCCTCTCTTGGCACCCTGGTGGTCTCCTGGTCCCCCTCCTCACTGACCATGGGAGCAGGGAGCGGTGCTGCCAAGGCTCAGGCTGGTTTTTCCCTCCATATCATCTGCTCTAAGGAGTTACCCGTCTGTTGGCTGGGTCAGCACAATGAGCTGTGACTCAGGAAACACCTTCCTGGCCGAGGAGCTTCTGGCTGGACAGGAAACACCTGGCAAAATAGATGAGATATTTATTTTCTTTTCCCCCTCCCCCCTTTGAAATGCTCTCACATGATTTCCAGTGGCAGGATTTGGGACGTGAAAGTGGGCTCTTTAGTGATTCACTTCAAGAGGCTGCTTCATCCAGACTCTTCCTTGCTCCAGTGCTGTTGGAGGTGTGGTGGAAACCATCTATCCCCTTCCTCTCTGTGCTTCTTTGCAGGCTTGATCACAGGCATTACCTCCTAGAGTGTCCCCACAAATACAGCGTGGCTGATCTGAGGCAGGTGAGAGCTGAGCACAGTCGTAGAATCACAGAATGGTTTGGGTTGGAAGGGACCTTAGAGACCACCCAGTCCCACCCCCTGCCCTCCAGTTCCACCTCCCACTAGATCAGGTTGGTCCAAGCCCCCTGGCCCAGTTGTAGGGGTTTTCCAGGTGAAAACACCCTAGTGTCTGTGGGGATGCCATGTGCTGCTCCTTCAGCAGGAGGTTCCCAACAGTCGGGTTTTCCAGTGATTCCCAAGCCGGGAGCCCCATCCTGGCAGGTTGTGGGTGCTGCTCTCAGCGATGTGGGGTGGGGTTGTTTTGGAGGACAGCCTTGCCTTCAGGTGGCAGCCCAGGGAATGGGTGTGGCACAGCAAACCCCACCGGGGCCAGCTCTGGGAGCACTGACCCCCGTGTCCCCCAGATCGCCGACGGCGTCTTCGAGAGCTTCCTGCAGTCGCTGCTGCAGTTCGCATCCCACCACGTCTACAGCTGCGACCTGTGCACCCAGCGGGGCTTCATCTGCCAGATCTGCAACAGCAGCGACATCATCTTCCCCTTTGAGTTTGACACTACCACCAGGTGAGTGAGCCACCTCTGCCCATCCCACTGCAGCCAGGACACCCAAGGGCACAGCCTGGCTTCTCCCAGGAGCCCCAGCCAGCCCCTGAGATCTGCTCAGGGTCTGCACTTCCAAGGCATGTGGGGGATTGGAAATGGCTCTGAGGTGGTTGTGCATCCTCGTGATGCCCACGACCTTGTGGTTCCCATGTCATTTACCATGGGAACCATGTTGTGGTGCCCATGTCCTCATGGAAGCCACATCCTTGTGGTGCCCATGTCCTTGTTGGAGTTGCATCCTCGTGGTGCCCACGTCCTCGTGGGAGCCACGTCCTTGTGGTTCCCCTGTCCTTGTGGGACTCATCCTCACAGTGCCCACATCGTCATGCCCATGTCCTCATGGGACCTATCAGCTCTAGGATGCTCTGAACCAAATCTGGGCTGTTTGGGGCAGGAGAAGACTATCCTCACAGAGCCAACATGTCACCAAGAGAGGTGGCTTTGCAGACTGAAGATGCAGAGCCACCGGCATGTTGCTGTCAGCCTGCAAAGGCCTTGCTGGGTGCTGGGTGCCAGGGCAGCCAAGGGGCTGGAGGGAGGAGGAGGAAGGTTCTGCATGTCCCTGTCTTGCTCACCTGGCCAGTGCCTCTCTCACTCAGGGTTGGTCTGACCCCTTGCAGGGGCTGCAGGAGAGAAGGGGAAGCAGCAGTGGGACTGTCCTACACCCCTCTGCAGCCATGCAGGGCAGGATGGACACATGGACAGAATTCATAGAATGCTACAGTGATTTGGGTTGGAGGGACCTTAAAGCCCATCCAGTGCCACCTCCTGCCATGGGCAGGGACACCTTCCACTATCTCCAGTTCTGTCCAACCTGGCCTTGGACACTTCCAGGGATGGGGCAGCCACAGCTGCTCTGGGAGCAGCTGGATGGTGAGAGGCACTGTGGAGTGTGCTGGGAGAGGCTGAGGATGTTCCCAGCAGGAGAGGGGTGACGCTGGCTCTCACTGGGGTTTTCCCCTGCGCACAGAGCTCCCATCCCTCACAGGCAGGGACCTGTCCTGCAGTGGGACCGCTGTGGGTCAAGATGCAGCAGCTGGACAGAAATTGGAATCAGGATGGGGATGGTTTTAGAGAGGCACTCATCCCCACCACCATCAGGGTTTGCTGAAGAAGTCAAACCCTTCCAGCCCAGGAGCCTGCTCCATTGCAGGCGGAGAGACTCACATCTCCCTGGTTATGTCATAGATTCGTGGAATCATTCAGGTTGGAAAAAAGCCCTGTAAGATCATCGAGTCCAGTTCCCCCAGCACTTTCAAGGCTACCACTGACCCATGTCCCCAAGTGCCACATCCACACGGCTTTTACATCCCTGCAGGGATGGTTACTCCACCACTGCCCTGGTCAGCCTCTGCCAGAGTCGGACAACTCTTTCACTGAAGAAATTTTCCGTAATATCCAACCTAAACCTCCCTTGGGGCAACTTGAGGCCATTTCCTCTTGTGCTGTCTTATCCTATTTGGAATTGAGCACAATCCTGGCAGATATTTCACAGGCTCATGGGCTGCGTGGCCTCGCTTTGCCTGGCAATCCCTAAAAGTGAGCAGCAACACCCAGAACCTGCAGAAAATACTGAGGATACCGGGATCCGTGGGTGCTCCATGTGTTACAGGGCTGTGAGTATTTCCGTGGAGGAGGAGCAGTGCTGCTCGCTCCCTTCCCTGCTGCAGGGACAGCACTGAGCTCATTATCGAGGACAACAAAACCCCAGGGGACCGATTTTCCCTGGAAAAAGAGCAGCCGGGCTCTGGAAAGTGCTGGCATGCAGGGCTGAGCTGGCTGGCGGTCGGCCGGAGGTCTCGTGTCCTGTGGAGCCGAGCTCTGAAGTTTGTTGACGTCTTTCTTTTTCACCCTGACGGAGGAGGTTGTGCAGCAGGAAAGCGGCTCAGCCGACATCCTCGCAGAGCTAAACACGGCTTCCTGCCCCTCTGCCCGCCCCGGGGCCGCCGGGTCACACCGGCACTCACTGCAGGATGTGTCTGCAGCGCCTCAAACAATGACCCCGTCAGCACAGGACCCTCTCCTGCTCCGGCAGCCTGAGGGAGGTGGGGGCAGGAGATGCCACTTCTCACTCGGAACCACACCGGGTAGAACCCGGCTTCCCAAATCCCCCCACACCTGGGGAGCAGCCGCCACTGCTGCTGATCTGGAGAGGCCACGTGGAAGTGTGTTCCACCGGGGAAATGCGTATTTTCCATCCCAAATCCTGCCTGTCCGTGCACAAGCCTTTCCCTGTCCTGAGTCCCTCAGCGTTTGTGGCTCCTCTCCGGAGCAGGATTTGACCCCAACTGCGAGGCCGTGGCCCCTTTTCTGGCACTGCTGGGTGTTTCTCCACCCCTGTCCCACACATCCTTTGGGGAATTAAGGTGTTTAGTGCTGTTCACACATGGATTGTGCACCAGGTATTTGCACAGTGAAGGTAGATCTGGCTGCCCCGCTGGCATGTGGCTGAGCCACATTTTGCTGCTGCTGAGGAGCTGGGGATCACAACCCAAAAACTGACCTCAGCCCTCATAGCAGGGACGCTTCTACTGGTGACTGAGCAGTGAAACCCCTGCCCGAGCTCGGGTCCTTCATAGAGTGTCACATTCCTGCTGCTGCTGAGCCAGATCAGGGAGCTCCAACACCTCCATGGAGCTGCCTGCTCAAGAGCAGCTCCCTTGTGGCTGCCTGTCCCTTCCCTGCAGCTCCACTGTCCCCACAGTGTCCCTGCCACATGCAGGTCCTGCTGGCAGCGTGGGGGGTCTCCCACCTCAGCCACGGAAAGCAGAGGGTCCCCAACGACGATGCTGTCACAGGGGTTGGTGTTGAGGGATCAGTGTCACGAGATTGGTGTCAAGGAGTCAGTGTCACAAGGGTCGATGTCCAGGGTTTGGTGTCCCCGGGTCCGTTGTTGCAGGGGGTGTTGTCACACCCTTGAAGCTGTGCTCGGTGCTGGGAGAGCAGGGCACAAAACCTCAGCTCAAACCTCACTCCCGTCTCTCTCTCACACATTGGCAGCTGCCAGCAGCGCCCACCACGCTCCTTCCGGCCGAGCCGCTGCGCTCGGAGCTGCTGCGGTGGATGAGGAGCTGCTGAGATGGATGTTCCGCCCGAGCAGCTGCTGCTCCTGCGCTGAAGCTCCTCCTGAGCCAGGGCTGGGGCTCTGCTCAGCGGGTGCTCAAAACACACCAGGACGAGGAAGTGCCCCCTGGTTCGGTGGGGGAAGTTTGGTCTTTGCTCTAGCATTACCAACACAGTGGGTTTGTTTTTTTCCTTCTTTTCCCAGGTGCAGCGAATGCAAAACCGTCTTCCACCGGGACTGCCACGCACGTGCCCCGTCGTGCCCGCGCTGCGAGCGGCGGCAGCGCTACCAGCGGCGGCTGGAGGCCAGCACGGAGCCCAGCCTGTAGCCTGGCACTGACCACGACACTGCCCTCGGGATGGGGGTGGCGCGAGGGACAGAGCAGAGCCCCCCCGCCTGAGAGCGCATCCTGCGCCTGGCGCTGCCCTGGGGACAGGGACAGTGTGGGGTGGGTGCTCCTGCCCCGTGGAGGGACCTTCTGCCCACCCAGGGCTGAACAAGGGGGGTGAAAAAATCTACCCCCCTTCACACTAACCAGGTGCTGTTCCCTGTCACCCTCCTGGTGCCAATGTCCCCTCCCAGTGGAACCCAGCGGCTCTCCGGGGTGTCATCCCAGAATTCCAAGGGTGTAGAGAACTGACATTGATCAAAGCTCTAGTTTTTTAGGATGTTCGATACTGAAAACTGGTATTTTTTTACATGGGGGTTTTGCACAACTGGGCTGCTCTGGGTGATGGAGCCGCGCAGGGAGGGGACAAAGTGACACTTGTGCCTTTAGGGACCTGCACGCCCCAGGGGGACCATGGGTGCCCCGAGCATCTCCCGCTCAGAGAGCCCAGCCAGCGCCGTGGCCTCCGGGAAGAGCCGGGGAGAGCCGGGCTGCTCCTCCCCACCTGCTGCTGCTCATCCTCGGGAGAACTTTTATTTTCCTTTAACCCCTCCCCACGCAAAAATAATTAAAGTCTATTTAACAACAAGTGAAGCGATTTCTGGATTTGCTTCTCTGCAGTGGGACCAAATCACAGGTTGAACTTGACACAGTGTCTGTGGGAAGAGGGTTGGGAACGGGGATGCTGCCTGTCCCTTGTTCTCTGTCCTCCATCCTCCCTGCCCATCCCCCATCCTCCAGGGTTTTGCTTGGGCAACTGGTTGGGGGACCCTTCCCCATTTTCCCTGCCCCATTTTCCTTCCCGTCTGCTCCCCACTGGTGTCAGCCTCTCCCATTGTTGTTTTCCCCTCCACTCATGCGCCAGGACGAGTTGGGGTGTGCCCACCAACACAGCAGAACTCCCTGGGGTGCGTGGGGACAAAAACCAGGGCAGGGCAGCTCCCATGGGGCCCCCCTAATGGGGTCCCCATCCCACTGCCCAGGGAGGCCGTGCCAGATCCGGCAGCAGCGCAGATCCCGGCTGAGCGGCGGGGCTGGGCCCTNGCGCGGGCACGAGCGGCACCCGCGCCCCGCCCAGCGCCGGCCGCAGGTGAGAGCGGGGCTCGGGGGGCTCGGGGGCTCAGCCGCTTGGGGCTCGGTGGCTTCGGGTTCTGGGGCATGGTGGCGAGGATGGTGGCGGTGACCCCAGGGCCGTGACCCCAGCGCTGTTCCAGCAGGTTCGGGCGGTTTGCGGAGCGGCCGCGTAGGGCTGGAGCTCAGCGGGGACCCTGNGGCGGAGGCGCCGGGAGGCCATGGAGGCGGCGGAGCCGGCGGAGGAGGCGCTGGTGCTGGTGGAGTACGGCTTCGAGTACCGCGCCAAGGACGGCACCTTGGTCTCCATCAAACCCAACGAGCGCTATGTGCTGCTCAAGCGCACCAACCCGCACTGGTGGCACGTCCGCCGGAGCGGGGACGCCCGGCCCTTCTACATCCCGGCCCAGTACGTCAAGGAGCTGCCGCCCATCGCCGCCCCGGCCCCGCTTGACCCCCCGCCATCGGGACGTGCTGCGACAGAGCCGGCCACGCTCGCCCCTCAGCCCCCGCCAGCCTACGAGTATCGGTTCATCGGCGCCGCCGAGCCGGGGGAGCCGGCCGGAGGATGCCCGGTGCCCCGCAGGGACTCGGTGCCCCGGAGGGACTCTTTGCCCTGGAGGGACTCACCGCCGTCGCTCAGCTCTTTTCGAGTCCTCCCGGGGCTGACCCCGCACCCCGCTGAGCCTGTGAGACCTTCGCACTCCCTGGATGACCTGGCGCGGGTGACACCGGCACCACGCAGTGCCACTGCCATGGGGACACGCGGGGACCCCCCAGGACACGCTCGCCCGCTTGGGAAGAGCCGCTCGGAGACCCTCTGCGCCTCCGGCAAGGACAGGGACGTGGCCAGGAGGTGGCCAGGGGCCGGCCCCGCGGCTCAGGTACGGTGACATCTCCACTGCTGTCCCCAAAAGCTGCGCTGGGGGGGGTTAGCGGGTAGGGGCGGTGAGCCTGGGCCCCTCCGCTGATTCTCTGGCCGTGTTCCCTCACTATGGCCTTGTGACCCCCAGGACAGAGTGGGGTGACACCGCGGCCACCGCTGGGAACCCCCACGTCCCCCCACCGAGCTGACCCCATGGGACAAACCTGCAGGTGACCCCACCATAGGGGCTTGCCAGAATTAACCATGTCGGGGGTGTGAATGACCCCCCACACTGGGACCCCCTGCACACCCTCCACCCTCAGCCCCCTACCCCGTGCCTCAGTTCCCCCACCCTCATGGGCACCCCTGGGCTCTCCCAGGCCCCCACTCTGCAGAGCCCCGTGGTCCCTGGGGCAGGCTCGGTGCCACCCAGAGGGGCTTTGGGGTGCCCCCCTCGGGTTCCCAGAACGTTCTGGGATGAGAGGAGGCAGAAAGGGGTTAACAGGGAAGTGCGGCAGCTCCTCCCTGCCGGGGCGGGTGCCTCACCTGGGCGCAGCACCCAGGGACCGAGGTGGGTGCTGGGTGCACCCTGCAGCAGGCCAGGGCCCCGACACCCCCAGCCCACGCTGACCCCACACCAGTAAGTAGCAAGGGGCCCTGCCCAGCACCCCCTGGGCTGCACCTCCCCGGGGGGGCACCCAAGGGTGGGGCTCCCCCCCGGCCGCTCACCTGCCACCATCACGGGCTGGGGGACACGGGGCGGGGCGGTGACACCAGGGGGGTGGGTTCCACAACCTTGTCCCCTCCTCACTTGTCCTCGATCACCTCACTTTGGAGTAACTCCAGGCACCTGGAGCACCCCAAGCCTGGGTGTCCCTCTCTTCGAGGGGGGCTGGAGGGATTGTGCCACCTGGGGCAGTTGCTGGAGGAAATGGGGTGTTGGTGGTGGGGGGCTGTGTTTTACACCCCATTTTCCACCCCACTTTCACCTCATTTTCACCCCATTTTATACCTGGTGCCCGCAGCTGTGCCCTTTGCACTGTACCCAAAGCCACTGACCCCGCTCTGGGGGTGACCCAGCATAGTCCCCAACCCCAGTGCCACCACGGGAGCATTCCCCTTCCCTGCCCAAATCCAACTGGTGCCAAAACCATCTGGCATCGGGCATGGCAGGACCGTGGTGGCCTCAGTCCTGCCACCATCTGCACCCCCACCCGTGGCATGGGACGATCCCGGTGTTGGGGGGACGCTGCAGCCCCAGCTCAGCTTCTGGTGGAGCAGTGTGACACCAGGTGGGCCACCCTAAATTTGGGGAGATCATCCCCATGCAATTCCTGCTTGGCATCGTGCCGGTGCTGTTCCTGCTTGGTTGGCCTTGGCTTTGCCGGAGCGGGTGACGAGTGGCAGGTTGTGGGTGACGGGTGACAGCAGCCCCAAGAGAAGCCAGTTCCGCCCTGGGCGTCTCTTCCGCTCCCCGACCCTGGCAGGAAGCGCGGTGGGTGCAGGGCCCGGCTCGGGGCACTGGCGGCGTTACCGGAGCTCGTGGTGTGCCCACGGCTGTCCCCAGCCCGGTGCCCCCAGTGCTGCCCCGGTGTCACCGCCATGGGTGACCGGGCGCCGGGGGGCCCGCAGCGGGCCCGGAGCAGGGCGTTGTCGCTGCTGCACTTGGGGAAGGTAGGCAGCACCCAAGGGTGCACCCAGCCGGGGGACAGGGGGGTGTTTTGGGGTCACCCCTCCCCAGGCCCCCCCTTGGGTTTCCCTGGGGGTTTATGGGCACCGGCAGGTGCCACAATGTCCATCCCAAAGCAGGGGGGAGCACCCAGCCCCCCCAGGGGTGAGAAACCCCCAGGGATGCACCCATGGGAGAGAGAGAGCTGCTGGGGGGGCTCCGTGCCGGGGATCCCCCATTGCCCCCCCCATGTCCCTCGTCCCCAGGAGGGGGTGGACCCCCCGGTGGCTTCTGGCCCTGCTCACCATGGTGGGGGGGGCATGGGGTAATGGGGGGAGGATGAGGGGTGTCATCGAGCTGCTGTCCCACACTGATGCAGGATGTCCCCAAGGACACTGCACCCACTGTCACCTCCCTTGGGGTGATGGGTAGGGCTGGAGTTGGGACCTTTGTCCCTGCAGCCGTGAGTGAGAGACTCAGGCTGTAAAACTGGGGAGATCAAAGGGTGACAGGAAAGGGTTCCCTGCTGGCAGCACCCTCCTGGTCCCAGGGGACACATCCCCCCACCCCAGGCAGCCCCACGGGTGGGGTCAGCCAGGCTGGTGCTGGGGATGTTATTTTGGGATGCGGTGATGGGTCTGTCTGGTTCAGCATCCGGCTCTGGGCAGGAGGCTGGGGCTGTAGGTGCTGGAAGTGTCCCAGGGTGCGGGTGATGAGGGTGTGGGGGTGCAAGCGTGGGTGAGGTGGGTGTGAGTTTTGGGGTGCTGGTGCTGGGGAGGTGGGCAGAGGCTGAGGGCACAGGGGATGAGCAGGTTCGAGGTGTTGGGACCGCAGATGTCAGTGCAGAGGTTGTGGGTGTTCATGGTTTGGGTGCCAGTGATGTGGGTGCTGCAAAGAGCAGGTGATGCAGGTACCAGTGATACAGGTGCTGTGTGAGTGGGTGCCAGTGACATGGGTGTTGATGATGGGGGTGACATGGATACAAGTGATGCAGGTGCTGATGTGGGTGCTGATGGTGCAGGTGATGCAGGTACCAGTGATGCAGGTACTGATGATGCAGTGACACAGGGACCGGTGGTGCAGGTGCTGCTGCTGGTGCTGTACGATGTGGGTGCCAGTGACGTGGTGCTGGTTGTGAGGGTGCTGCCAGCAGCAGGTGACACGGGCAGCAGGGACACAGGTGCTGGCACTGGGGACCCCGATGTCTCTCCATGTGCTCGTCCCTGTGCCAGTGGGTGCTCCCTGCCCCACTCTGGGGGCTGTGGGTGCCCCTCTCCACCTCCTGGCCACCTACACCCCATCACTGGCACCTCCTGCCCCACGCTCTGGGGGGCCCAGCCAGGGGGGTGACCCAGCAGCCAAGGCAGGATCCAGCTCCTCGGCACCTCACCCATCGGCCACCCGGACACCACAGTGGGGACATCCCAGGAGAGCTGCAATAGTGACACATCCGTGTTCCCCCAGGCACCCAAGGAGTCAGAGGAGACACCTGATCCCATCTACCTCAACATCCAGCAGCTGCGGGAAGAGGCCACCGCTGCCAGCTCGGCCCCAGAGGAGCCCGGTGGCTCCGTGTCGGACTGGGAAACCCACACGGACACGGACAGTGGACATTTGTTTTATTATAACCCAGTGACGGGCGAGACCACGTGGGATTGTCCCTTCGGGCAGGCGGCCGATGGAGTGAGTCCCGCCGCCTCTCCCGCCTCCTCACTTGCACACAGCCCGGAGCTTCCCGAGTGGGAACAGCACGTGGATGAAGGAAGCGGACAGACTTTTTTCTATAATTCGGTGACAGGTGAGACGTCGTGGGACCCCCCCACTGCGGGAGACACAGGCAGCCCCCGGGAGATGCACCCTGGGGGGACGCAGTGCGGTCCCATGGAGCAGAGGGTGAGCACCCAGCGAGGCGTGGGGATGGGCTTGGGATGGGGGCAGAGACAGGGATGGGGTGGAGACAGGGATGGGAATGGAGATGAAAAAGGGATGGGATGAAAATGGAGACAGAGACAGAGATTGGGATTGAGAAAGGGGTGGGAGATGCAATGGAGATGGAGATTGAGATGGAAACAGGTGGAGACAGATGGGAATGGAGATGGAGACAGATGGAGATGGACATGGGTACGGATATAGGGGTGTAGGGAGGGATGAGAATGCGGATGGAAACAGGGATGGGATGAGAATGGAGGCAGAGATGAAGATTGAGAAAGGATGGGAGATGCAATGGAGATGAAGATGGAGACAAAGATGGAGATGGGGAATGGAGATGAAGACAGAAGAAGATGGAGATGGAAACAAATACAGGGATGTAGAAAGGGAGGGGAGTGGAGATGGAAACAGGGATGTGATGGAGATGGAGGCAGGGATGAAGTTGGAGATGGGAGACAGGAATGGGAATGAAGATGAAGCTGCTGATGAAGATGGAGATAGGAATGGATACGGGGATTAAGATGGAGATGGAAACAGGAATGGGAATGGAGGTGGAAACAGGGATTGAGATGGAGATGGGAGTGGAGACAGAGATGGGAATGGAGATGGAGATGGAGATGGAGGTGGAGGTGGAGGTGGAGGTGGAGGTGGAGGTGGAGATGGTGGAGATGGGGCAGCCCCCACCTGGGCAAGCCACACAGGGGTGCAGATCTCTTGGTAGGGCACAAGATCTTGACCTGTCTCTTCTCTCCAGCCACCCACTCCAGAAACGGATTATCCTGACCTGTCTCCAGATGAGCTGGAGTGTTATCCTGAGGAGGACTATTCTCCTGTGGGCTCCTACGATCAGGGGTCCTCTCTCTGCCTGTCCCCAAGGCGCCCCGAGGAGCTGGGCTCAGCCCCGGGCTGGTACGGGCACAGCCACCCTGAGGGAATCGTGTTCTACCCCGAGCACTTCGCCCTTGACACGGTATGGGATAGGGATGGGAATAGGGTTTGGGGTGGGGTTGAGGATGGGGATGGGGACAGGGAATGGAAGAGGGATGAGCGCAGGGATAGGAGCTAGGATGGGGACAGGGATGGGTTATGGACAAGGACAGGGACAGCAGTGGGGGTGAGGACAGAATCAGGGACAAAGACGCAGACAGGGGTGACTGCCAGGGATAAACATCCTCCCAAGCCCACAGAGCAGGGGGTGCAGGGGCTCTGGGGTGCCGTGGATGCACCGCACAGCCCCCTCCTGGCAGGGGCACCTCGGGCATCACCTGACCCCTCCCTGCCCAGATGCCGTCGGGAGGCCGTCATGAGCGGGCCAGCAGCGGCTCCAGCCAGGACAGCGGGCTCTTCGCCTGGCATGGCACCGTGTCACCGGCACCGGGCAGCAAGGAGGAGAAGGTGAGCACCCAGGGAGGGGCACCCAGCCTGCCCCCACCCCGGCACCAGGGAGAGCAGGGGGCAAATTTGACACTCCCACCTTTACTTTCCAGTTTAAAAGCCTCGAAAAAGCCGGGGTGCTCAACCGGACCAAGACAGTGGACAGAGGGAAGCGGCTCCGGTAGGAACATCCCGGTGTCCCCTGCCACTGGAGACTGGAGTCCAGCAGAGTGGAGGGGCTGTGCTATCCCACTGTGTGACCCTTGCTCTTCTCCCCAGGAAGAACTGGAGCTCCTCCTGGACAGTGCTGGAAGGGGGAATCCTCACCTTCTTCAAGGACTCCAAGCACTCGGCTGCCAGTGCCTTGGTAAGAGCCCCAATGGCCTTGAGGCAGGGCAGCTCCCATGGGATGGGACCAGTACTCATGGGAAAGGGCCAGCACCCATGGGACAGGGCAAGCATCCGTGGGACAGGGCCAGCACCCATGGGACTGGGCAGGGACTCACAGGATGCGGCCAACACATGTAGGATAGGGGCAGGCACCCACGGGGAGCCCAGCGCTCGCCTCACCTCTGGGGTGGGGGCTCAGGGCTCTGTCTCAGGGGTGCAGAGGCTCTTGGGGGAGTGGGACCATGGGCAGCACCCACAGAATGAGATCAGCATCCGCAGGATAGGACCAGCATCCGTAGGACAGGGCAAGGATCCACAAGATGGGGTCAAAGCCTGCAGGATGGGACCAGCACCCATAGGATGAGGCCAACATCCAGGGGACAGGCCAGCACCCACAAAGCAGGACCCCTGGCACTGTGGGGGGGGTCAGCACTTGAAGGGTGGCACCAGGACCCACAGGCCAGGGCAGGTGCCCTGCACAGGGACCCCAGCACTGGGCCGTGCCCGCTCCCCCCGGCACAGACACAGTCCCGCAGGGGTGCCCGTGCCGGAGCACCCGGAGCTGGTGGGAGCCGGCAGGAGGAAGCAGCACTGGCCCCAGTCCCCCCGGCGCCCAGTTCCCCCCGCCAGTGCCCAGCAGCCGCCGCTGGATGAGGAAGTTGCCGTGGGTCTTGCAACACTCTGCGGTGACAGTGACAGGGGGAGGGGGCGGGGGGGAGGACAGGGGGCACACAGCTGGGGGAGACACAGTGCTGGCCTCACCTTGGGGCTTCAGGGCTCTGTCTGGGGGTGCAGAGGCTCTTGAGGGAGGGAGTCTGTGGCCAAAGCACCCCAAAACCCAGGGCATGAGGAGAGGCAGTGGGTCTGATGCTCTCCTCCTGCAAAACCCCCTCCTTGGGGGCAGCCACCCTCTCCCTTCCCGCAGTGTCACTGAGAGGGACCCCAAAGCTGGAGCCCCCCAGTGGGGCCCCTGGAGAGGGCTGGGAATGCCCCTTGGGGTGGTGGCAGCCCTAGGGTCTGGCTGTCTCCAAGCTCTTGGCCATGACCTGCACCCCACCACAGCAGTCCCGTGTCCTAGTCCTGCAGAGACCACAGGAGGGGACAGAGGGCTCCCACAGAGGACATCTGGCAACCTTGCCTTTCTGGAGGAGGGCAGCCCACACCCCCCAGCAGGATCCCAATGTCCCTGTCCCCTCTGGGCACGTGCCACCCTCATCCCCTTGTCCCCGCAGAGGCACCCCAGCACCCTGACCACCCCCGAGCACACGGTGGAGCTGCGCGGGGCCACCCTCACCTGGGCCGGCAGGGACAAGTCCAGCAAGAAGAATGTCCTGGAGGTGAGCAGGTGACAGCAGGAGGGACACTGGTCACTTTCCAGGGTCCACACGTGGCCCACAGGGCAATGCCACACCTGCCCAGTTCATCCCAGCAGAGGTGCAGGAGATGGAAGTGGGGACACCGGGGACACGCCAGGGTAGGAGTACAGGGACACACTGCTGTGCCCGTCACTGTCCCGTTCTGATGGGCACGGGGAGGTCACCGAGGGGCATCCTGGCTCCCAGAGGGGCTCTGCACAGGGAGGAGGTTTCCAGCCCCTCCCGCTCCCCGGCAAACGGCACCGTTTGGTGTCATCGGAGTTGGCGCCGGGCTCAGCCACATCCTGGTTCCCAAATCCGGGTGGTTGCGGCAGCCCCGTGCCCTTTCCCTGACCTTGGCCTGTTGCTCCGGCAGCTGAGGACGCGGGAGGGCTCGGAATTCCTCATCCAGCATGACTCGGAACAGATCATCACCTCCTGGCACAGGGCCATCGCCGACAGCATCGGCCCGAGGGTGAGCAGGGCCCCCTGCCCCGCGGCCACCCCGGGGACGGGCCCCGGCGTCTCACGGTGCCCCTTCCTTAGGGCTCCCATGTCCCCGGAGAGGAGGATGCCGAAATTCGGGCTGAATTCGGCTCCCGGGAGAAGCTAGGGGGCGGCGAGGAGAGGAGGGCAGGTGAGCACCGGCACCCGGGATGGGCACAGGGGCTGCGGCAGAACCACCCACCCTGCGGGGTCCCCGGGGCTGGGACAAGCTGGGAGCCTCAGTCCGTCCCTCGGGATGGTGCTGACGTGTGCCATGTCCCCGCCAGCGGCCGGGCAGGTGACGGGCAGCGCCGAGAGTGACACCAACAGAGTTCGGAACAAACTCCGCAAGTTCCTGCAGAGGCGGCCGACGCTGCAATCCCTGCGGGAGAGGGGCTACATCAAGGGTGGGTGTGGGGGGCTGGATCGGGGAGGTGCTGGGATGGGCATGGATCAGGATGGGGTGCTGGTGTGGGGCGGGATAAAGGATATGTGCTGGGATTGAGGGTAAATCCAGAGTGGGTACTGGGATGGGGTGTTGGGATAGGGCCTATCAAGAGTGGGTGCTGGTGTGGGGCGGGATAAAGGATATGTGCTGGGATTGAGGGTAAATCCAGAGTGGGTACTGGGATGGGGTGTTGGGATAGGGCCTATCAAGAGTGGGTGCTGGTGTGGGGCGGGATAAAGGATATGTGCTGGGATTGAGGGTAAATCCAGAGTGGGTACTGGGATGGGGTGTTGGGATAGGGCCTATCAAGAGTGGTTGCTGGAATGGGGCTGAGTCCTTCGGGATGTCTGCAGGCTGGAGGGCAGGTGGGGACAGCCAGGGATGGAGCTGGGACAACCAGGGATGGAGCTGGGACACCGGGTTGAGAGACCAAGCCCAACTCTGACCCAATATCTTTGTGATGGGCTCGGGCGTGTCACCTCCAGCCACCTCTGTGGCACACTTCAATGGGACCAGGACCCTCTGTCCGCACCCCTGTCCCTCACTAGCCACCCTCCTGGTGTCCCCTGGCCGCGCTCATGTCCCCGCTGTGCTCCCAGACCAGGTTTTTGGCTGCTCGCTGGTGGCGCTGTGCGAGCGGGAGCGGGGGACGGTGCCGCACTTCGTCCTGCAGTGCATCTGGACCGTGGAGAGGAGAGGTACCGCCCTGGGGACAGGGACGGCCTGGGCCGCCGGGGTGGGGAGATGGGGACACCTCCGGGTACAGCCTACACAGGATGCTTGGGTTTTCCTTTGAATCCTGGTGCTGGCTGCTGTGGGCACTGGCACAGCTGTACCAGTTGCTGTCACAATGTGCCACCTGGCTGTGGACATCCTCCAGGGGACAGCAGGGACACATGGGGACCCAGAGTTCTCTCAGGAGTGCCTAATGTCCCATCCCAGGGTGGATTGTTTAACTGGGAGCCTTCCCCCATCTCCATCTGCCCAGGTCTGGACATTGATGGGCTGTACCGGGTCAGTGGCAACCTGGCCACCATCCAGAAACTGCGCTACAAGGTGGAGCACGGTACGGTCACCCGCAGTGACAGTGGGGGACAATGGGGTGTAAGCCCCCTCCAGGGACAGAGGGACAGGGCTGTGGTTGGGGAGGGGGCAGCCAGGGACCCCCCCCCATCCCTGGGGCTCTGGACACACCTGAGGTGCTGCCCCACTCCCAGACGAGCAGCTGGACCTGGATGACGGGCGCTGGGAGGACATCCACGTTGTCACCGGGGCGCTGAAGCTCTTCCTGCGGGAGCTGCCGGAGCCGCTCGTCCCCTTCAGCCACTTCGACAAGTTCATCGCTGCCATCAGTGAGGGACAGGGACAGGGACAGGGACAGGGACAGGGACAGGGACAGGGGGTGGGATGGCATGGTGTGGCGTGGCGTGGCGTGGGATGAGATGATTGGATGAGATGCGGAAAGGATGGGATGAGGATAGATACGGGATGGGGACAAGGATGGGGTTGGAATCGGATGGAGTGGGATGGAGACAAGGATGGGAACTGGGATGGAATGAAGATAGGATGGGGAAAGGTAGAAGGATGGGGTCGGGGACAGGAATGAGCTAGAAAGGGATGGGAATGGAGACAGGAGCTGGGACAGGGGGTGGTGATGGAGATGGGATGAGGATGGGGACATGGATGGGATGAGGATGGGAATGGAGGTGGGGACAGGGATGCTGTGGCTGCCGGAGCCAGCACCCCACCGTGCCCTCCCTCCCTGGCAGAGATACAGGACCCGTCCCTGCGGGGCCGCTGCATCCGGGACCTGGTGCTGTCCCTGCCACCCGCCCACCATGACACCATGAAGGTCCTTTTCCGCCACCTCTGCAGGTGACACCCCCTTGTTCCCCTAAACCCAGCCCAGTGCAGGAAGGCAGAACACGACTCTGGGGACAGGTCCTGGAGTCAGGGCCATGGGTGACATGTCCCCTGTCCCTGCAGGGTGGTGGAGCACAAGGAGGAGAACCGCATGTCGGTGCAGAGCGTCGCCATCGTCTTCGGCCCCACGCTGCTGCGGCCGGCCAGCGAGGAGGGCAACATGGCCATGCACATGGTTTTCCAGAACCAGGTGGTGGAGCACATCCTTAACCACTATGGATACATCTTCCCGGACGGATAAACCCTGGGAACACACGCAGGGACAAGCCCAGCAGTGGGGACTTGATGGAGCAGCGTCTCCAGGAAGGACTTGGCCATGTGTCACCTCGGTGCTGGTGGCCACGGCTCCATGAAGGGCGGCGCGGTGACCTGGCTCAAGGGGTGGGCACCCCCGTAGGTCCTCCTTGGCCACCCTGTCCCACCGGGGCCGGACCCGCGGGGGTTGAGCCCTGGGGGCTGTGTGGGGCTCGAGGAGGTCCCCACGGTCAGTGCAGCCCTGCAGTGCCCAGCTCGCCGAGCCGGCGCTCCCAGGCCGGGAGCAGGGAGTGTCCGGCCGGGCAGTGCCTGCTGGACGGTGGCACCGGCGGGCGGGCAGGGAGAGGCCGGGCAGTGCCGTGGCTGGAGCCCTCCGCCCCGTTCCGAATAAAGAGCCCGTTCAGACACAAGGGTGAGGTGCTGCCGGCAGGACATGGGGACATCCTGGGGACATCCCAGGGACATTGGTGGCACAGCAGGGGCTCAGTGCTCCTTGGCTCCTGCTGAGCCTTGGGGACACCATGTGCCCTTTGTACCCCATGAGGATGAGGGGACCTGAGACTGCAGGACACAGCAGTGACCTGGGACACCAATTCCTGGCTGGCGTCACCAAACACTGTGTCACCACAAGTGTCACCTCAGACAATGAGACATGTGACGAGAGCCACATGGTCATGGGACGTGAGTTCCCATCACCCAGAGCCACCTCCTGGGGTGGGGGCACTTTGAGTCATGGTGGTGACAAGCTGGGACACAACCAGGACTGGATGGGACGCAAAAAGGATGGCAAAGGACATGACCGAAGTGCTTTAGGACACAGTGGGGACAATAAAGGGCATGACAGGGACACGAGGAGGAGATGTGGAGACATGGGACACCTCCCTTGCCTTGAAACACAGCAAGGACAGCACCTGGCAGCAGTTTGGGGCGCAGGAATGGCTGGGGTACAGAGGGGACACTTGGGGACACAGCAAGGGCACTTTGGGGTGTGGTGGGGATGTAATGGGGCCAGGTTGGGCTGCAGTGGGGACACTTTGGGACAAGACAGAGACACTTTGGAGCACAAGGATTTTTGGGATACAAAGGAAAACTTCGAGGCTGCAGGGACAGTGGTTTGGGACACAGCGGGGACAATTTGGGATGCAATTGGGACACTTTGGGACACAAGGGGACACAACTAGGGGCAGGACAGGGACTTCAGGGAATGCAGGGGGGAAATTTGAGGGCACAAGGGGACACCTTGGGGGATGAGACAATGCTTTGAGGGTGCAGCAGGGGCACTTTGGGACACAATGGAGCCACTTCGGGATGCAGTGGGGCCATTTTGGAGCACAAGGAGGTGCTTTGTGACGAGGCGATTCTTCAGGAGTGTAGTGGGGCTGCTTTGGGACACTTTGGGACACTTTTGGATGCGCGGGACGCACTTTAGAAACTTCGGGAGGCGCAGGCGGACCCTCGGGCCCCCTCGGCGCGCTGCGGGGCGGGCGGGGGGCGGTGCCGGGGGCAGAGCCCGGCCGATCCCCGCTCCCCCGCGCTCCCTCTCTGCTCCCTC
>VZTG01002812.1:64547-100985 GCA_013397845.1 Melanocharis versteri | reverse complement strand
TTGCCGTCCCAGCTGGTGACGGACGCTCCCAGCCACTGGTGCGACTTGTAGGTGTGCAGCTCCAAAGTGCCCTGGCTCTCGCTCTCGTCCCCTGGGGGAGCGGGAGAGGGGAATGTGCGGAGCTGGCACCCCCCTCCCCCCGCGCCCATCCCCGCCCCACGGCGCCCACGCACCCGCAGTGTCGATGGGGAGGGGGTGGCAGGGGGTCTCGTTGGGGGGCCAGGAGCAGAGGAAGACGGCGCCGGGCTGAGCCACGCCGGGCTGGGAGGTGTTGGCACGGGGGGCCCCCACCGCCACGCTGGGCCTGGGGGGACAGAGCGGGTGTCAGGGTCGGCGGGCGGGTGCCGTGCCGGATCCCGACACCCCGGTGCCTCCCTACCTTCCCTCGCTCATGTGGAAATCCAGGGCGAAGCCGAAATAGCTGCCGGGGGGGCCCTCGTAGATGGGGGGGGGGTCCTGGAGAAGCCCCAGGGTGGGGGGCAGGCGCAGCCCCCCGAGGAGCAGCAGCACCCGCAGCAGCGCCATCGTCACCCCAAAATGTGGCCACAGCCGTCGTCTCGGGGCGTCCCTGGCTTATCTCGGGGGACGCAGCTGGGGACGGGGCCAGCAGGAATGGGGAACACAGGAAGGGCCCTCCCGGACGCACATCCGCTCCTGCAGGGAGCCAGAGAGGTGCGGGAGAAATGGATGCGATCGGAGCAGGGCGGGGGACAGGAGGTGGTAGTGCCACCGTGAGACACGGTGACGGGGTGGGGGGACACGGCCACAGCAGCCTGAGCCTATCGCCCTTCGGGGCCGCACCCAGCTCGCCGCGGGGTGCCAGTCTCGGGGTGGCTATTTCGGGATGTCCGTCTCGGGGTGGCTATTTCGGGGTGCAGGCAGTCCCCACCAGCGGAAATGTGGCGAGGATGGGGGAGGACAGCAGGGCGCAGGGCCCCTCCATCGCCCCGGACATCCCCTCCGCAGCCGGATGGAGCTGACAGCACCGAGCCCGCCCGCACCGGCCACCACCCCCCCAGTGTCCCCTTCCCCAGGGCAGGGCCACCCCAAAACCCTGCCAGGGGAGAGCGGGCCCGGCAGCACCAGCGCTGTGCAGGGGAATGGCGCTGGGAGGGGACCGGGGCAGCGTGGGGACAGCCCACAGCCCAGTGAACACGGCGCGTCCTCATCCTTGTCCCCGAGGAAGAGCCGGTGCCCGCAGCCAAGCCAGGCCTGTGGCAGCCGCGGGGGCTCAGCCCTGCCCGGACAGCGGGGCCAGCCCCTGAACCCGCTCGCAGAATTAATTTAAACTCTATTAATTAAGGACTCTCAGGCTGTTCGAGAGCTCCGGGGGCTCCTCGTGCCAACCCAGAGCCGGTGGCCGGGAGAGGCCCCGGAGCAGCTCCCTGGGAGCCAGCCCGTGTGAAACGGGGCTTTCCTCCTCTCCATCTCCGAAGCTGCAGGTGGGAAGCAGGACAGGGGAGTCGGGGGGCCTTGGGGGGCACAGGGGGGTCCCCGCAGAGCCAAACGGCACCGTGGTCCCTGACGGGGGACACAGTCCCCGGAGCCGGGGCTGCTCCAGCCCTTCGGAGCAGCTGGAGCCTCTTGGCTGCCCTGGAGCAGCTGCAGCTGGAAGAGAGTGGGATTTGCCCAAAGCCGCGGCAGAGCTCCGAGGGGTGGGAAGGGTTTAGCTGAGCCCGGATCAGCTCCGTGCCCTGGGAGAGGAGGACACCGGACTCAGGGGCAGCTGCTCCTCCTCGGGAGGTCTCATCCCCACCTGAACCCAGCTGGAGCCCACACCAGACCCCCTCAGGGCAATTTTAATTCTTTCTTATGTCCAATTACTTCATTTCCTGTTTCTTTCAGCACTTCCGCACCATCCCCCATCAGCCACCTCCTCCCAGGGCCACCGCCAGGGAAAGGCAGGTGGCACCCTGGACCCCAAGCCTGCTGGCATGCAGGGGGTTGGATATTTTTCCTTTAACCAAAACAGGGCCTTTGGTTAGGAAAGGGGTGGCTGATGCTCTACACAGCAGCTCCACATCACCACACACCATCACATCTTTTTTTCCACAAATCATTGGTTTATTAGAAAGGTTTTTTTTCCCTCATTTTACAGCATATATATATATTTATATATATATCTTATGTGACAAAGTTAAATACAGGCTGTTTATGCTCGTTAAGTAATGACGGGTTAATTATTTTAGCGCTATCCTGAAATCCAGAAACAATCCCTGCCCACAGTGTGATGAGGCTGGGGCACGGACGGGCCCTACGAAGCTCAGCTCTGACAGTAACACTGAATTGTTCGGTATTTACAGGAAATTGAGTCCCTTTTTTGTGACTGCTGTCACTCTGACCTGCTCCAATTTCTTGTTTACACGGTGAGGGAGCTCAGGGGGTTTTGATCCTTTGACTCTGCCTGGTCTCATGCTGTGCTCCAGGAGGGGACAGGGAAGAGGATGAGGATGGGGAAGGGGACAGGGATGTCACCACATCCTGCAATGCCCTGCGAGTGGGGACAGCAGCAGCTCATCCCCTGCACTGCGGTGGGGAAGCTCCCACGGGCAGTGTCACCTGAGCCAGGGTGACATCATCCCACCTGATGCTGGGAGAACAGGGAAATCCCTTATGGAGTAAGTCGGGGTGACCCTGCACGTGGGATGGGAACAGTCCCAAGGCTCCTCCTGCACCAGCAGGGTCTGCACATTACTGCTTCCAAAGGGAGGGAAAAGGAAAGGAAAAAGGAAAAAAAAGGGCTCTCCATACTCTGGGAGCACCCCAAATTCCTGCTGCTCTCCAGGCTGCTCCAGTGCCCATTCCTATGGCAGGGAGGAACGCAGCATTACCTGCCAGAGTCACTGCTGCCTCCACACCCCTCACCTTGCCCAAGTCCCACCTGTTGGTTTTTTTTTTTTTCCTTCTGCAAAATTCTAAATGAAGATTTTTTTGTTTTGTTTTTACATTTTATAGTACATAAAAACTTCAAAAATACATGAGCTTGATAAAATATACATGCTTAGTTGTTCTGCATCTAGCCGAAACTATAAATTGAACCTTTACAAGTGTCTTGGGTCACCTACAGCAAACATATTTACACAGAAGCCACCAGAACAAGTACCACTAAGAACTGGCTGTAAAAAATATTATTGCGATATACTACAAATGTAACCTTTGATAGGAGCTACAAAAAGCAGCATCTTTGTTTACAGAGTTCAGTGCAATTCTTTACATTAAAAAAAAAATCCTATAAATTAATAAGGAAACCATCAGTGTTACAGAGGAAAGAACACGCTTTACACCCCGGCCGCGCTCCCCCATCCTCTGTATTGCTTCAATTCCTAACAGGATTTTCCTTCTCTCTCCCATCCCAGTGCATCTTTCCCAACACCACAGAAGATGGAATTCAGAGTGATTTTTTTCCCCCTTTCAGGAGAAGAGTGGTCAAAGCCCAGACTGGAATCCCAACCCCTGACCTGAGCACCTCTCTCCAGTCTGGGCTATCCAGGCATGGTCCTGGCCCAGGAGAACGCAGATGCAGGATGGAGAAGGACGGGAGCTCTGGGCACATACACAGAGCTCCTCATCCTCTTTACACTGAAATCTTACTTCCACCTTTGCTGTTCACACCAAGAAAAACCCACACATGCAGTGACAGGGGCAAGGAACCTCCTGCAATGCCTGAAAACTGAGGCCTCCAGCCCCTCCACAGCCAACAGCTCCCGATGTTCCATCGCCAATTACAAGCTGGATTCAATCATGCTATTTTAATTAGATGACCTCATTAAAAGGATTTTTAGAGATCCTATTAGTGTGTATGAAACCTCATTTATCATATACAAGGTGGCAGAAGGAAGATGACCAAGTGTAAGAATCCAGGGGAAAAAAAGCCTTTCCAAGTGTCTTGCTGTTCTAAAGGTGAAATGGTTCTTCTGGAGCGGTGCTGCTGCGTGCACGGAGGTGTCGGAGCGAGACATCCCTGGGAGTGCATACAGCCAACAGCCCAGCCCTCGAGCCTCCGGCTTCTTTGGCTGCTCAAGAGTGAAAGGAAATGCTCAGGCCTCACCTGCCCGCTGGCTCGACTCCAACCCCTTCCCAAAACGCCAAATATTCTCCTTCCTCCGAGGTTCCTTCATTTTGTCCTTCATGTGCCATGGCTGGGTGGATGCTGCAAGTCCTGTCCTGAGAAAATGGGGTGCAGCAGGGGGTGGAGGTGCAGGGCCGTGGCGGCGGCAGCGGCGGCAGGCCTGGGAGCCAAGAGGGTTGGGTAGAGAGCGTGAGGGACCGGGTGGAAGGTGAAGGGGCCCGGGTGGATGGCGGACGCCGGAATGATGTGGATGGGGTGGCTGGCCAGGAACGTGGCGGGGTGCCCCGGAATAATCGAGTGGGTCAGGTGGGACAAGGAAATGGGCGTCAGGTGTGGCTGGGGGATGTGGTGGACCTGAGCGAGGGGCTGTGGGTGCGGGTGCGGGTGGATGCCGATGGCGGCGGCGGCGGCGGCGGCGTGGTGCTGCAGGATGGCGTGCTGCACCGTCGTGATGGACGTGGCCGACGCCGCCGCCGGCTGCTGGATGTGGATGGGCTGGAGCGCGGGCGCGGCTGGCGCCAGGGCGGCCGAGGCAGGGAAGGCCTTGACTTGCTTGGCCAGCAGCTGCTGCTGGATGTGCTGCTGGGCGGCCTGCTGCAGCTTGCTGTACTTCTCCATCTCCTCGGGGGTGAAGGTGATGGGCTGGCTCTCCAGCGGGGCTAGAGAGGAATCTTCTCCCCCTTCCCGATCGCCTTCCATGCTTGGCTCCCCGCTCTGAGGCACGTAGCCAGGAAAGTGCTCAACATCTGGAACTAAGGGCATCATACTGGTTTCCACTGGGACCGGCTGGTTGCCCCCGTCCATAGGCTCCAGCCCGTCGCCATCGCTCGGATCCGAGAGGAAGTTGTGTGGCATGACCAGATCTCCGGAGCCAAAGCACTCAGGAAGTGCCGGCGCATCCAGGGGAAGGGACGGCATCTCCACGGAGGCTTCGTCACGTTTCTGCTCATCCAGAGGTTTGTCCTGAATTACCATTACCACATCCTCCAGGAGAGACTGGCCGGCCAGCTGACCCTCCTCCATGCCTTGGGAACCATCTTCAGCATCTGACAGCTCCTGCTCCTCGCCCCTCTCCAAGCCAGACTCCTCGTATCTTTTGGAGTTTGGTTTCCGAATGGTTGGCAGCTTCCCAATTAAGGGGAGAACCGGTTTGTTGCCTAGGGAAGGAGGCAGTTTGGGGCCAAAGTAGCCCTGGGGAGGGTCTTTGAGCTTTATGCCCACCTTGTTTGCCCCTGACAGCATCTCATCAGTGACACAAGGCTTCTTCTCAACCTTCCTGGACTGCACCTTTTCCAGGAGCAGCTTTGCTGTGTGTGACGGAGTGACGGAGTTCCTCTCTTCAGGACTGCAGTCCCCTTCCGAGGCCCGCCCCGTGCCGGAGCCACTGCTGTTCTGGGAGAGGGAGCCAGATCCTTTCACATCCTCTCCTTTGCCATCTTCCTTCTTCAGCAACGACCCTTCACCTCGGCCTGTCCGGAAATAATGAGGAGACTGGGAGCGATAGATCTTGGACCTGATGAAGTCCCTTCTGCCAGACCTTCGCTCCTCGGGGCTCTCGTGGCCCCGCGAGCCCTTCCGTGACAGGGACCTCTGCGAGTGGCTGCGGGTGCTGCGGCTGCGGTCCCGGCTGTAGCTGCGGCTGCGCTTCCAGCTGCGGCCCGTCACGCTGCGGCTCCTCCTCTTGCTGCGGCTGCGGCTGCAGCTGCTGCTGCGGCTCCTGCCCCGGCTCCTCGATCTCGACCTGCCTCGAGGGTGGGTTCGGCTCCTGCTCCGACTCCTGGACCTGCTCCTGCTCGAGCTGTAGTCATCTTCTGATGAGGAGTACTTGCGCCGCTTCGAGCGGTGGTTTGAGCTGTTGTAGTCGGAGTCATCCTCTGAGTCCTGGGAACGCTTGGAGTGGCAGCGGGAGCGGTCGCTGTAGTCGCTGTAGCTGTCGTCCGAGTAGCTCCTGCGGCGGCTGTAGCGGCTGTGCTCCGAGGACGCGTCCGAGCTGGTGGAGTAGGACCTGTGCGAGGAGTGCCTGCGGCCCGAGCGGGAGCGGCTGCGGGAGTGCTCGCTGCCCGAGTCGTAGTCGTCGCTGTACTGCGACGGGGACTTCTGGCGGCAGGGCTTGCCGGGGGAGCCCTCGTCGCTGTCGTAGTCGCCACTGCTCTGCCGGCTCCGGCGGCCGCTCCGGGCCTGGGACAGCGCCGGGCAGCGCCTCCTCGCACCAGGCACCTGTTGCAGCTCAGCCTTGTGTCTTTTGTTGCCGTGCTCTTGGCAGGAGTTACCCCCGTCCTCTTTTTTACCACTGCTTCCCTCCTCAGCAGACAGGGATTTCCTCTGGGACTCCTGCGAGCATCGCTTTTTCTTCTGGAAGTGGCTGCAGTCTTCAGACAGTTCAGGTTTCAGCGCCCGGTCTGACTCCGTTGAAAGGGAGGATTTACCTTTTTTGTGCCTGTGCCTTTTCCGTTTCTTGGGCTTCTCTTCCCCCAGCTCAGCTTTCCGGGCCTTCTCCTCAGCTTCCTCCTTGTGTTTGCGTTTGTGTCTGCTGGATTTTTTGTGCTTCTTTTTCTTTTTGTGTTTATGGGACCTTCCAGATTTACTCTTACCTGTTACGCTCTTACTGCTGTCCTCCCCCTCTCCCTTACTGACACCTCCCAGACTGGACTCCTGCTTGCTCTGGGATTTGTTTTCTGCTTTTTGAGCAGAACTGTTCCCTACACTTTCAGCCTCCTTGGCTTTGCTCACCTCACCGGGTTCTGTGCTCTGAGCGTTGTCTTTACAAAGCCCCCCTGGATCCTTGGATTTCTCTGCCCCTTTCCCTTTTGCATCCTTGTTACGGGAGAGCTTGAAGTCGAAGTACAGGGGGTTGCAGCTGTAGGACACAGAGGGCTCAGCTTTGGTGAAGATGAGCAGCTCTGAAGGCCACTGCAGTGTCGTGCTCTCGTCCTTACTCAGAACAGGGAAAAAAGGTCCCGTGGGGTGCTTTGGTCCCTCAGAGCCACCTCTGCAGCCCGAGGCAGGAGGAGGAGCTTCTTTAGTAGTGTCTGGCTCAGGGGGGGTGCTCTCTGGAAGGGGTTTGCTCTCTTGTGTATTTTCATTCTCTGGGATGTCTTTTCGTTCTGTTTTGCCCTGCTGAGCTGCACTTTCAGTAGTACTCTGCTCCTTCTGCTGCCCCATGCTCTCAGCAGCCTTTTCTGTGTGCTTGCCGGGTTTGGGTTTGGGGGAACTCCCCTTTTTCACTTCGTGCGCGTTTTTTTTGTTCACATTTTCAGCCTCTGTTTGCTCAGTAGCCTTCATGAAAAGCAGGAATTGAAAATTGGGCTTTACTTTACAGTGGGCTGGGGGGATGTAGTGGTAATATTCGGGTTCCACAGCCGTTGGTCCATCTTCTCGCCTCATCTTCTTCAGTTTGGATAAGGTGCTGGCCAGAGCCCCACTGTCCTTGTCATGCTGGTCATCGTCCTCTGCCTTGCCATCAGAATTATTGGTGCCTTCACCCTCCCCAGACTTCTGCAGGCTGCCGGCCTCTGAGGAGCCCCTCTCATCACCTTCTGCCCCGTCTGCAGAACTGGACTCATCCACGTGGTCCTTGAAAACAGAAGCGATGGTCTCCAGCTTTACTGGGGTCTTCTTGGCGAAGGAAAAGGACACCCCGATCTTCTGCAGCGGAGTTCCCAGAGAGCTCTTAATGCCAAAGCTGATGGCCTGTGCCCCCTGGGTGGGCATCTGGCCTGGCACCACAGTGTTCAGGAAGCCTCTGTCCGTGGTCATCTCCGTGGCCTGGCCGGAGCTCGTCTGGATGAAGCTGTTGGCTGCGGAATCATCGTCATCTCCAGCTTCCTCGTCCACAGCCACCGTGGTGGTCCTGAACATGGGCCCACTTCCAGGAGCACTGGAACAGGGGAGAGAGAGAACACAGCTGATTGGTGTCCCTGTCCCTCTGCAGGAGGATCCATCCCTCAGCTGAGACAATCTTACACAGTTCAAGTGCTCTTGTACCCAGACACATGCATTAAAATATCATTATACAGCCACTCAAAATTTTCAATAATATTAAATTACTGAAGAAAATGTATTGCTGGATAAAGCAATTTGGGGATGCTCTGCATGATCAGTTTAGTGAATTCACTCCTACCAAAACCACAGCATGAGCCCCAAACACCAGTGTGAAGCTTTGCCCTCAAAACCTGTGCAGTATCCCGGAGCAGGAATGCCAGCCCAGCCCAGAGCTGCAGCCCCCCGGGCTCCAGGGTGCTGGGGACCACCCAGACTCACCACTCAGGCTGCCTCCTCTGCTCGGCCAGCTCGTGCAGGCGCCGCAGGGCTTTCTCCTGCTTCCTCTCATCTTTCCGGGATCTCGACGAGACATTGCGAGCAAATTCCCTTTGCTTGAGATCTTTCAACCTCTGAGGCAAAAGAAAACAGGGATGGATCAGATCAAAGCTGTTTGTGGTTTATCCAAGAGCAGCTCTTTGCTGTAGCACTGGAAATTGCGGTGTCAAGCCCCTCCCCAGGGACATTTATTGAGCCAGGATGGAGCAACAACATCTTAGCTCAACAAACTCCACGGAGCACACTGCCATCCTCCCAGCAGCTGAAGGAAAAGACAACTGGTGGTCACTTTTGGCTATGACTTCAAGCTCTGTGTACACCCCTTTCCAATCAACATTACTGGTTTTCTTTAGCATGGACAACAAAGCTGATTTTGAAGCAACAAGCAAATTCTGGAAGGAAAAGGGGAAAAGAAGAAGGATTGTTTACTTTGCTGCTCTTGCAGGGTGCAGATGTACTTGACAAACAGTGCATGACACGAGTCAAGAGCATGGGCCAAAGGACAGGAGGGATTAGCTGGTGCCAGTTACCCAGGAATGACATCTGACAAAAGCAATGTACCATTACATTGGAGAAGGAGCCAAAAATCCCATGCAAATGATTTTGTAAGCAAATCCAGAATACAACATACACCACAACCAGTTACTTGTTTTCCTGACAGTAGTTCTGAGAGGGTCAAGAAACAAACTGCTCTAAAGGCAGGAGGGTCTCTTGGGGTTGAATACTTTGGGGGACAGAAACACCAAGTTCCCCAGAAATCTTATCATGAGGGAGCAAACCCAATCCCAAGGAATTTCAAACATCCTAACATCACTCAGGAAGTCTAGGTAGCTAATTCTAATAGAAAATAAACATCCAAGACTGCAGAACAGTTTGGAAAGTCCTTGTCTCAGAGCACTAGGAGAAGAGGCTGCTGGTTTTCCTTGGAATATATGTCAATATTCACAACATTTTTTTAGAGTGCTCTACAGAAGTTTAAGTAACAGAAAGCAACAAAGACAGACCTCTACCATCCTAGAGGGACTCATTGTTCTTTTTTAGTGCACAATTCAAAACCCTTTCAAAGGGCCCAGTTCCAGAACGCATCCTGTACGCAGCTTTTAGAAAAAGTTTCATGTTTTTCAGGCATTTCATGCAGGGCCTGGGAGACTAACAGGACTCAGAGCAGGAGTCACTTTGGAACAATTCTTGTACAGGATGTACAAATCACTGGTGAATTCTAAATACTTCTGGCTGGCTGACTCTGCCTCTTTCCTGGAGCAGAGTCAGACTGCCACACACAGAAACAGTGGATCTGGAAACCAACCCAAAGCTCAAATTAGAGGAATTAAGCTGGCCCAATGTAAGGAGAACATTGCTTTCTGAAAAAGGGGGAGACTGGACAAGACAGAGGATTCTCTTACCTAATTGTATTTACTTAATGTGGTTGATTGTTACCAAAATCAGAGGGGAGGACACACAAAAAAGATACAACTACAGACACCCATAGAAAGAAACTCACTCTTGTGATCTGGACTCCCAAATTAGAAGGGTTTGCTTTCAATACATCAGCTGAAAACGTCACATCACAAAGAAAAAAAGAAAGTAAAAATATAACAAGAGTGGAAGAGAGAAAAAAAAAAACAAGCAAGCGTTACTAGAGAGCTGTGGGGGAGTGCGCCAGCTATTCTACGGAGCGGGAGCGGAGCCAGCGGAGCCACGGGACCGAGCCGGGGTCTGGAGCAGGGAGACACACACGGACACGCACGGACACAGCAATGATCCCACCTGGAACAGCAGAGCTACTTTCACCAGGACAAGTAAAGGGCTCAAGGGTTTTGTGGTGTATGTTAAATGTTGAAGAGTAAATTTTTTTCCAAGAGGAAGGAAAAAAAAGTAAAATAGATGGACTGAGCAATGCTATCAGCTTTTTCATGCTGATTTCGAAAGTGTGTCTGAAATGCTCCGGGAAGTTACAGCCACCAACAGCTGACAAAACTATTTAATGGGGGCTGATGCCAAGTCTCGAGATCACTCATCCATTTGGAAAAAAGTATGACCCAGCTATTTACACCAGACATGAACTGTGACCTTTTCCTCTCAAGAGGAAGGTGCAATGGTGCACTCAGAGCCCCCTGTGCCCCCAGGCATGGTCCCGACCATCCCCCGGACACAAACTGGGCTCAGAGCTGTTGGGAACGATGCAGCTGCCCCCAGGCTCTCCTGCCTCCATTATATGGCAGTTTGAGTGCAGACAGAATTAAATGCCCATTATTAAATGCTGACCTTTGTGTGTCTCTGCTCCCACAAACCTCCCATTTTCAACACTTAAAATTTAGAGATGAGAAGCAAATGAACTACCCCAAAGCACTGTAACTCCAGAATATGCACCGCAGCAACTCCCAGCTGCACCCAAACCTGGGCCCTTTAGGCTGACAAACCACTGACCCTGGTGTCAAGACTGCTGAGAATCTGGTACTTCCAAAACTGGGGAAGAGTTGGTCTGGTTTTACAAAGGACCAAGAGATCTCAAGGCTGAGTTTCTTTTTGTCACACAGGAGTCAGGAGGAAAAAGGGTCTTGCTGGGGAGTACAAGATAGAAAAGCTCACAAATGCACTGTGCCAGCTCCTGGGGAATGTAAAATACAGAACAGAACATAGCTCAGCTTCTCAGACTGACCTAAACCAACACACCTATCATCAGAAATGACTCCAGGTGTGCAAGAGACCTGCCTGGGACTGCATTATCTTCCCTAAATGCATCCTGGGGTAGGGAAAGGGAAGAAAGCAGGAGCCCACACTGCTCCTCTGTAAGAACAACCTGCTGCAGGAATGAAAAATACCCAGAATTTTCCAAAATAACCTGTAACTCTCCTCTTACTTATTGTTTCAAATAAGTCACTGAATCCAGTGATTCACCCCCTCAAAGATGGATAACCAGCTCACTACAGCCATGCCCACCCTGCTCCCCAGTCTTGACTGGGAAGGAGCAATCCAAAGCCTGAAATACAATTGCACAGGGCGAAGAGAGCACGTGGAACACTGAAACGCTGCCCACACACTCCAGGTCTCAGCCTGCCCAGGAAATCATTTGAACTAAACAGATATTTAAGATCTGCTTACACTAAAGAAATTTCCATCTAATCCTGAGGAGAGTGCTCATTGTTTTAATCCTCCAAAATCTCTAAGTGACTTTTTGGACCACACCATATGTGTGGGTGTGAGGGAAGCTGGATGGGCACGAATTGCCCCTTCCCCAGCACCACGGAGAAATTTCAGCAAGGATTTAACATAGCCACTCAACCATCCTCAGGGAGCTTCTCTCTTCCAAAAGGAGCCCTGGGAACTCATACTTTTGGGGTGAATCTTCCCCTTTTAAGTCTTCCCATTATGCCCAGCAAGACTGATTTTTTTCAACAGGATTAGAGCCACCAAACCAGTATTTAATCAAACACATGCTTCATGCTACTACAGGATTTCAAAATTAAGGGGCATTTTTTTCTCCATGGGCAGTGTGTTTTCTGAGGAAGCAGCAGTTTATCTAAGCAGCAACATCCTTTCAAACTGCGGGTTCATGGTGACCATAAAGCCAAGGAATATTCTGCTGGTTTATTACTTCAGCTGTCAGAAGGGCCACACTGCAGTGACCAGCAGTGACACAAATCACTAGCACTTACATAAAATTTCTCCAGATTTCCACATGCTGTAGGCAGTACTTCGCTACTTCCAGCCTTCCTGGGGTTTATTAATAGCTGCCACCCCCCTCAGCTTTGGAACAAAGAATTGTATTTTAAGTTTCCAGCTTTGTTTCTAACAAAATCCTGAACTCGTCTCCGCATTTCCACGGGAGTGCAAATCTACTCCTAAAGAGCAGGTTTGGTATCAAATCTGCGGCTTCCTCTGGACTCCAGCACAAAGAGGCCACAGTGCTGGATTATCTCCCAATCCCTGCATGGCTCAGGAGGGGCCAAACTGGCAAACACCACCAGTACCTTCCAATTCTCACAAATCAGCTTAAACCAGATGCACTATAGCACTGCTGAAAAGCTCCTCAGAGCTCATCCCCGGCACAGAAAGGTGGGGAAATCCAGGGGAGTGAGCAGGAGTCAGGAACTGTTGCAACAGGAAAACTAGCGGATTATCACAGAATGTCCTAAGTAGGAAGGAACCCCCAAGGATCATCCAGTCCAAGTCCTGGCCCTGCACGGATACCCCAACAATCCCACCCTGTGCATCCCTGGGAGCGGCGTCCAAGTGTTCCTGGAGCTCTGGCAGCCTCGGGGCCACGGAAAAACTCAGCACATCCCAGATTTTGCTGATTAGATGGTACCAGGTAAGACCTCCCCAGTACCCAACTGCGGTGAAGATCTTTACAGGCTCAGGACCAGCAGTAAATGGATTTTCTCTGTTTAAGGTGACAAAGCCACACAGCATCAGTGAACTGAGGCCCACTGAGAGACATTCTCTGCCTAAAAGTGCAGAGCAGAAAGAGCTCCTGTTATTCTCACAAGACAAAAGCACTGTCACACTGTGTCACCAGACCTGAAGATGTGAGACTTTCACGTCAAACCTCATACTGAGATGGGTCAGAGCAGATCCACTTCTGGGGCTCGACACAGGAGGCAGCTCCCATGACATTGTTCTCATGTCTCTCTGCCAACCCACATTAAATAAAATAATAATAATAATAACGTACTTTTCATTCTGTGCCAGCAGATTTCTGCCTTTCTGAACTTTTGATGTCTGCTCAATTCTTTGCCCCAAAAGCTTCTGGGAGTGAACGACACCATTAAACACAAGCTCAAAGGATGGCAACCTTGATCATTTTATTGAAGTGAGAACACAAGCCTGGCTTATCTTTGGTCATCAACATTCTTTGCACGCTTATAAGTGAAAAGAACAGAGGGGAAATGGCCTGCCAATGCTGTTTTATTTCATCTTAATTTCCTCCCTGGGAGGAATCAATATTTTTCTTAGCTGGGTTAAGAAAAATATAGAATGGGTTGGGTTGGAAGGGACCTTAAAAGCTCACCCAGTCCCACTCCCTGCCACGGGCAGGGACACCTTCCACTATCCCAGGGTGCTCCAAGCCCTGTCCAGCCTGGCCTTGGACACTTCCAGGGATCCAGGGGCAGCCACAGCTGCTCTGGGCAGCCTGTGCCAGGGCCTCCCCACCCTCATAGGGAAGAATTGCCTCATCATCTCTAATCTAAACCTACTCCCTTTCCAGTTAAATCCATTCCCCTTTGTTTTACCACTCCATGCCCTTGTCCAAAGTCCCTCTCCAGTGCTCTTGTAGCCCCACTACTGTTAATTGGTGGGTTTTCTGAGGGCAAAGCATTTCTGGAGTAGAAGAACCTCCCATGTAATACCAAGCACCTCAGAGATTCTCTCCTCAGTCTTCTCCATTCAAGCTGTGCTTGGAGGCCCAAGGTTTTGGAAATCCCAAGTCTCCCCAAAACACAAAGCTCAGGGTTTGCATTCAGAGTATTCTTCAACCCCACCAGTGACTCTTTTTGTAATTTCATTGTGCTTGAACAGATCCCTTGCCCTCGGCATGAGAAGCAAAGATGCAGCTAATTAGGGCACAAAGAGAACTGCACATCTATACTTTCAGTTCTTAGTTCCACCCTCTTTCCCAAAGAACCTCTTTATGGAATACATTCCCTTTGTCCTTTTACAAAGAGAATCTACACAGAATTAATCACCTACACCTCCAAAACACCACACACTTAGAGGAAAAAACCAGCTACATAAAAACCTGCATTTCAATGCTGGTTTGTGTTCTCCCAAAGAACCTGGCACAGGTTCACTCAGGAACACGTTTGTTTTTCTCAGGGAATGCAGAAGTGGAATGTTTTGAATCTACTGGGTCAATGACTCAGTAAACAGCTCGAGCCCTCAGCAGGCACACCAGCAGAACAAGGTGATGGTGGGAGATTCTCCAAGTTCTTGCATTGTTAAAACCCCCCCACAGTAAAAGCTGACCGTAAATGCTACATAGCTGACACACAAGGTAATTCCAACCATAACAACCCTTGCAGGCTGCTCCAGCAGCTGGGCCCTGCACATCCAGGTTTATTTGATAGGAATACACAGCCTGGGCACAACTCGGAGAAGGGGCTTGCATCCATCTTCACACAAACCTAACACAAGGTCTTTATCTTGATGTCAAAACCCCAAACCAAATAGAGCCCTCACAGGTGTAACGCCTTAAGGACACATTCCCACTGAGTCCAGAGTATTCTAGGACTGTGGGAGCTTACAAGGATCAGGACATTGTGGATCCGCAGGAAAGCAGCACAAAAATCACAGAATCACAGACTGGTTTGGTTTGGAAATGATCCTTAAGATCACAGTGTTCCACCCCCTGCCATGGGCAGGGACACCCTGCACTATCCCAGGTTGCTTCAAGTCCTGTCCAACCTGGCCCTGAACGCTTTCAGGGATATACACTGGGCCCATCTTCACCACCCAAGCTCCTTCTTAGCTGCAGAAGTTTTCCTTCTACATCTGCCACCTTTTGCCTGTTAATTATTATTAATTATTACTCTGTTGACTGTCAGGACTGGGCACCATCAGAAGTGGGGCCCTTCATAACCTACCAGACCTTCAAGATCAAAATCCTACAGCTAAAAAAACCCACCATTAAAGACATCAGCAGCTGTACAAGAAGTTATGAGACGCAGCCTTTGCCAGTTGCTCACTGAAGGGTGTGTGAGAGAACTGAGCTTATTGTCCCTCCTGCAGGGCCATCTGCACCCACTCCAGCTGCTCCCAGCCCCCTGAGAGGGACAAGCCATGTGCTGACCAGAGGTGACTGGTCCTTAAAACAGCTGCACTTCTCATCTCAAGTATCAACCTGATTAAAAACAGCTCCAGCTCCACTGCACACCTCCAACATGATGGCTAAAACACAGCGACTGAAACAGGCCAATGGTTTGGGAGAATAAATGCAAGGTCCTTTTCCCAGGTAAGGAAACGCTGCCTTCTGGAGAAACTTGGTGTTGAGGTTGATTCAGGTGTAGCCAAATGCTCTATGAAACCAGTACAGGCAGGAAATAAAGAGAATAAACCTCCCCTTTAATTGTTTGGTGCTGACACAATTTTGGTGGGTCCAAAATTCATCCGGTTGGGATCAATACACTTACCTATCATCCCTGTTGGGCAATAATCCCGAGTTCCTTCCTGGAATACAAGACAGTGTCTTTATAACTCGGGAGTGGAAAGGGATCTGAGGATGGAACATCTATTTACAGGGACAGCCTAATGCTCGCTGAGCCACAGAGGGATAAGCAAACACTTCAACGTCAGGGGGATGTGGAACTAAAAATACTTAAAAGCAAAAATGCTGTGGAAACTGAGCCAAGAAAAAGGCAAAAACGAGCTCTGTTGCCTCAAAAATTACCACTGAGACAACAAAATCTTGCAGATGATGTATACCAAGCTGGGTTGCTGTAACTAAGATACTGTAATGGCCTTTCTTTCCAAGAAAGCCATCTGATGGTCTACTTTTAGGAAAAGTTCATGTTTTTCCTCAAAAACTTTAGGCTCACCTTTTTGCAACCTCATCTTCTTGTCCAAAGAGACAAACTATAAAACATCAACGTGCAACACATCAAAAGCACAACTTTCTTTTTTAAACTATTTTAAAATTTAGACTGGACTGCTGGAAATGAGCCTCTCTTGAGCAGCAGGGAGCACAGCAGTGAGATAATGTTACTTATGCAAATTCACCTTCATTCTGTCTCAGGGGTTTCAAGTTCACTCCCTGAACGCTGACCCAGCAGGGTCACACACATTTCAGCCCGACAAAGCTGGACAAGCAATTTTTTCCCTAAGCAAAGCATGATTGCTTCTTTGTTTAAATCCCTCTGTAACTAGAAATTAATGCTGGGTGATGCAGCCAGAGTTTGGAGGCTCATTTTCTCCAAAGCCTGCCTGAAGTGACTGCAATGGATGGAATTATCCAAGAACATAATTCCTCTCAAAACAATCAGCAGTACCAAGAACCTCCAAATTCTTTCTCCTGATGAGATGACCCCACCCTTTGTGTGCACAAGACATTTTTCTCTCAGGCCACTCCTGCTGATGACTCCTTTCATTGCTTTCCACAGGCTGGTTTCCTCCTCCACAGCATCTCCAGCTGCTGGAAGAGCTCTGAGCCTGGCCTCAGTGCCTCATCAGTCACCGAGGGCTGGAGCAGGAGTTCACAGAATCCCACGGCATCAGCACACCAAGAATGTGACACAAACAGGTCCTGCCACCTCCCAGATAAACGCAGGTCACTGCACTCAGGTTTCAGCCAAGCTGATGGAAACCTTCCAAGGAAGTTCTCTGCTCTCAGGTGTCATGACTGAGCTTGGCCAAAACCACCCCTCTGCCCAATAACCAAGGGAATAAATGAATTTCTGCTCTTGATTCTACCAAACCACTCTTCTTTACAGAGCCCAACTGCCCTGCCATGAGAATTCCTGACAAGACTCCCTTAGTTCAAAGTAGATTCTCTGTCATATCCTACACTTACTACACACACACACAAAAATCATACTATAAAGCCACATTCTTGTTCTTAAGCTGTTCTCACTGCTATTTTGCAAGCTCTACAGCACATCCTCCTCGAGTTACCAGCATTTTGATGATTATGTTGTTAGAATTTATGACTAGGAAGATCAAACCCTTCCTCTGAGCCCTTCCAGCCCTGGAGGAGCCCAACACTGCTATCTGCTGTGCAGTTACATCTCATTTAGCAGCTTAAATGGTCAAACAGATCAGGCTAACACAAGAATTTCCATTATTTACTGTGCAGCATGAAGCACCCTGCAGACACTATGGTACATCCCTGCCTTGGGAAAAAAGCCAGCTCCACAAAAGACTCTGAACCCACCTTCCCCTGAGAATTACAGAATTTGGGAAGTGCTCCTTTCTTAGGATTCCTTTGACACAGCCCATTATTTCCTAGTCTGTTTTCAGCAACTCGACAGAACACAGACTCGGGTACTAAAATGCTCACACGTGGGGAATCATCACTCTCCAAAGCTGAACTAATGCTAAAAGCAAGCTGGAAGCCATCCACATCCATGTGTACTCTCCCCAGTTTAACACCAGCACATTCATGCCCATGGGTCTTTCAGAACTGGGGCTCCTTGATGCCAACCATGGAGTGGGGTTTGGGGGGTTTCTTTTGTTGTTTTGTGTTTTTAAATGGATGATGGGCGTAAAAATCTTACCCAGCAACATAAAATACCTATTCCTGGACCAGTAAGGAAAACAGATACACCAGGGAAACTCCAAGTATTAACCACAAACAAGACCACCACGATGAACATCAAACTGATGAACTGTGCTGTCAACACTTGGTTACCTGCTTGTGAGCGTGGTCGTAAGAGTTGATGTGGTTGTCAAACTCTTGGTGCTTCTGATACTGCTTGTCACAGAGTTCACAGTAGAAGTTTGCTCTGAGATCTTCCAAAGCCTTGGCAATGGCCTTTTCTTTATCAACATAATCCTGAAAAGTTAACAAAAAAATTCTTCCGTTAAGTGTCCTGTAGAATGGGCTGGAAGATGATGAGTTAGTCCTTTAAGGGAAAATGCTTAATGAAAACTTAGTGTACATTGATTATATTTATTACAGGATCACTGAGGTTGGAAAACACCTCCAAGATCACTAGGTCCAACCTGTGCCTGATCCCCACCTTGTCCCCAGCCCAGAACACTGAGTGCCACGTTCAGGAATTCCTTGGACACTTCCAGGGATGGGCACTCCAAACCTCCCTGGGCAGCCCCTTCCAAGGCCTGACCACCCTTTCCAGGAAATTCTTCCCGATGTCCAACCTGACCCCCCCCTGGCCCAGCTTGAGGCCATTTCTCCTTGTCCTGTCCCTGTTCCCTGGCAGCAGAGCCTGACCCCCCCGCTGCCCCCTCCTGTCAGGGAGTTGTGCAGAGCCAGAAGGGCCCCCTGAGCCTCCTTTTCTCCAGGCTGAGCCCCTTTCCAGCTCCCTCAGCTGCTCCTGGGGCTCCAGCCCCTTCCCAGCTCTGTTCCCTGCCCTGGACACGCTCCAGCCCCTCCAGGTGCTTCTTGTCATGAGGTGCCCAGAACTGCACACAGCACTTGAGGTCCCTCAGCAGTGCCAGCTCAGGGGACAGTCACTGCCCTGGTCCTGATGCCACTCCAGTCCTGGGACAGCCCAGGTGCCATTGGCCTCTTGCCCACCTGTGCACATCTGGGCTCATGTCCAGCTGCTGCTGACCAGCACCTTGAGGTCCTTTCCAGCTTTCCAGTCACTTTGCCCCCACCTGGAACATCCCATGGGGTTGCTATGACCCAAATGCAGATCCCAGCATTTGGCCTTACTGAATCCAGCTTACTAAGCTGAGCAGCCTTTGCAAATTAATAGGTGGGATTCCAGAACTTCACAATGCTACCCACCTTGGCTCTGTCAGTTACTCAGAATCACAGAATATTCTGAGCTGGAAGGGACCCACAAGGGCTGAACATCCCCTGGTCATAGCAGAGGCATCAGTAAAAGGAGACTGCTTAAAACAAGGCCTGCAGTGCTGGTGGGGGAAGGCAGCTCTGCCTCAGGGGAGCCTCCTGGACTGCCTGTGCTTCAAGGAAAAGTTCGAAGCCTCAAGCCAACCCAGAGACACACTGGCATCAAACCCAGGAGGATCTCTGCCTTTGGAACAGAACCTAACAACTCTAAAGCTGACACTGCTCCATTCTGAGTGCTAAGAGATGTCTGCTTGATCTTGGTTTGGCTGCCTGAATTCAGGAGGGAGGAACATGGCTCTGGCTGGGAATCACCGTTCAGAGCCTGCCGAGCCCAGTCCACTCCAGTGAAATATTCCCAGGAGCAGAACTGTCCCTCAGGCTGAGCTCCAGCACAGTGCCCGCACTGCAGTGGGCACAGGGAGCTGCATTTGATGTGCAGGGGAGGGAGACAGCCTCGGGGTGCTGACAGGGTCTTTTCCCTTCTATAACTGAACATTTGCACAGGTGGAAAACCAAACCCCCAGAGATGAGGTGTCTCACCTGTCAACAGCCACACCCTTCCCTCTTTTGCTACAGGTTTTGAATATGCACCAAGCTCTGGGACTGGGGAAATCCCAGCCCCTCAGGTGGCTGTACGGGCTGGAAATCCAGGTGTGGAAGGAGCTGTGCTGTCCCCAGGGCTGCTGCACACCTGGGAGGCTCCAAAATGCACCTGATGCTGGGAGACAGGAACCTCAGGGCTAAGCAGATGCTCCCTCTTGCCAGGCTGTATCAATTACAACCCCACTGGCAGAATTAATAAAACATCACCACTCTGCACGAGCTCTCTGGGGGAGGTTTACCCTGAGGAGGGGGAAGCTTTTACTCAAAATCAGCTACAAATGCTGCATCACAAAGCCCACTGTGCTCACTGCAGCACTCCCCATACAGCCATTGGCCACAGGCATTTCAACTGGAATAAAGAGAAATTATATAAATAAACAGCCTAACATTGGAGAAAAAGCACTTAAGGATCTTTTTTTCTATCTTCAATACAAACTTCTTATGGGAAACTTCCTTCCTCAGCAAGAGGAGGCAGCAAACATTTAAGACAGAAAACTATGAAAGGTTTTTCCTTTGAATTTCAGACCTTGTTCAAGGCAGTACGGTTTATCTCCCAGTTACCACATCAAAATGGTATTAAAATAACATTACTGAGCATGTTTGATATGATATAAAATTTATATAAAAATTTCAACACCCGGGGGGAGGGAAAAAATACCTAAAAAATTTTAGTGCTCATGTTTGGGATTGTTTTCAATTTAAAGCACTGTTCACCGCTACATAAAAAAGGAAGCAACTTCCTGCTTCCATCTCCCACCTATTACCAGATGCCCTTGTTAAGAAGAAAAAAGAAAAAAAACCAACAAATCTGGAGTTTTGAGCCTGAAGCAGGTCCCCAGAAAGACAAGAAAGGAAAACAGAGCAGCGTGAGCTCCACAGAACACGGACGTTTAAAGTTCCTCTCAATCCCAGACAAGCTTCCTGTGTCATGTGTAGGTTTTTCTGAGCAAGCATCCTGTAGCTAAACAATGAAACCCAGCCATTTGAGTGATCAGAATCTATACAAAAGAAGGGAATTAAAAAACATTTCTTGGCTGCAGAGTTATCCGAAATTCCTCTGAGGCTCCCTGAATGGCTGATCAGGATGCACGGCCGTTGGCAGTTACATAATGGATTCCTGTGGAGCAGCAAAAAGTAACGGCTGCAGAGATTTTTCACAGATTAATACCAAAATGCAAGGGGCTAAGAATGAACTGAGCTAATAGAAACCCACTGGAGCTGGGAGAGACTGCTACTGCTCCAGAGCTCCTGAAAAAAATCAGTGCTGGATGAGGGCAGGAAGAGAAAAGAGTCTCAGAGCAGCACAGGCTGGGCTGCGTTTGGAAAGGTAATTGTAAACCCCAAGAACTTCGGGATCACAGAATGGTTTCTGTTGGGAGGGACCTTAAAGCTCACCCAGTCCCACTCCCCACTAGACCAGGCTGCTCCAAGCCCTGTCCAACCTTCCCAGGGACAGGGAGTCCACAGCCCCCCCGGGTACCCAAACACCTGCAGTTCACTTACCAAGCAAGTCAAAGTCTCAAGAAAAGAAAAAAAAAGAGGAGAAGAGGCTGTAAATTTTCATAGCTGAACAAACTGCCTGAAGAATTAACTGTTCAACTGGGGAAATGGAATTTTAGATTTGTCGAGGTTATGTTTAATTTTAATGGCATTGAAACTACTCTCCCATTATTTCTCAAATAATTAAAATTTATGCAAGACTGACACTTCATCTGGATGTCTTGGGCTCTTCCTCAACCCCAGTACTCCCCAAATTGACTCCAGACAATTGAACGAGCAGGCTTTCCTAAGAGCTGATGGACTGTAGGGGCTGGGAAGTGGAAGAGTGGATTAAAGGATGAGCAGAGACCATGCCCCCACAGAGAACCCGGTTACAGCTAATCCAAGAATGCTCCAGCACGTCACGCTCGATCCCAACACCACAGCTCATTTTTATCAGCCCTTGGCTTACAAAATAACCCCACAGGTTTTGTAAATCCCAAAGAAATACAGAATTTATCTTTCTTTTTTAATGCTGCCTGAGCAATTCTTCCAAAGAGCTCCAGCCCATCAATTTCTCTGAGCTGGAGCTATGTCCTACCTTTCCAAAGCAAGCAGGATTTATGCAGTAACATCATAATGTACTGCTCACTCCTCACTCAGAACAACACAAGATCTCCTCCCCTCCCAGCTGGTAACTGCCCCTCTACCACCTGCAGGTTTTGGCCTGACACGGCAGGCTCACTCAAAAAATCTGGCAGCCCTGGTGTGGAGAAGGAAATGTCCTGCTCACCCCAGGACTGTTCCTTCCAGAACAGGAGCAAAGCACATGGAGAAAGCCCCGCTGCAGTCCTGGGGCTCTTCAGCAGCTAAACGAATATGAAGGTTGATGCCAGGAAGCAAATAACCAGTGTGTTAAAATATAAATCATCTCCACAATGACCAAACCCAAGAACAGTGAATTCCTACCACCATCACTGCAGCAGAACGAGGAGAACTCAGCCCCATCAAAACAGATCTTTTCCCAACCAGCCCACGGACACTGTGATGTTGATGCCCCTCTCTCTGTACCTTGTACTTCTGCCTCAGCTCCTCAGTGTCTTCCTTCTCCACCTCCAGCACTCGCCTCCGCTCTGTGGCATCCTCGGCGTAGTCGAGCTGTTTTAAAAAAAAATAGAGAAGAGATGCAATTTGGCCCATAAATACACTGCACTGTCAAATCTACCAGAAAGCACAACTTAACAATTTTAATTGAAACAGAATCTATGCATGTTGTACCCTGCTTTCCCTGTTTTGTCACCCCCAGTGTAAAACAGGTCACTAATCCCCCTGACGTGGAGGGTCCTGGCAGGCCCACAGCAGCTCTGGGGAGGAGAAATCTCAGAGCCCAGGGATTTTGGGGAGAATCCAGACCCCCGAATTCAGGCTCACAGGGATAAACAGAGGATGCATTTTGAGGAGAAGTGTTTTCTTACTGCGCTGATTCAAGAGCAAGTTGTTCTTTACCTTGGATGCACAAACTCTCGCTTTTAAATGCCTTCCCCACCCACTCCCCAGAAGCGCTGCAGGGGTGAGGGGCAAGGGAGCTCACCTCCATCTCCATCCGGCCCATGCCCATGACATCATACTTGACGACGATAGGGATGGGATCTGTCCTCCCTGGAAGAGGAACACACAGAGAGGGGTCAGCAGCAGCCCAGTACCACAGCTCGCTGTACACATTGGGTTTGGGTGGTTAGAGATCTTGCCTTGGAGTGCAGAGACCAGAAAGCTACAGTGAACCAAACACGAGCCATTCTCACAGCTTACAGCCAACCCTGTGCCCAGCTCCAAACGGCACCCGGGATGATAAATGCATTTTCTGAACATTAACTGCTCATGTAAAAGCTTCCCCCACGACAAGCCCTGGGGCAGAGCTGGTAACAGGACTTGAGCCTTCCCCTCAAGGCTTCCACATCAGGCTCCTCATCTTCCCAGAAGAGTGAAGAAGCTGCTAAATACATTTCACTGTTGCAGCTCATGAATAATCGATTAGAACTTCCCTGTAAGGGATGTGGAAACCTCCCTCCCACCAGCTTTTGCCCTCCCCAGCAGTAAGGAATGCTGAGGAGAAGGATGGCACAGAAGCCAAACTTCCCCGATCCCAACCACCCAGCCAAGGCCAGGGGTCAGTCCCTGCTCCCCCAGCCCCTGGAGCGATGCTCTGGCCCCACCGTGTCACCTGTAAGCTGTGAAAAGGACTGGTTGCGAAGAAAATTGACTTTGAACTAATCAAACTATGCTGGAGATTTATTTTTTTTTTAAAAACATATCTTTAATCCACTCATAACCAGCCAAACAAAGCAAAATGGGGCAGACAAGCACTTTACTACCACAGCTTTTTTTTTTTTTTAATTTTTAATTATTATTATTTTGATTTTTACATCACAACTGGCACTGGTGGTTGTGATGTAACCCACTGACACAGTACTTACCTTCTCCGGTGTAAACCTTGAGTGAAAAAACAGAATGTTTACTTCCCTTATTATTGCTCTTGTTTGGTGTAAACAACTCTTTTGTTATACACACATACACAGGTATTATACCTTTGGGCTAAAAGATCGACAGGTTGGAGTCATGCCAAAATATTCCATTGCCATCCACATGTGCAAAAGGTTGAAGTCTTTAAAACTGCCCCAGAAAACTTGGATAGGTGTGAACTCTGCCAGCATCAGCCATAATTCCTGCCAAAACCACAGCCCCAGAGGGGCTTTTGAACCTTTAAGTACAGACATGTGGTTTTATTCCAAAATAAATCCATTTAATTAATTGCTTTACAGTTTTGTTGATATGCCCAGGAATTTGACAGACAGGTATCCATCAGGTCCAAAAGCCGTGATCACATTGATCTGAAATGGTTTGGATTGAGCTCTCCTTTGGATACTTAATGCTCACCTTTGACAAGGTTTCTCTTACGCCCAATGGTATAATACAGTAAGCAGTGACTGCAATTTTTAGCAAAAGGACCAAAATAAAGACAGGTTATAAGAATGACTTCCTAGGTGCAATATCACTTTCATAACGTCTCAGCCAGGGATTTACTGGTAAGTGATGAACCCAAATGGAATAGCTGGCACCAAGTGCCAACAATTTATTATTTAAATTTTTTTCAAGCCTTTTTTTTTTTGGTTTCGGTTTCGTTTTGGATATTTTTGGTTTGTTTTTGTTTTGTTTCTCCAGCAATTGAGATCTTTTGATGAAGCCTCATTGCCCTGGTAAACCCCTGTATACAAACAATGTATCAGTACTTTTGCCTTCTAGGGCAGTCAAAGTTTTTTGGGTAGTTTTTTTTTTATTCAAAATCTATTTGGAAATTGCAGTAGCAAGTGCTAGTGCCCATCGTGTTGGGAGGGGGGGGGAAATCAAGTTTGGACAGTATTAAAAATTTATGTTTAAACTGATTTTGGCAGTTCTAACAAACAGAAACATCCCTTCTTAGCAATACCCTTTAATGAACAAGGATCAGACAAGTGTGCATAAAGAAAGGAAAGGAAAGGAAAATGAAAGACCAAGCAGAAGGATGATGGCTACAACAGAGAAAGTAAGCCTAACATTGGTGCACTGATGACAAAAGGAGTAATTCAGTCTGAAAATAAAAAATTACCACTGCTAAGTTTACCATCACCACAACAAGTCCAGGATCATAACGCTGTAAAAAAGAAACACCATTTGTTAGGCAGAAACCATTAGGGGCAGAAAATAGGCCGTTTGGCAGGGAGGATGGGTTAAAAAAATAACAGGAAGCTTCTTGCTCACCCCTCCACCCCATGACCGTGCTCTGCCCTGCACAACCAGGGAGCCATCGGAGCAGCTCTGACTCCTGGCGGGTGTTGGGAGAGCTCCTGGTGACAGCCCCACTCCGAGGAGGCACTGAGGCACATGTAAGCAGGCAATTTAAAAAGGAAACAAATCAGGATCTTAAGGAAGTAACAAATATTCTGGGCCAAAAGGAGCTCTGCGTGCAGGCAAGAGGAGAATATTCCATGCAAAAAGCGATGTTTTAAACGGAACCATCATCTCATTACAAATGGAACACCACGTGCGACATCCAGGTGACAAGTGGCACGTCCAGACACGTGGCACAGCTACGGCAGCAGTGCCAACCCCACACGGATCCCTCTGGAGCCAGCTGGGGCAGCAGGACACGCTGCTGGGCACTGGGGTGGCCTCGCTCTGCGTCCAAGGAAAGCCATGATGGTGAAGGGACAGGGACAGGCTCAGGGCCACCCCTCGCCCGGTGGCTGCCAGGTGGGACATGGGGAGCAGCCAGAGGGGGAAATGGGACTCTGCAAGTTCAGCTCATTACTCTTCCTTTGAAGGAACTTCCTCGAGGAAAGTTTATCCTACTGCTGGCCATGGCATGGGATCCTTCCCAGCAGGTAAATGTGGCTTGGACGCCGGGAGCCTCCCAGGTTTGGGGTCCCTGCTGAGCCTTTCCTGTACACCAGCATGCTTTGAAGCTTCCAAGGCCCAGAATTCCCACACTTCCTGCCACTCAGCAGGGCTGCAAGCAGTGCCACACGGACAGCTAATTCCCAGGGTAAATCCTGCTGTGTCCCTGCCCCAGCCCCCTGCACTCCACAACACTTATTTTCTTTTTGAGGCAGGTCACAAACTCCTTCACAGACTGGTCACTGCACAGGCTGCAAACCCCAAAGCAGAGAGTTACTGAGTAAAACACTTCCACACAGGGAAAATCTCGTGGAGAAAACAGAGCAGGAACCTCCAGCAGGATAGGAAAAATAAACAGCTCACACAAGAGTCACACCTTAGAAAACCCAATCTCAAAGTAAATTAGGTTAGTAATGATTCCCTGGACTCAGAAATGAAATGAGATGCCCAAACTGACTGGCTGTACTCGTTTTGCTTTCCTCTCCCCAAGAAATGGGAAAACCTTTCTCCCAGCTTGTGAAAAATTGCTCATCCCCAAACAAACGCCGACAGCCGCCCCTTCCCAGAGTCCTGCAGTGGCAGGGAGCAGGCAGCACGTGGCCAGGCAGGCTTCTCCAAATTCCCTCTTTTTAAATTGCATAAAGTTACTGCATACGAGCAAATAATTCCCCCCCAGTGCTATAAATTAATAAATCTTGGGAAAATTCATCCTAAGGCTTCAGGGCTTTGGTATCAGACACAGGTCATGCTGCCCATGGAGGACTGCGGGTTCAGGGCCAGGCTCTGGCTCTGGACATGGTGTGGATGCTGCTCTGCCCTTTGGATTGGGAATATTCCAGCTGGAGCTGCCATCTGAGCCTGCCTGGAAATGCCAGCATTGTCAACACCAGCCCATGTTTTATCCTGTTTTTGACAAGTCAAAACAGAAAACAGTTTGCATCAGATTTGCAGATTCAGAGGAACTCCTCCCTCCAAAAACAGCATCATGGCAACAGAATCCCAGAATGGTCTGCATTGGGAGGGAACTTAAAAACCAGCTCCTCCATCTGCCATGAACAGGGACATCTTCCACTATCCCAGGTTGCTCCAAGCCTCATCCAGTCTGGCCTGAGACACTTCCAGGGATGGGGCAGCCACAGCTTCTCTGGGCACCCTGTGCCAGGGTCCCACCACCCTCACAGGGAAGAGTTTCTTCCCAGTATCTAATGTAAATTGATCATTTTTTAAATTTGTAACACCTACTCCTTGTCCTATCCCAACACGTAAATTTCTCCGTTAAAGAGACATTCAGACATAACAGGATGAAAAAAAAGTACCCCAAAAATTCTATGTTAACATAATTCAATCAAATCTCTTTCAGTGCGTCCCTTATGCACAGTGTGTAAGCATCACAGAAGTAACACAACAACCGTAATCCTGCTTGTTTTGTTGACATCTTCATAGAAATTCCCCCCAGGTACAAGCTTTGTAGGATGCAATCCTAGAGGCACTGATATCACGCTTGTCACCGGAGGAGAATTTCATAAACTCAGAGTCTCCAGAGGACACAGACAACAGGATCTGATCTTGTTGGACATGGAGGATTTCTCCTCATTCATTATCTTTATGCAGCAACCGAAACCCACAGTAAGACACTACCTTCCAGGGGCTTTTAGCAGCTCCTGCAAAGGGACTATCACTGAGCTGCGTGAGGGGCAGTTTCAGGACCACAGCACTGGGTTTCTCTGGTGGATAAGGGTTGGTTTGTTCAGTCAGTACAAACGGCACTGCAGGCTCTGGAAGGGAAACAGGTGCCTGGAGTCAGCAGCCAACACCTGCACGAATGGATCCACAGGGACAGGGCTCACCTTCAGATGCACTGTCTGGGAAGAGGGAGACAGGGAGGAGTCCCCGTGCTCATGAATGAGTTGCATTTTTAAAGACGAGGATTTTGCAACACTCAACACTCCTGGGACTGTTTTGATACAGCATGGGAGGGGCTGGGCTCTGCTTCCAGGGAACTAGTGACAGGACAAGAGGAAACAGCCTCAAATTGTGCCAGGGAAGGTTTAGGTTGGATATTGGGGAAATTTCTTCATGGAAGGGGTTGTCCAGCCCAGGCAGAGACTGCCCAGGGCAGTGGTGGAGTCCCCATCCCTGGAGGGATTTAAAAGCTGTGTAGATGTGGCACCTGGGGACATGGGTCAGTGGTGGCCTTGGCAGCACCGGGCTCCCTAAGAGTCTGTGAGAAACCACTGGGCTCCCTACCAGCCTATGAGAAACCAAGAGTTGTCCTGTTGAAAATTCAGACTCCTCATTCACAGAATCACTAGGTTGGAAGAGACCTGCAAGATCATCGAGTCCAACCCATGCCTTAACCTCAACTAAACCATGGCACCAAGCACCACATCCAATCTCTTTTTAAACACATCCAGGGATGGTGACTGATACCTCCCTGGGTAGACCAAGCACTTTATCACTCTTTCTGTAAAAAACTTTTTCCTAATATCCAACCTGTATTTTCCTTGGTGCAGCTTAAGACTGTGTTCATTCAGTACATCAAAAGAGGAGAGGGGAGAAAATTCACTTGTTTTTGCACAAGCCTGGAGTGCTCCTCACTGGCCAAAAATGACACCACGTTATCAAACTCACTCCAACTGCTGCAAGAAGCAAATAAACAAATAAGGGAAAGCTTTAATCCTGGTCCCCTTTGGGAATTAGATTTGTGAGCTCATCCTGTTTATGTCAGATTTCTGGAAGGGGTCAAAACAATCAAGAGATTCAAACAAAGGTCCATCATCCTCGGTGGCAAACAAAGTTCCAGAGAGGAGAAAAGTGTTTTCCAAGAACACAGAAACTGCACTGTGAATTTAATCCTTACTAAGCAGGGGAGAAATGACGAGAGAAAGTCAAGTTGTAAACACCCCAATCACATGGAAAAGTTCCAATGGGAGCTCAAAACTTCGCAGACACACAAACCAAGAGTGCCACTTGCAGAAAACCAAGCTGAGGTTTGACACTGAGGCACCAAACAGAGCTCCTTGAACTTTTGCACGGGACGGAATGTAGTGGAGTCTGGGTCAAAAAACATCCCTACCCCAAATGCTAGGTAATGGATTAAAGACCAACACAGAAGGTGTTGGAGCAAGAACACAATTCCTGGCTGATTTAGGATAGGAATCTACGGTAAAAGTTGCTGTCTGTGTTCATCCTGGTAAGTGGCCAGGGCTGAAGGGTCTGGTCTGATTCAGGGCTGCACTGAGGAGCGAGGCAGGCTGTGCATGGCCACAGCCTCTCCCTTCCCCACACCCATCTCTCCCAGTTTAATAAAACTGCTCTTCCATTGCACCAACACAAAGGGCCAGAAGGCCTCGTTCCAAGCCAGGCAAAGGCCGTCTGTCACAACAAACACGTGGCACTGAAAGCACAATGATTTCAGATTTCACTGGCTACACCCACTCAAGCAACACAAACTCACCACCTGTAATCAAGGGAAGGATCTCGCACCTCCAGAAGCAAACAATGGGGCAACTGCTTCCCCCCAAAGGGCACTGAGGCATTGAGCAAACCTCCCTTTTGGTCTGTGGTCTGCTGGGTTTGAACACAGCAGTGAAGATGGGTATGATGACAGCAGCCACAGTACCCAGGTTTCACAAGCTAAGTTCACATGAAAACATCACTCTTAAAACCACTGGTGTGATTTGCGTTGCAAACACAAGCATGGAAATGTTCCTCCACACCAGGACTGAGGTTCCTGTGAGGACATGTGAAGATACAGGAAGATAAGAGAGTGTTCACAGCTATTTCTTGGGTAAGACTGCCAAACCAACCCATACCTAATGAATAAAGGCACTGTTAAGCACTTTTATCTGCCTCTCCTGTATTTTCCTGTATTTATTACGAAGCTCCAAAACCCAGAAAGAAATCTGACACCCCTCAGTCCCTCAGATGCTCATTGTTCCATGTTCACAGGCCTGACACACATCCACCGTCTGCCTCCACGAGATCAGAGGAGCAAACAAATGGAAAACACATTAATATCCGTGCTGAAGCCATTTGGCGAGCGGGTGACAGTGCCAGGATTCAAGACCTTGGAATTCAAACCCTGAGCTCATTTCTCCAAGCTGCAGCTGCCAAGTGATCACATTTGTGACTGATCTCAGTTGCTCGAGTGGTCAAAGCTCTGTTTATTGCTCCCCACAGCCCGAGGAACATCCACCAAAGGCAGCGCCCGCAGCCACCTGGCACCGCCTTGGAACGGGGACTGGATCCGGCTCCATCACACAGCCAGGATCACCCCAGGGGCTGCCAGGAGAGGATATTTCCTGCCTGAGCCGCGGGATTACGGCTTCACCTGCAGCTCTGAGCAGCTTCCAGCACTTGTCAGACACTTCTGCTCTTCCACCCTGCTCAGCCCTTGGACCAAGAGGGAATGTTTTCCCTTTTCTGAACAGATTTGGCGAGGAATGTGCCAAAGAAGAACTGCACCATAGTGATGCTGAGGGGGGGAGTGCTGACTATATTTATCCGCACAGAATTTGCAAGTCAGAGCACAAATCCACTTGTGCTTTTTCTTTTAATTGAAAACCACGCAACAATAATACAGCCTGATGGAGGAACTGGATTTTAGCATTTGCTAACAAATTTGCTATACCTGACTTTGCACCCTAGCTGGATGTTCTCACGAAAGGATAAAATACACCCAAAGCACTTTTTATTAACTGCTGTGTCACCAGGATGATTTATACAATCAGCGGGGGGCACACCTTGGTCAACAGGAACAGCACTGTTCTGACAGTCTGTGCATGTTTATTGCTTTCAGCCTGTGTGCAAGGGAACAAGGATGCAGGGAGAGTTCCCAGCTCTGCATGGCACTGCCAAGAGCTCCCGAGACACAGGCATGGCCCTGCCCTCTCCTCGCTGCCTTACATCAGCAGAGCTGCTCCCCAGGGAGATGGAAGCAGCTCTTCCAGAACAGTTACACTGAAATGATGCCAAAACTCGGCTAAAAACATAAGCAAACATGAAGGAAGTTACTACTAAATAGGCAGAGGAATCAAGGGACAGAAGGCATTTCTTCAGGACCAAAGGCTACAGGGAAAGCTCCTGCCACTGCAAGGACCTGCCCCAAAAAGGATGTCCCTGCCCCAAACAGAACCACCTGCTGCTTCTATTTCCTGAGCACTGGAGATAATCCAAGTCCCAGTACAGACCAGCAGCCACCCACCTTGAAACTCCTTTGGTTTCACTCTGAGCATTTTCATGACAATAACCAAGCACTGAATGAGCTGCCTCAGCCCTTGAGGAGCAAACACAGGAATTCCAGAGCTACACTGAGCCCCCAGGTTACCTGAGCTGTTTGATTCACAACTGAGACACTGAGGAGCAGCTCTGCCATGACAAATTGTGTCATTTCTGTTGCCATAGCAAAGTACTAGATTGGGATTCACCTCTCAGAGATACCATAAAAGATCGAGATAATCTTGGTCTTGGGAATACTGTGGGAATGTGCAGTAAATCAATGCTTTTAAACATATCAAATTAATCATACAGGACACAGTTTGTGGTGCAGGGGAACTTGTAACTGCTTCTGTACAGGTGGTGGGGCTGTTTTTAGAGGGTCAAGGCTGCAATTAGGCAAGAATGTTTACAACAGAGAACCTCAGAGAGGCGAATCTGTGTTGAATACTTACAGTTGTTATCCAGACTGGCTAAGGATGAGCTGGACCTGTCCACCAGAGCTGGTCAATCCTTCCTCAGAGTCCCCTCCATATGGCCAGTAAACACCAAGCCTTCCTCCAAACCCTCCCTGCAGAGCTGCCCACCCTCCCCAGGCCCTGCTACGACCCAGGAAGCAGCAGGATAACCTGCTCAGTTTCCCTTGGTCTAATTAAATGAGATTAAACTACTGATTTTAGTCTCACAGATATACCTCCAGAGTACTATTACTTCATATTAAACACACGAGTCCAAAAGAAAAAAAAATCCAGAAGTTTTCAGCACAATTATTTTTTTTAAACAAGACTTGTCAAAAAAATTGACAGGGAAAAGGAAAAGAGCTTATAAAAATATTTTCAAATGTACGATTCAAATTATCCCACTTCTGCACGTCAGTCTCCGGGCTTTTCATAATACTACTTTAACTTAATAGGAAATACTCATTCCAAGAGAAATCATTAGAGTGTGGTTGAATTCAGATTTCCCTCAGCCCTCTCATTCCCCGCCTGACTTACATAACTCCTGATTTATTCACAATCCTTGGGCTCATTTAGCACAGGACTTCACACGAAGGTCAGGCAATGTTTTTAACCAATATTTTGCTAGTTTCATTTTTTCAGGAGACCACAAAATTCTGGATTATCAACTACAGGTGTTACCCCAAAGATAAAACAGGCTACAATCACCATTTTCTCACTTGTCAGAGCACAACCATCACACATCACTATGGGAAAGTGGCTTCCTAAGCCATACTTTCCAAATTAAAAAAAGATCCCTGTCAACTGGCAACCCCCTCTCCTGCTTTTTCATATTCACTGGCTGTTAGCAAGCTGAAGCACCATTTCCAAATATAACACAAGTTGTTTGTAGGAAAAAACGATGAAAAACATCAGGGAAAGAGATGAGCTGAAGGATGACTCCACTGAATTCCTTATGAGTATCTCTGAAACAGGACTCCAGCACTGGTGTGGTCAGAGTCAACAGCACTGTCCCTGCCTGATGCTCCACACAGCACACATCTGAAATTCAGTGAAAGATGCAGATGTTTCAGCCAGTACACAGCTGCCCTGCTGACAGCGGTGTCACTCAGGGCACGGGTTGTGTGATTCCCTACCCAAGGGCACAGCTCCTCTCGGTAACAAGATCTACACCACAAGGCAGCTGCCCCAGGGGGTACAAACGCCTCCACCTCTGGAACTTTCCTGAGAATGAGCCACGTTGTACCACACCAGCAGATTTCTACCACCAGCAATTGGCAAGTGTGGCTTTTCGGCTGTAGCAGCTACCACCCAGAGACAGATCAGCACTGTCACCACCAGATTCCAGCCACCAGTGGGTAGTCAGGATGAAGGAACCCCTCACAGGGTACAGTCCTGCAGTGAGATGTTCTTGTTGAAGAACACCACAAGGCTACAAGAAAGAAACATTTCTGCCTGGCAAATGTAACACAGCATCACTTTGGGATTCACAGATCTAAAGAGGGAGCCCCAGCTCCAATGAACATCTAGAATTAAAAGCGACATCACAAAACCCAGCACACTGAACTCATCCACTTCCCTTTAAGTTAAAGTGCACAGAAAGTAGAAGAATGCAGTATCAATTCCATATATGCAACCCAAAATTTTCGAGAGTTTGATGTAAGGACCTTCTGCAGGAGGTCAGACACCACACCCACAGCCCAAGGCTGCTTGAAGGGGTTCTGTTTCTGCTGCACCTCCTCACCACAGGCTGTGTAAGATTTCAGGCTCAAGCACAGTGTGAAGCAAGAAGAGTTTAACAGGAACACACCTACAACTCTTTAGAAACCTCTCCTGGTCTTCCCTGAGCAAGGCAGTGTGGAAGAAAGGAAGAACTTCCGTTCTGCTCCTCCCTTCTCACTGCACATCAAATGACTTCACTCTTCAAACTCCTAGAATAAGATTAAAATTGGATGGAAATGTTTCCTTCCTGACATTTTATATTTAGATTTTTGGGCCAATCTAAGATTCACACAGAAAGGTCACTGGAGAATGAATTAAACACTCCCAACACAATCATCACCAATGCCACAGGCAACAGGCACAGGCTCTGTCTGCTGAGAACTCAGAGGAGAAAAGCTGGAGTAGCAGCAGCCTCCTTTCCACATCCTCTGCCTGCCCAGACCTCTGGAGAAGTTGGCTGGCAGGTGGACAGGGCACTTTTACCTTCCAAAAGGGCTGGAACTCCTGCACATGCTCTGAAGCCCATGTTAGAAGGTTTCAGCACTGAACTGGGTTAAACTGGGTGGGTTATTTTTTTACTCCTGTGTTTCTGTGACCATGCAGAAGGCACAGGAAAGCCCTCACAGCCCACATCCATGATTTGCCTGTAGCTTTCCCACAGTCCCAATCAGCAGAGCTCCAATGAGACCTGAGAGATCCAAACAGCTCCAGTGCAGCAAGAGGCACAGCAGGAAACACTGAAATCTGGACAAGTCTCAAAGTGGAAATTCCTGCTTGGCCCATGGGACATGGTGACACCACCATCCCCTGCCCTGACTCCAGACCTAGAGTCCCATAATCCATGGTCACTCCATCACATCAGAGCCTGCAGCACCCTGGGCCCTTGGGCTGTGCCTTGGGATCCACCCAGGGCAGGGACAAGGCTTTTCCTTCTTCCAAGTCTCTGTGTTTCCACACTGGTGACACACAGAGCAGTACAGGGCACCCGAAAGAGAGACCACACCAAGTTCCACCCTGTGATGTACATCCCACAAGCCAAAGGAAAGGCCAGAGGTGACAGCTACAACCCCACCCTGAGGGCTGGTCCCAGCAGGGACATGAGAGGACTGGAGAGTACCATGCATTAACCAGAGGAACTCCAATGAAACCATGTTAGAGGCAGCCAGAAGCGTTAACCAGCATGGCAGTCCTGCCTGAGAGGTTAGAGAACCTTAGTCCGAGGGATTAATCGGCATTCCCAGAGTCTGGAGAACTCGTTACCTCTGCACAGTCCTCCACAGCAAAGACACCCCCATCTCTAACGGGCTCACTCATGGAAGATGGATTACAAGCTCCCAGGTCTTCAGACTATGAGCATGGGAACACGAGTGAGTTAATCTGAGGGGCTCAGGGCACACCTGAACTTCAAACGCTTCCACAGGTTTCTACAGAAATGGAGTTTAGTGTCACAGGAAGAATTTAGGCTCAAGACAGCAAGGGGATCAGGTGTGCTGGTTCAACCAGCACTTTGGTGTCCCAATGAGATTTGCTAATCCCTGACAAACTGCTGGGAACAGAAATAAACCCAACCCTTGACAGTCCTGTGGAGAAACCAGGAATGAGCGTCTCCCATCCACAGAACCTCTGCCACCACTTTCAATTTCAGTGGGCCCTTTCCTGGCCTTCTAATGGCTTCTGACCCCTGTGAGCGCTGACAAATCATGGGAACTACCTCAAATCTTTAGTTCTTTTAATACCAAAGCATCAGCACGGTTTGAAGCTGCACCACTCCCTGTCAGTGTGGAGGAAGTGAATCCTCCTCCCTCCACGTTGACTCTCACATGTCCACCACACACACAGCTCTAACCTGGACCAACAAGTGAGGCAGCAGCTTCCACTTGCAAACTGCCAAATATGAAACTCAACAGTGCATTCGTTTGGATGCATTAATAACAGAAAGAAAATCTAATCTAGGAACAAAAAGCAGAAATAATTTTGTTAAAGACCGAGGCTGGAGTTGAAGGTTTCAGACACAAGGGACTGGACTTACCCTGCAGTGACTTTCCCAATCCCTGGCCCAGCTTCCACCCATGTTTCTGGAGTAAGCGGTGTCCAATATTATCCTGACAGACAGAACAGAGAAAACAAACCAAAAATATTCCAATAATATATTCTTCCCTTCCCGCTGACATTTAAACATGTGATGAGCAAGAGATTTTTCTACATATATATGCATGCAAAAAAATGCTACTGAAAAGGCAATATATGCCCAATAAAGGGAAAGACAAATGTCAAAAATTGCTGGCTAGAATTTTTCCAGGGGGATGGGTATCGGGGACGGTCACTTTCTGATGGTGTGCTGGGCAACTTTTGTGCATCACGTTTAAAGGAAATAAAAAAATAATAAAAATAAAAAGCAATGTGGGAGAAAATAAAGTGTACCAATAAAAATTGACAGTAAAAAGCACAAAATCAAGCTATTTATACAATCATATCCATCACCTAGACAGCACCACTTAAGATTTTTTTTGTAAAGAAAATCTACAATGTGTTTAGTCATTTTGTTTGTGTGTCAGGCTTTTATAATACTGAGTAAGTTGTAAGTGCAAGACTGCCCCACCACTAGAAACCAAAACACAATCAGAGCAAAATCCAGGCTAGACTTGATTGGGTTTTTTTTATATATGTATATATATATATAAACTAGCATGCAGCCAATATTAAACTGAAAAAACAGTGAGGTTAGTAAAACAAAAAAAAAATAAAATCAATTAAATAAAATGAGCTCAAGCACAGACTGGGTGATGCATTTCACATGTAAACTAACAAAAATACTAAGATGTTAGAATGAAACAGGCCTAGCAATAAGTTAACAGCAAGGAACCATTAGTGCATGTAGGGGAAACAATAAGCATAATGTCTCATCTTCCTAAAAAAAAAAGCTATTTTGGAATAAGTAGAGACGTACTGACGCAGCAATTAAGTGTCAGCTTTTGGCAATGGGGCTGAGCAGGGCTCAGTGTGGAAATTGTTGTGTTTTATGCAGGGTTTCTGCCCCCAGACAAAGAGCAGAGCACTCACAGCACCTTTGAACCATCTCAATCTGCCAGCTCGCCCTCACTGACCAGTTCACCCAGTTACAAGCAGTGACCAGCTCCTCAAAGGACTCTTGGCTGGGACCATGTTCACCTTCTAATCACAAAAAATAAAAATCAACATCAGATATGAACTTGTTGATTATTAATTATCATCAGGCAAACCACAACCCAAGGTATCACAGAAATATCCTGAATTATAACAGGATGTGACTCCAGAACACTGAGTGGTACATGGAATCCTAAAAAATAATTATATCTGTATGCTGTAGGTTTCTTTAATTAAATAATGAAGTCACCAACAGAAACCAGAGTAGGTTTCATCACTCCACAGTGAAGAAAATGACCACAGGGTTTGCACAACTTCGGTGAATCAACCTGAAAGGCACAACTTTCCCAAAGATATTGGCTGCATGGATACATTTTTCCTCAAAACAATGTTATCAAGTACAAATTTTGGATTTTTTTTCTGATATCGTAGTAAAGGCAGACATTTTGTATTCCTGTATTTCCCAAGGAATAATGTACCTTTTTCCCACACTACCGGCTCTGCCCCAGGACATAATTAGGGCTACTTGGAAAAAAAAAATTAAA
>VZTG01002812.1:43240-64475 GCA_013397845.1 Melanocharis versteri | reverse complement strand
AAAAAAAAAAAAGGGAAAATAAACAAGGATGGATCTCCACAACAAGCACCACGGATGAAGAGGGCTGTCTGTTGGGAAGACAGGAAAACTTACCTGCAGGCACACCTGGGCAGGCCAACCCCAATGGCCACAGAGTGCCCCGTCCTGGTAGAGAGGGGCTGCAGCTTGGGATATGTTTGGGATAAGGCACTAAGTGTCCTACCCTGACAAAGGATCATTGAATCTAAGAGCCGGTGCTGACAAAAATGGCTGCGTTTTCCAAAATGAAAAAAATAAAAAAAAAAAAAATCCAAAGGACAAGGAGTACTTTGCAGTCTTGGCCAAGTGGAGATGAGACATTGTGCTGACTGTGTGTGTTATGAATGCACTAAAATAAAGACAGATGAAGCAGAATGCTATTCCAAAAGCAGTGCAAGTGGAGTGAAAGCATTTCCATACGAACCTGGCTTTAAAAACTGGGCTGTCAAAAGAACAGTTAAATGTAACACAAAGTAAGAAACTGTCCAATCACTAATGGTAGTTTTTTTCTTTTGCTTTGTTTTCAATTCACTGCTTGCAAGAAATGTATTTATTAAAGAAGAGTGAAAGCATAAAATAAATTCAACAAGTCAAGACCAGCTGGGAGATTCAAGAGCGGTGTGTTGTGACTGACACAGTGAAGGGGGAAACAAATGTTAAAGGGAAAAAGAAAAATTTAGAAAGGTTATACACATTAGCACCACTTTTACAGACCCACTCAAGAGGATGGTCCCAAGATGTTTGACATAAATTGGAATTATGCCTGGACATTGCCCTGTCTCAGTTCCCAGGAAAGGGTTGTCTCCCCCACCCAAACTTTTCCATTTGTTTATGCAGTGGAACTACTCCCTAATTTTAGATCCTACTCAATTGAAATGGAGCATCTTCTGTTGCTGAATAAGAACAAAGCTAATAATTCAAAATTAACATTTGAGTTGGGACCAGGCCATGACTTTGCTCCTTTCTGGCCATGTTCAGCTCCTCCCTCCTTTTCCAATGGCTATCCCAGACCTCTGATGGAGGCAGACTGACAGAACTGCTCTTCAGTGCAAATGCTGCCCTAAAAATTAAACTATGGAAGGCCAGGCTTGCTTGGCTCCCACACGAGAGCCTGTCTGCAGAGCCTGGGAAGTAGCCTGGGATATTGGGACCAAAATGTGACATGGGACAGCAAATGCTGCAACAGCTGACAGCTTTTTTTAAAATTGCATTTTTAAGTGAAAGTTCTGTAAAAGTACAGCTACTTTCACATAGAAAAGATGGGGGTTTTCACAGCAAGCTTCCTGTCCACGTGAAGAGCTGTCATTCCTTTTGAACTGACTATCCTCACACTGCAGCAGTTTTCCTACAGAAGAGCTGCAGTGATCCACAGAAACACTACAGCCCTAGGAGGACACCCCTCAATTCTCAGCAGAGAGCTGGAACGAGTCTCCTCACTTTCTTCCTCTGCCACTTGGGAGCTCCTTGTGTTACAGGCACAATAAACATTATTGAGGCAGCCAAAATAAGTCTCCCAAAAGGTGTTTGGGTGAGCAAGGGAGCTCTCCTGGACCATGTGGGCACAGGCTGTGGGATGCTCTGTGCAGGGAGAAGGGCTCAGCAGCTCTGGGTGGGACAATGCCAGCTCTGGAGCTGGGCAGCACTGATGAAGAGCTCTGCTTTAATGACAAAGCGTAACTTTTCCAAAGGTGTAGGAAATGCAAGGTCTTGGGTCCACCAAACCTTCACAGAGCTGGGTAAGCTGCTTTGGAAAAACTTCATCCAAAGTGAGCTGGCACCATCAGCTCCAAATGGCCTCCCCAGTTCCCCATCCTGTGCCCTGACAAGATGCCCGTGGTTGCTTTCCGTGGGGATAAGTGATTCCTGAGCAGGGTATCCCCAGCATAAATATCTGACAAAGGTCCTGGCCAATAGAAAACAAAAATTGCTTACAATTAAAAGATGGGCAGAAGAAGCCAAAGGTTTTGATGATGCCTGTGGGACGTAACCCACAGCATCAGTTTTGCCTAGCACAGGTATTCAGTGAGATCCCCATGACCCCATCGCTCATCCCAGCACGGGCAGGAACCATTCCTCTCTTGAGTGGATTGTAAGCTGTGCTGACTGTGTATGGAGGAATCTATAAGCAAGGATCGGATGCTACTGGGTGAACCCATGCAAACAAGAGGTTGAAAAGATTCCCAAAACAAAACCTAGAGCTCACTACAGATGACACAATGAAGACCAGAGAGAAAAGCCAAATAGTAATGCTACACCATTCAGCTTCCAGAAGCACATTATTTATAGCGCTGTCCACATATGGCTGCTGCTAAATGTCAAATCAGCAGCCTCATCAAATGACACTTTGGAACTAGTGGAGTCCACAGATCCGTACAGATTTCCAGTGCCACAGCCCCAGCTCCAGCTCGGCCAGGCTGCGACAGCCCCGGTGTCAAAGCGGCACCGACTGCAGCCTGACACGGGGGGCTCAAGGAGCTCCTCGTGGCACTGAGCAGCATTAGAGAGAGGGGGAAAGGACATTTGTTAGTTAGGACAAGGACAAACTAACAAGCTCCAGGAAAAGTGGGTGATTCCCAGTCTGGCCTCCAACCTGCAGCGGTGACGGCGTGGGTCGACCCCTGACACTGCCTGCGTGGGGCCAGGGCTGCTCCTTGGGGGCTCTAAGGGTCTATCGCTGTCTCCTACTCCATCTGCACTGCTGGGATGAGGAAAACCAGGAATTCACAGCAAAGAGACTCAATAAACAAGTAGAGATAAGGAATTAACGTGAAGAAAATCTGGATTCTATTAAAGCTGCAATAATTTATGACTTCCCATTCGAGTACTTGAACTCAGTGCACTCAAAATGCCCCAAAACAAATGCATGCAGCTTCTTGAATTTAAAAAAAAAGGGTGAAGTGCTCTGATTTTTTAAGGACACCAGACACCAGTGATTGCACTGACATGAACAAGCCAGTGTAAGTGCAGCATCTTGCAAAGCACAACAAGAAAAAATGTTACTTGTGGGGGGAAAAAAAAATCAGTATTTGCAGCTCTGAAGAGTCCACTGATATGAAATATTTTCTTCAATTTAGTAATGGAAAACAGCTGGCACTTGTTCAGGCCACATCCATCCCTAGCTCCTGGCAGCTCTGTTTTCCATGTATGTACTCTGGTTAGAGTCGCATGTTTCAGTCCAGACATCTTTGGCCTAAACAAGCTGTACACAGCAGGATTTCCACAGAAACAACAACACCAGTAGGCTAATTGAGGACACGTTTCAACATTGTAATGATCTGTAGACTCCCAAACCTATTTTTCCAGCCACCTTTGAGTTGCATGCTGTAGCAGTACAGTCAGCACCTCTCAACAGATAATGCTGCAGAGATGGATGTCACTCACATCAGTGGGAACTGTCACAGGGACATGGCACAGGAAACCCTCCCCCAGACCCAAACACCTGCAGGCTTTGGAGCACCTTCGTGTCACTAAGATGTGGGCAGCTGCAAGGAGCACATTTAAGAGAATATACTCAATCCACATTTTAATATTTTAACTGGGAAGTGCTTTGATCTGTCACGGTTATAAACACAGGATGTTCATCACCCAAACTGCTTCCATACCACGAAGCACAGGCTCACTCATGACTCTGAGCAGATTCCTTGGAAAAGGCCAGTCAGATTGCTAACAGAGAACTGGTTAAGGATTAAAACCCAATTTGTTAATATTGAAAATACTTAGATGTGTGGTAGTTCTAAAATATAGATTTGCCCTTCCTCCTTCCCTCTCAATTTTGGTTCTGGGTGAGCAAACAGCATAAAATAGAAGGGAAAAAAAAAGCCAAAAAAGCAGAATGAACACTCCTTTCCTGGTGAAATATCTTGCAGGAGAGGAGCCCCACTGAATTCTGCCAAGGAAACTGTTCCTTCTGTTAATGTGTGTGATTTGCCAATTCAAAGAGCACATTGATCATTAATAGTGTGGAAGCAAAATCACCTCCACAGGTGTCAGGAAACACAACAAAGTAATTCCTGCTTCCCAGATGGAGAACTTAAGAGTCAACAATGTATTTTACAGACCATGTGAAACCTCAGAAGTGACCAGTTTGTTTCTGACTGCAGTTGCTGACACCACACTTGTTCAGGAGGCCAAAACTCCAGGCTGTGCAGCAGTCACAGCTTTGAAATCCTGGGATGGACACTGGCACAGCTGCCCTGGAAGTGCTGGAGTCACCGTCCCTGGGAAGGGTTCAAGGGCCGTGGGGATGTGGCATTTGGGGACATCGGTGAGGTGTGGCCTTGGCAGTGCTGGGGGAATGGCTGAACTCAGTGAGCTTAGAGGGCTTTTCCAACCTTAACAATTCTGTGATTCTCTCAGTTCAGACAAAAGAAGAGTGGAACAAATTTGATTTTAAAGAACAATTTGAGGTTTTAACTCTTTCTCCTCCCAAAATAAGCCATTCTCTTGTCCTCTTCATCCAACTGTTTTCAATTAGGTTGAACTGTACCTACCAAGGAGTTGAAAAGATTAAAAATGTCCTGACATTTGGATGGTGAGAGATATATATGAATAAAATATTAAAGCCGTAATATAATTTATTTTTTCTGCTGCAGTTCAGCATCAATCAAACTGCACAAAGCATTACTCCTGTGGATGATGAGAGCTGCACAGTGAGCCCATGTGGGCCCAGGGTACCTGCTCATGCTGTACACATTTCCACAGGCATTGTTGCCTCTGGAACGCCAGAGATGTAATCTGTGACCTCTTCTATTCCTCTGTTTGGGAAAGCACTTTTGGAAATCAGCTAACCAGCCTAGTCTGTAGGCAGCATTTGAATTATTTTGAAATGCTAATTTCCAGTGTGGTCCAGAGTAGGCTACCAACACATATTTCCCATTTCATTTCCATCCAGCTTGGCATTTTAATTCAAATCCCTGTGTCCCAAGTAAGACTGAAGTATTCAGGAGAACAGTGAATACCAATTCCCATCTCTGCAGCATTATCTCATGCGTCATCAATTACTGCCATGCCTAAATCTAGCATCATGCCAGCACATTAAGACAGTAGGTACTATATGCAGTGTTCACTGGACCAGAAGAACAGAAATAAGAAGGGGAAAGGAAACCCTAGAGAAGAAATTAAAAAAGGCAGACCGTGCAATACAAACCAGATCATGGCTGCTTAGCTAATATGGGCCAACTGCTGCGGAAGAAAAATGTCGAACACCCCAAGTTGTGTAAATTTTTGGTAAACATCTAACACGCACACAAACACACACAACACCAACCTACACAGCAACAAAAATATATAGTGGGCTTTGGCTAACACTGGTTCTTCTAGGGGCTGACTAAGGTGGAGAGACTTTAACAGAACCTCAATTAATAGGCAAAAGAAACACTTGACAAATACTTTCTTAACAAAAATCTAGACTTAACCAGAACACCAGTAAGTGTCCCTTGATTATTCACTACAAGTTTTCTTGTTTCTGAAGGAAAATGCAAATGAAACTTAGCTAAAGCTAAATGCCAAACGTGGGTCCAGTTTAGGCTGAACAAGCTGTTGTGCCTAAAACCAGCAGAAGGTGCTTTGCAAAGAGAAAAATTAAAAAGCTCCAAAAAGCTTAAAAAATTAAAATTAAACAAAACCTACTTTTTCCCCATCTTACAGCAGGAGTCTTCCCACCTAACTCAAGGTAAAGCAACTTTAGAAAAAGTTTCAGAGCAGGTTCAGCTCTGTGGGGAAGGACTGCTGGACTAAAACTGATCCCTCTCTCCATACTGCCAGTGTCATTCTAACACTTTAAACACACTAGTACTTTTCCAAAAATATAACTAAAAAGGATCAAAATGTATTTTACTATAATATTCCATCAGGTTCACACATAAATTAAACTGATTCTTCCAAAAAAAGTATAAAAACTCAAAATAAATATCTATGAATGAATGTATTATTTTAAATAATTCCTGAAATATTGTGTCGAACTCAAATTTCAAGTTTTAGTTTTAGGACTACGTCAAGATTAAATCCCAGGCCCACTTAAGGTCAGCATGCAGTTTACCACCAATTACCCCTCACTGCCAACCAGGTGCCCACTGCTATCAGATTTGACTGCATTCACATCAAGGACCATCCGAGCACGGCCTAATTCCGGGGGGAACGATGCTGATCAGGAGGGGCCTTACCGATTCGATGGGCTTGTCTAGAGACGCCTGCTCTATCTCCAGGTGCCCCTCTTCATACTGATCAAAGTGATTGCCCTGCAAGAGAAAACCAGGGTCAGCTCCACAGCACAGCACACGCTTCCAACAGTTTAGTGTCCGGACAGGCTTGGTTACAGTGTTATATTTTATATAATTTTGCTAACAAATGAACTTATTAATTACAGGCTCAATTCAGTGTATCAGCTATAAGGACAAAAACCCCTTAAGAACTGAGTCAGTTTGATGACAAACATAAACTATTAAAGTTGGCAAAATACCAAACACTTACAATGACAATACTTCTGGATTTTTTTCCTTAGAAAGGCTACGAAAACACTGAGCAAAAGCACCAGTGCCAGCATGGAAACCACACAGGACAAGAAGCAGCAGGAATGGATGTCCCCACCACTAGAAGGCTTTCCCTGCACCAGGAATTTGCTTGAGGGATACATGTGATTTCATACACCTTAAACCAACCAAACCTCACAGCGGTACCAAAGGAAACCTGTCCCTGTCCCCACAGTGCTTGTCCATGGTGTGTAGCAGCCCTTCCCACAAATTTGAGTAGGGATCTGTCCATGGAAGTGATCTCCCAACACACCACACAGCCTTTAGTCCTGTCCTGAAGCAGCCCCTGCCAGCTGACCACCAGCCCCCTTGGAAAAATTGCATCTTCCCACATTTTTGGGTGGATACTGAGCATGCAGGTTCCTGAGCTAGGAAGGCAATGGCAATCTCTGCTCTCCAGAGCAAGTGTTGGTGCTGGAACACAGCAGTGAAAGGCCACTTCAGGAAAAACGAACACCTCTACTGTAGCTCTGCCATAATTTTAGAGGTTTCTGAAACCTCAAATTCCTGAGATTTCAAACATGATGAACCATTTTTGGCCATTCAGTAGGTCCATGATGCAACACATCCACCGTCACTGCACAGACCTGAAAAGGAAACACTCGGACTTTCCAGCTGCAAACTCAGAAGCAAAAGAGGTGAGATTCCTGCAGCTGGGATGAGCCCAAAAGCCACCGAAGGAGGCGGTTTCAGTGGGCTCTCCTACATTCCCAGGCACTGCTCAGTGTCACAGGAACTCCAGGAGGTGCCAAGCCTTGGCTGTTACCCTCCCACCCCCCTTCAGGCCCTGCAGTGCCACTGAAACCTCTGGCTGCTCCATGCACACCAAACCCCTGGCAGGTTTTATTTGCATCCCAGCTCCACAATCCCTTGGAGCAGGAACATGCAGCACTGCTGCCAAGAGAAACATGTTGTCACTCTCCTCCTTCCACCAATACCAACTTTTCCTTCTGCAAGAATTTTAATGGGAGCCAGCACATGAAAGAGCAAACTGCAGTTGTAACAGACTGACGGTTGGAATATTACAAGCCAGGCACCAGCCTCCAAAAATCCTCTGGAAGGAGTGTTCCTATGCAGCAATGCAAATCTGCAAGGGAACATTTTGACTAAAACCTGGTGCCAAGAGAAGGTGCTTTGATGCTGGTGCCCCAACTTCCAGCCCATCCATCATCTGCAGGCCCTGGTGGTAAATGGACCCTGGCCACGCTCTGCTCCTGGGCATCGTCTTTCCCATGGCCTCTCCAGAGCGAATTTGGGGTTTAATCTGCAGGCAGCAATTCACTCCCACTCTATTTTTTTTTTTTGGACAGCCTTCAAGGAGAAAGCTGAAGGCAAACTTACTATGCACAAGCAGTCATTAAGCTGCTTTGGAAAGCTCATAACGCCCAGAGACAGCACGGTGTGGATGCACAGACTGTGTGTGTGAGGGGTCCAGCAGCTCACACCAAAACCCTGCCTCAGCGGTTGGGGGACAGCCCGGCCTCCCAAAAAATAGTGCCCAAGAGAATCAGAGCACTCAAGAGTGCACATGCTGCCAACACCAGCAAAAACACATTGCTAAACTTCATCTGTTAAAACAATAAACCCACATAACATTCAGTTAACCAACACCTGAAACCTTCTCAGCACAAACCCAGACACATCCCTGCGCCTCCTCCTTTCAGTCACTGCCTGCAGGTAGCTCAGCACACACCACTAAATTACCTGGAACAGGCTAAATATTCCTGCTCACTCCCCAGCTCCTCTGGTGTGCTGCCTGCCAAGGCACTGAAAGCTGTTTTTACTGAGGCAAGGGTCAATCCCAGTTCGAGGGCAGCACGCCTTGCTGCTCTGAGGCTTCACAAGTCACTTTTTCAGCGCTTAAAACATCTCCTCCCCTAAACTATGCAAAAGGCTGAGCACTCCCTGCGCCACGGCCAGAGAATCAGAGAGCAAACAAAGCCTTTATCCCTAAGTTCTGGTGATCCTACCACCACCCACTCCATGTATTCTGGGGGTTATTTCACGTATTCATATTCTTTGGGGTTTATTATGTACTTGATCTCTGCTTGTTCCTGGTCCAAACAGCTGCAATACTAAAACTGGAGCTCCTCAGAGAGGCAGGTGCTGCCTGTCAGCTGGAAGTCCTGGGCATAAAATGGCCATGGAGCACAGGGAACAGGCCTCGTGGGAATGCTGCCAGCCTGCTCCTGTGTCAGGAAGGTGTTCCAGGCTTGGAAATTCAAGGCTTCAGAATAACAAAATGTCCAAAGGGAGCTGAAATCAATACTCATGACAGAGACTGCTCTTTATTTATCAATATTTAGAGTAAATGATAAAGGAAAAAAATCCCTTCCACCATAAAGCAGCTCATCATGGAAAAAGGCAAGCAGACAATCCAATGGTTATTGTGAGGCTGGATTTATTGGGTTTCATGCCAGTGATGCCTAATCAGGGAAGAGAAAAATGGTTCTATGGCTATGGCTACAGCAACACTGCTTGCCATCATGGTGATCCCAGGTCTTTTGGAGCTGGAGGCAGCACAGTCTGTCCCTTTGCTTCTCCATCCCTGGAACTGGCTAAGGAACAAGTCGGGGAGAATTCCATCTGGTTCCCCTCTTTTCCAAACCTACAACCTGGTGCATCGAACGGATCCATAAAACATTTCTGTTTTGCTGTACCTTAAGACAACGAATCAGAAGAACACAAAATATTTTAACACTTAAATCCAACAACTAATTAAACCCTAAATGCTGGATTTGTTGAGAATACGTATCTGGCAAACACGAACCCCAAGCACAGACCATGTTTCTATGTGATTTTGAAGTGTGTCTTCTGCAGACTTCAGGGATGCTTCCCACTTCAAAGGAAACCTTTATTTAAAAAGAAGGATTCAATCCCTTGGATTCAACCCCATGGATACTAGGACATGAAATAACAGCTGCACTATTCAAAACCTATTCCCAAACCTTCATCCTGTATGACTTACAGAGATGCAGTAAATTCCCAGCCCCGGGAGCTAATGGCAAAGCTTCCACCTGTTCCTGTGGACAAGGATTTTGGGGTTGACTGCAGCAGCTTCCTCATCCTCTGCCCCTCCATTTTACAGCTGCCTGTATCAGGGTCTCTCACTTCTGCTTTGTGAAAAAAGATGTGTTGCACTGTCCCTTTCTCACAGACACTTCTCCATGCACCCTGGAACAGCAGAGCAAGATGAGAGGCATCCACTTAAGCAGCATTTATTGCTCTTGCTTTGTGCTACATCGAGTGCTCCGACACTGGTGCTTCTCTATAACCACACCGAAATTCAATATATTTTCCTACTTCATGAGAAGCAAGGACAAGCCTCCAGCATGCAAACACTCCTCATTACACACCACACACACCACTTGGCTTCCTTGTGCATTCATCTCCAGAAGCCAACATGTTTGTGCCCTGTAATTTTTGTATAATATCATCTGAACTTTGGCTCTCTACCCACTCTGGTTACTCACAGTCACATGTTCTCTGCTCTCTCCTCCACTTTCCCATTGTCTGATCTTTGCTCGAAGCTCTTGGCGAAACCTTGTCTTGGAGCCCTCACACACTGAATACGGCATTTGAAAAATCAACCAACAAAAGCTGCCTCCATGCGGGGTCTCAACTCTTGTTCTCCCTTTTTTGGACTGTAAATGCTTCGGAGCCCTGGCTCAACAAATGCCATTTTGTCCCAGATCATACCCAATGGAGTGACTGCATTGCCTCGGACAATCCAAGTTAACAGCTCAGGAGAAGATCATTGTTGCTTCTTTCCTACTTACAAGATCCCAAACATTGTGGCAGTAAGACCCAGTCAGCATCATAAAAAAAAAATTTAAGAACTCAATTACACTTTCATCCCAAAATCCTTAATGGCAAGAACTGTTGCAAATAAATCACTCAATGCAAGTGAAGTGAATTATTGATTAAAGCCCATTTATCACAGTTTAGTACCACAGAATTCACTCTCTCCTCTACATGAGGCACCTCTTCAGGAAGGTGGGTTAACACATAGCACATAGGACACACAGAAATCACTGGGAGGGCGAACCTTTTAAAAGCATCTTCACAATGACAAGCAGAAGAAAATACACTCTCTCCTTCCCTCTCACACCCCAAAGGGTGTAGCCAAAACCAGAGCTGGGTCATGAGCACTGCCTGCATTTTTAAGTCACCTAAAGCACCACCAACACAATGAGGAAATAAGGATGAGTCACTTCAAGTGCTTTAGGGCCATTAGACCTCCCTGGGTATTAAGTACTGGACTGCTCTGTACTATTCGCCTGAGCATGGAGCATATTAAGATGCCAGCACACAGTACACATTCCATAAAGTGCCCATTCCTGAAGGGAATGAGTGGTTTCTTCGATGAACAGCCCTAAGTTATCCATGTATTATTTCCAAAGAAAACGTAGCAGCCTCCAGCCCAGCAGCTGGGCCGGAGCTGGGGACACGGTGCTCACAGGGAGCCGGGAGCGGGACACAAAGGAGCAGGACAATGGAGCCGGGAGCACGGGGCATCCTTTCAGGATGCTTCCATTCAGCTGTCCTTGGGCTGCTGCTCCAGCAGAGCCCAGTCACACCAGCCTGGTGTTATTAACACCAGAGAGGATAAGGTGAGTTACAAGCCCAACACAAGTCAGATAGCAAGAGCCTGGAACTGGAAAATGCTGCCTGCTTCAACCACAGGGACAAAAGATTCTGGCATAAAACCCTGTGGCTCTGCCTGGGAGCATTAAAGCAAGGATGGCTGGGGAGGGAATGGGCAGAATGCAGCTGCTGAGACGTCACAGCAGAAACAATCTATTTATGTCCCTACTGGATTTCAGGACTGGCTCAGGAAGGCACTCAGAAACGCTGCTGCGTGAGACCATGCCAATAACAATCTAAAGAAAGCAATTTTGCAGAAAAGCCTTACTATACTCACTGTTATTATTTCTTAAATGCACTGGAAAAGAGCACAGCATGATCATGACTGCTTAACTGCACTTGAAAAGAGCGCAGTGTGCTCCTTAGATATTCAAAAATTAGTTTTACGCTAGGAGAGTACCAGAAAAAGACTAAAAAAATTCACATTTATATTGCATTTACCTTAGAAAATGGAATTTTAAAACACTAAAGCAAATCGGCACCACTTCTGCATATTCTATTTATCCATCAATTCAATCAATAAATCTTGAACTCTAAAAATATTAAGTCAAGCCATAAAATTCAGCATCATTACCCACAAGTATCACTTGAAAGCATTTAACCAAACCCACACCCCCTCCCCAAAAGCCCTGCAGGCATTAGGCTGAGAACAGCAGCTGAGACACAGGAATATCCAAAAAGAGAAATGAGTCCCCCAAAAAAGGCCGTCTTCTAGTGTGGATAAAGCCAGGGCAGGCCGCGTGAGCTGCAGATCCCGGAATGTTTTGCTCCCGCGGCTGGGAAGCACAGCTGACATTTCCTGCAGCCCTCCTGGAACGGGTCAGCACAGATGCAAGGTCTGAGCACAGGGAACTGGAGCAGCATCTGAGCACAAGGGAGCAAATGCCATCTTGCCAAATCCTCCTTCCCTGTACACATATGGCACCCCCATGGAGCAGGGAAAAAAACCCTCCAATTCCAGAAGTAAATATCCTGTTAAACTTGAAATTTTCTTTTTTAAAGGAGATGGAGCAGTTACAAAACCTATAGATGGATAAGGCACCCTCACATCCATCCACTTTTCCCAAAGCTGGCTCCCAGCACTCTTGCAAACATCCCACATCCAGGACACCTGGGTGAATGCTGCCTGTCCAGCACCAGCACAGTGGCCAAGAGGCTCAGGAATCACTGCTAAGCCCTGATGGAGCACCAGCCTCTTGCCTGACCCAAAGACCAGGAATTTCAGCAAACCACCCTCAACACTTAGGTCATTTTGTATTTAGTTCTCTTTTGACAAACCTTCCCAGCTTGGGCAGCTGTTTCCAGACATGCTGGTTTCACTTCTCTGCACGTGGCCTGAGGGTGAGACACCCACCACCTGCAGCTGCAGTGGCACATGTGGGACAGGCAGGATAAAAACCCACTCCAGGCATGGATGAGATACAAGAGGTACAAGTGACAAGATCTGCCAGTGCTCTGATTTATTTGTGGGGCTCTATCACCAATATCACCACTGACCTCACAGCAAGTTTCAGCCAACACCAGCGGGGGAAGGAAGGTGTTAAACCCAAATGCAGCTCCCCACGACTGATCATTGTGTTTATTACACACAATCAAAATGTAACGGGTCTCTAATACTTCTGCAAGATCCACACCTCCCTACGCACGCTGACTGCAGATCACAGCAGTAATTCATGCTGCCCTTTGCAGCTCGGCAGGGCCTGATGACTCTATACCATGGAAGGGCTCCAAAACGTAATTGATGCAGACAACCATGTTGATATTTAGAAATCCATCCAAAGAACTCAAAAACAACTACAGGAAAGTGTAGCTTACAGTGTTTTTTGAATATTCATTATGCACTCAGAAATAAATATATTTTTAAGACCAACATGCATCTAGGAGACGGCTCCATCCAATCCTGGTAATTTTCTTGGATAATTTTAAAGGCCACATGGGTTCTTAAAGCTATAAAAAGCAATACAAAAGCAACTTTGTATTGGCACCTGAAAAGCCTTTGTTACTGCTTCCCAGAACAAAATCATCCTTTTTCCTGTTGTTCCCTGTAGTGTCTGTAAAGACACAAAAAAATCAGATTCTTTCCTAGCAACACAGGGGTGAAGCATTCCCAAACAACACGTTTTCACCACCCTCCACACGTTAGGAATCGCTTTCCCAGACCTTTCCCTGCAATACAAGTGGGAAGTACGGATATGGCACATCTGCACACCCCCAAAAACAGCTGAATATTTACAGTCAACATCTTGTGAAAGCTGCAGCAAAACCTCATTTTCAGCAGACACACACATCAATTATTCTGAGAGTACTTAACAGGAAAATCCTCTCAAGTCAATACAACAAAAGCAATCACTTGAGACTCAGAGATGAATTTAAATTGGCAAGGTTTGAAAGAAGCACCTTGGAATTGCACGCTGAGTTGATGGCACCTTTTGTTTACCAAACTAAAAATTAATTTTGACAAAACTCTTCCTGCTAAGTCCAAAAACACTGAAAACCCACTCAGCAGAACACATTTAAGACTAGTCACAGGTCAGGAGGTTTAAACCAGGAAAATGTGCATATAAATACCCACTTAGAGCTGTCCAAATAAAAACATGTTCTTCAGTTCAGAGATAAACAGCTTGTACCACACAAGGAGTGGGAGCCAGAGGCAGGTCCCTGCTTTGCATACTTTGGCATCAAACAAGAACAATTTCATGTCTTTCAGATTCCTTCTGCCGCACCAACACCAGCTGTGGATCTGTTCCAGCACACGAGGGATGCTCTGCAGTCCTTCAGCAAGCTCTACTCAAGAGCCAGCACTGGCCTCACTCACCCAATTTTCTCTCTGCCATTTTTAACGTGCCTTGATGCAGAAGCTGCTGCAGCTTCTAGCACCCACATCTTCATGGCTAACCAGGACCTTCAAACAACCACAGAATCATGGAAAGGGTTGGGTGGGGAAGGACCTTCAAAAGGATCTTCTTCCATCCCCTGCCGTGGGCAGGACACCTTCCACTATCCCAGGCTGCTCCACGTGGCCTTGGACACTTCCAGGCATGGGGCAGCCTCAGCTTCTCTGGGCAACCTGTGCCAGGGACTCACCATCCTCACAGGGAGGAATTCCTCACCAATATCCCATCTAACCCTGCTCTTTGTCAGTGGGAAGCCATTCCCCCTCGTCCTGCCAATTCAGGCCCTTGTCCAAAGTCCCTCTCCAGCTCTCCTGGAGCCCCTTTAGGCCCTGGAAGCGGCTCAGAGCTCTCCCTGGAGCTTCTCCTCTCCAGGCGAACACCCCCAGCTCTCCCAGCCTGGCTCCAGAGCAGAGAGGCTCCAGCCCTCAGAGCATCTCTGGTGCCTCCTCTGGACTCGCTCCAGCAGCTCCACGTCCTTCCTGTGCTGGGGACCCCAGGGCTGGAGGCAGCTCTGCAGGTGGGGTCTCATCCGAGTAGGGCAGAATTCCCCCCTCACCTGCTGCCCACGGTTGGTTCCTGGGCTGCCAGCACACATGGCTGAGTCACTGAACATCCTGTCAAACAATACCCCCATGTCCTTCTCCCCAGGGCTGCTTTCAATCCATTCTCCCCCAGCCTGGATTTGTGCTTGGAATTGACCTGACCCAGGTGCAGGACCTTGCACTTGCCCTTGCTGAACTTCATGAAGTTCACACAGACCAACCTCCCCAGCCTGTCCAGGTCCCTCTGGATGCCACCGCTTCGCTCTGGCGTGTGACCACACCAGAGAGTACAAGGCAAAGAGAAACTACCCTGGTGGGACAGGGTGCTAATCATCTAATATTTAGGGTGTAATCTATTAACCACTATGAACTTCCAAGCTTCCATTACATTATCTGCCTTTTCTTTCTTACTATGGTGTCTGGCTTGATAAAGAATTGTTTCTAAACCAAAATCTCACAAAAAATCTCGCTCAGGAGCACGTTAACAAGACTAAAACTCCATTCAATACTTTTATCAATGACCAGAGGAAACACAGCACCTGCCAGCTCAGTTCAGCTCAGTTTGCAGATCAGGCAGCCCAACAAAAGTGAGAAACTGTGAGGACGTGTTTGGACAGAGCAACCTGACCAGTGCAAGAGTGGCTTCAACTCCGTAACACCACGCCTGCTTTCACAGAGCCCTGTACAAACACCGCCACAGCACAGGGCTGCACTCAGCAGGCTGAGAATTCCCAGTTAAAACCTCCTCAAGCAACATGGTAGGAGAAAGGATAAAAATACAGTCCAAGGCTGTGCAACAAAGGAACAGCAAACACAAAAAAAAAGCAGTAAATAGATGTTTATCTCTCAGTAAAAAAGATGTTTATCTCAGTATGTTATCCAGGTAAGAGTCTGCTCTAGACTCCTCTGAGCAAGTTTTCCAATCACAAATGTGGACAATTTAGGATGCAGAAAGCTGTAACAATACAAAGGGAGAACAGTAAGAGAATTCAGAGCCATTAAGGCTCTCAGAATAAGCTAAAATTGAGCAGAAATGCTGTACATGCCTTCACATAAGAGGACACAGCATAGTAATGTGTGCTTCGGCGTAGCAGAGAAGGACATAAAGCTCAGCTAAGAGCTGAAAATAAAGAAAATCTAGAAGAAAAATTAAGGAAGATGCAGCTTTCAATGGCTAAACTACCAGAACAATCTACAAAGGAAAATGTTCCCCATCACTAGTTGTCTTCAAGGAAGAGATACTGGAGCCAAACATAAACTCCTGGACTTGGAACTGGGTCAAACAATGGGAATAGAAAGCTAAGTGATACCTGGATTTATAAAGCCAGCATCCGAATATTAACTTCTGGCTTTAAAACTGTGAATGGCCAAAATCTCAAATGAACTGCCCACAGAGCTGCCTGAGGGGAGAAAGTAGCAAGAATTACTACAGGTTTAAAACGGTGTGGTAGGAGAAAAGCTTCTGTCAACTGCGGAAATGCTGCCCTAGAACTGCAGCAGTGCTTTTTATCAGAGGAGCTCCTGAAGCTCCCCATTCCCACACAGTGGGTGGCAGGAGCCTGGTTAGAGGGGTGGGTTTTGTCTTAGAGGGGGTGACTCAGAAGAAGCTGAGGTAGCTCAGCCATGGCTTGTGGGACTGTAGGATAAAGTGTTTCCTGTCCCATTCACTCAGCCTCGGCAGTGGAGAACATCACTGTAGGAGAGAAGTGACAACACAGACTGGGGGAAGGCACAACCAAGACAGGAAAGAAGGTCTATATAAAATTACCTCACCACGAGAGTCCAAGAATCCACACTGAAGTACAGACCCTCCTGTGATGTTCTAAAACTGGAACCAATACTCCTGATCTGCTTTAGAACACATTTTCCCCCAGTCTTCTCCCCCCTCCCCTCGCTCACACGGGGAGGTTAAAAAAATCAGTCACAGTTCTGCTGTTCTTGCTTTGCTCAACTGAGAGGTCAGAACATCCTGCCAAGGAGGTAAGAGCTGTAATCTTCCTGTGCTGGGCCCACACCAGAAATATAATCTGAATCAAATGATAAATTAAGATCTCTAAACAATACTAATAGATCTTTCAAAATCTCAGATTAATTCTTCAGTTAGAAAACACTCCATGGAAAAGGCAAAGGCTGCCTCTTGACTGGTTGCAGCTACTCTCGCCAAAGGCAAATTCACACCCCAGGATCTTGGATCAGTTGAAAGCTCAGCGTAACAGATTTTGCAGAGATTCCAATCCTCGTTCCCCCACATCAAGTTTTTCTTTTCCCAATTAGTAAAGGGAGGCAGAGAAAATGACCCTCTTTATCTCTCTGCAGTGCAGGCATCAGCTCCCTGTGCCACATCGCCCTGAGCAGCTGGGCCTGCTGAAGGACATGAAAATCAAATGCACTTCCCTCAGGCAGCACCTGGGAAGCGAAGTGAAGCTGCAGCCATGGCCACACTCATTAAGGATGGATTCTAAACCTCCTCGCTGCCAGCCCAGCTGTCCAGTAAAGCGCTGCCTAAGCTGCTTGGGAACAGAACTTATCCCTGTCATTCTGCCAATTAAAAAGCATAAAATCCCCCTGCCAGCAGCGCTCAGCTCAACCTGCTGGAAGCAGCAGGGCCAGAAGCACAGTGATGTGCTGGCTTAGCTCTTCAAATCTTTTGTAGAGGGAAAGAAAAAAACACCTATCTTCTGGGAATTAGCAGGAATACCCGAGCTGAGGTTCAGACTGGCCACACTCCCACCCAGCAGGGAAAACCAGGCATGGTTCTTCCTGCTGGGTGAAAGTGTTATTCCATTGCACAGACTACACAACACCAAAAAACCAAGAGACAGAACAGCCTGTGTTCCGTCTGGCTAATGATGCCAGCAAGTGCAATGTACGTAGGAAGAGGAAATTATTGTACACATAGACACATATGGCTGGTAATATTTCTGCTTCAACAATGAAAAGGAGAAAAATGCAGCAAGAAAACGTTTTCTCAACATCTGGGAGTAAAGCAGGAGCTCCACTGGATTTCAGAGAGACATCCACAATATTTATTCTTCGAGCTTGCATAGCTGATCTGAAGAATAAAATCATCACAAATGCAAAAATAGCACTAAAAATATATATTTACTTATTGCAGCAGTTTCGTATGTTCATACAGCTTTCATTAACGCTCCTGCAACATTCTGTTAACATCATCTACAGCTATTGTTCAGAATTCCTCAAAGTTATGGCGGTTCCCATTTGTCTCTGCCAGGGAATCCCATCAGTCCAGGGGACAAGGGCACAGAGAAGTGACAGAGCCTGTGACAGACAAGCTCCCCAGTCCTTCACCCAAAGGACTAAGCTGGTCAGAAACCCAAAAATAACCTCTCTCATATGGAAAATGGAAAAAGGTTGGGATTTATTTGGATGAGCCACTCAAGACTTCACTTGCCATTGCAGAGCCTAGAAAAGAGGCAAGAGAAGGAAGGCCAGGAATATCCTTTCTCCTCCACTAATCCATTTCCCTGTCCAAGGCTCCCACGCGAAGCCCTGTGCTGGCCTGGTAAGGGAAAGATCCCCATGACAGGCAGAATACAGCTCAGGGCCTTTCTCTGGAGCTGCCCTCAGGTTCAGCACCTGCAAAATACCGTCAAAACCAGGGGCTTACGGAGTTTCTCTAAGGTTTCAGTGCTTAAAAGCAAAAACGGAAGAGGATCTAAGCATTTAGTGTGGCTTCTAAAGCTACAGAGCACAGCAACAGCACAACAATCGTGTGAGGAAAAACCCAAGGGCTGCCTAATCAGCTCACTGCAGTCATATCCTCCAGCGCCATTCCTGCTCCTTCGCCAATTTCAACTTCCAAATCACCCTCAGCTTCGAGGTTCCTTCCACCGAAACACAGAGAGGAGTCACAATAATTTCAGTGTACCCAATCTTCATCCTCTCCCTCCACACCACGACCTTTATCTCTAGGGATATATGACTTTCGTATCCTCACACAAGCCACTCTTTTCCACAGGGCTCCCTATAACTCCCTGGGAGGAGCATCACTCCCTCTGCAGCTCTATTCATGCCCATCACATCACTTCAGCTGCAGCTATGGGAAGATCCCTCACTGCCTCTTATCCCTCCACTTCTCAGCTAATCCCTCTGCCCAACAACCCGTCTCCCCTCAGCACCTTTCCATGCACTTCAGATCATGGACACCTTCTCTTTCGCAGCTGATTTAGGTCCTTTCTGTTTTTCCTGCAGTGCCGTATGTTTCCATTCCTGCCTCCCCGACAGCACTGATCTTCCTTCAGTCAGGCACAGGGGAGGGAAGAACAGCTCCCAGCAGCTCTCACCTTTAATCCACTTTTCTCCAGCATATCAGAAGCTCAGAAAGCCAAGGATCACCTCTGCTAACCCTGCACTGCCAGCCATCCCTTGCCTACAGTGCTCAACTTGCACTCTTGCCAAACTGACCCTCCCAACCCAGACTCTTTCCAGCTTCTCTCCAGAAAGGCAGCTGATAATAATGAGAACTTTAAATGGGTTTTTTTTTCATCCAGTGACTTTTCCATTAGCCACATCATTAATCCCAAGATATCTGCCTTTCTTCCAAACAGCTAAAAGGTTCCTTTGACCTACACTCTTTACTCCCGACCTTTTGTTTCTCTCCCTCTCTTACATATCCTTTCACTTCGAGGAGATCACAAGCAGATCACCCTAGAACAAAATCTGAGATCTCCACAGCCCCCCTCCCCACACTGCATCCACCTCTGATCAAGCTGTGTAATTTTAGAGCCTGTCTCCCCTTGGCCATGCTCCTTGGGACTCACCAGCCTGGCAGGGACACAGGGTCACATCTAGAGTCACACCTGCTCCAAGCACAGAAATTTCACCTGCCAAAGAACTACAACTGTGTGAAAAGGGCATCCCTAACACCAACAGAAACACTCCTGTTTTTGCTATATTTGCAGACCAGGATTTTCTAGAGAGGCACAGGCAGGTGTATTTTTACCACAGCAGCCCTGCAAGCACCCAGCACAGCAAGATTTCCTGTATTCCACAGCCATGTTACAGCTCAAGCAATCTCCGTCTCAATACAGAGAAGAAAATTCAAAAGTCTTCTCTGAAAGTGACTTTGAACATCATTTTTCCTCCTTCTTCATCAAAAAGCCCTCCTCTGTCAATATGCTTTGGAAAAACTGTTCGATTGCCCAGCTGTCAGGGGTAGGTGCACAGGCCCCTGAGCTCCCAAAATTCAGCATGACCTTGTCCCAGTCCCCCTCGGATCACCTCTTCCACAGTCCACTGTTTTCACCTTCAGTCCTCCGCAAGCCTCAACCAGCTCCAAACTGCTCTTCCCAGGGGACCGATTCCACTTTTCCCTCACAGGAAGCTTTAACACAAAATAAAATGTCTCTCTTCTCCCTGGCACATTTTCAGGCAGGGAAGAACAGAGCAGTGACCCTTCCATAAAACCAACCCCTATATTTTTATTTTTCACTCTAGTCTATGGGAAAGACAACGAAAGCCTGGTATTTAGCACAGATAAATCCCAATTTAGAACAGTGCCCTTTTTTGAAGTCAAGGGGACACAGGGCTGTGACTTGAGTTATTGTCCCCAGGCACACTCAGCAGCTTCCAAGATCTCGGGATCAGGTAATGGAGCCGAGTTTCCTCCCTGACATCAGCACACATTCCCCCTGCATGCCCAGAGCCACGACACAGTAACAGGTTTTGCCACTACAATTATTTTTTCTGCCATGGGGTTTCCCCACACTGGGACAGGAACAAGGACACCCAAAGGCGAATGTGGACACGACTGCAGAGCTCACCAGCCCCCTGGGCACAGCCACAGTACCCGACTTGGTTTAGGTTCCCCATCTCTCCCTTACCAAAGGATTATGAGAAAGGTGTTTTCAAGCCCAAGATCTGGCTCGCTTCGCTTCCTGAAACACAAACTTCAAAGCCAAATCAGACCATTTCAGTGTTAATTATGGCTCATTTCTTCATTTAAGGAAATGAAGGATGCAAACGAGCCCATGTTTGGGGCTGTGACAGGAACCAAACCTCCATCCCCAGAGCAGGCAATGCCAATAGCGCACAGAACCACGACGATATTTATTTTCTTATGTGTTTCTAACACCATTTAATAACAACTTTTGAAACGTGTGGCCTTTATAACATCCAGAAGCAACACAAATTAGTCACTCCTGGATGTCCTGAATGCTTCCAAGACTGCACCTTAATGCCAGATTAAGCAGAATTACGCAAGCTCCACATTACAAAAAACCCTCCCAGGTCTTCGGGTGAAAGGCCCGAGTGAGGATGAACAGCACCATTCCAACGCCAAGCTCCTGAAACAAGGACCCACAGAACAGCTCATCCACGGCTCTCCTCGAGCAGCGTTATTCTCGTTCCTTTTGTTTTCCTTTCTAACCCCGAGACTCTCTCGGGCTGAAGTCAGAGAACAACATGTCATTGTTCAAGCTTAATGAGTCAACGTTAATTTTCCCATTGTTTATTTAAACCCCCTTTCAAACAGCATCAGTGGCGTTAATTACGTTGAAATACTGATGTTTTGGCGGGGGGGGCGGGTGTGAGAAGGAAGAGGCGTTTTCCACAGACAAGGGAGTCGCTGGCAGATGTTCGGACGGCG
>VZTG01002812.1:0-21873 GCA_013397845.1 Melanocharis versteri | reverse complement strand
GGTGTCGCGGCTCTTTGGGTCGGGGCGGTGTGCGGCGTGTTTGGGGCGCGGTGTCACCGCCCGGGCCGGCCGTGCCGTAGGCCGGGACCGCTCCGCCGGCAGCGATGTTTCCTCCCTCAGGGCTGGCGTTCCGCCGGTGCTGAATCGCCCTCCCAGCGCCGCTCGCACGGAGCCGGGGGAGGTTTCCCGAGTGCTGCGGCCGAGCTCAGCTCCTCGCTGGAGAAGTTCCCTCGGGGTTCGCTCCTCCGTGTCCCAGCACGGGCCCCTTTGGGCTGTCCCTTCGGGCTGTGGTGCCGAGGAGGTGTCGGTGCTCTGAGGGCGTTTGGAGGTGGTGTGGGCACGCTGCCTGCTCGGGGGTCGAGGCTGGGGCGTGCGGCCCTCGAAACTGGTGTGTAAACCAGTAATTCTTGATTCTTGCGCTGTGTGGTGGCTTCAGGGATGCTGTGACCTGCTGTCACCCTGCTGTGTCAGGAAAAGTTTTCCTAGTGTCCCTGTTAGACCTTGGAAGTGCTGTCAGGGCTTTCAGAGTTGTTTGTGCCTCGGTGTTTTGCTGGTTATTCAGTAGGAGGAGCAGCTCTCGGCGGGTCAGGCTCAGTCAGGACTCACAGCCCTTGTTGTGAGTTGGGAGGATCAGGAGTGGCCCTGATAGTGTTGCTGTGATGCTTTTCTCCTTGCGAGCAAAGTTCCCTCACTTTTGGTAGGGAATTACAGGGAGTGAGAGCCAGTTTCAGTTCCCCAGAGCCGGGATTTTGGCTCTGTTTAGGTGGAAGTTGGAGGAGCTCCCTGCGCTGGGGGTGGTGGCAGGGGAGGACGGGCTCTGTGTGGAGGATGACTCCCATGGAACTGATGCTGTGCACACTCGGGTTGTGCTGCTGGGTGTCATTTGTCCCTTTATCTGCCTCAGAGCAGAGTCACTCCCTGGAGCAGAAGGTGGTGGCAGTGTCAGGACGCAGCACTGGTGGCGGCTGTGACACCAGAGCAGGGGGATTTACCCACCTCACTTCGCTGATGTTGTGCTGCATTTTGTCCCTGGGATCTCAGCTTAATACGCAAAGCAGCAACATCAGCAAGTCCAGAGTGGAGTATCCAACCCCAGAAATGCCATTAAATGTCTCTTATTTATTTCTGTGGCTCTGGTGGGTCTGGTGTGTGCGGTGCTGTTTGTGAGTGACACTTGCACAGCTGGACAGGCTGAGATTGTTCAAACCTGGAGCTGGAGTGAGCAGTGCGGTCTGTGGGCTGGTAAAGCCCCTGTGGAGCACAGACAAAGCACTGCAAACTTGCCTGCACTACATTTAAGCTTCTCAGACCACTTGGGCCAGGCTGAACTCCCTGGTGCCTGTTGGAGCATGTCCTGCTTTGGGCACCTCTCCAGGAGCTGACCAGCAGTGGTGGTCTTCAGCCTTAAACAGCACTAAAGGCAACTTTCCTACTCTTTTTCTTCCCAGTGAAACGTGATGTCCAGGAAAATGATGAGGAAGCGGTGCAAGTCAAAGAGCAGAGCATCCTGGAGCTGGGGTCGCTGCTGGCCAAGACTGGGCAGGCAGAAGGTGAGCCTGAAATCAGCAACTGGGATTACAGGCAGGAGATCCTGCAGCCAATGGATTTAGTCTCCTTACTTAGTGGGATAGCTGGAAAAACAGCTTTTGACAGGAAATGTTCTCTTAGAGACAGGACAGAAACTAAAAACCAAATAAAGACCATAAATATTAGTCTGATGTTGCTTGGCCCAGTGTTCCAAACAATGCACAGTTCAGTCTGTGGCACTTTAATGTGGGGCTGTTTTGGTATGAGTAACTAAAATTTTGCAGAGTTGTTATGTTTGCGATGAAAGGTGTTTCCTGGTTGGTTTCAAATGGGAAAGTTTCTCCCATAAAGTCCTTTTTCACCACCAGCTCCTCTCACAATTAACTGATTTATCTGCTGGACCATTACATCAGCAGCCCCTACCCAGCTCTGCATGGGACAGTCCCTCTATTGTGAGTGTGTGAGGGGACAGGGATGGAGTTGAGTTCTCTATTCAGTGATGAGTTTGAGTCTGTTCCTGTCTCCTGTTTCCTGGAGAGCTCAAGGCAGCAGTTGGCTGTTTTGCACTCAGCAGTTTAGGGCTGTGCTGTGCCTTTCCCCTGGAGCACTTCAGGACACTCTGTATCCATACGCAGAGTGTTCTGTGGTTGGGCTGCAGCCCTGGGCAGTGGAAAATGCTTGCTTGCAGGTCTGTCACGGGTGGGGAAAGCACCCAACAGAAGGTTCAATCTCACTGGAGGCGTTGGGACACCGGAACTTACTTTGGAGTAGCTCATGGAAAGCTCTGTGGGGGCTCAGCTGCGGGTCTGGGTCACAGTTTATTGTGAAATGTCCCTTGGTGTCCCTCTGGGCTTGGGGAAGTTCTGTTTGGCTGAGCCATTTCACTGCTCTGCCCACACCACGCGTGCTGGAACGAGCATTCCAGCCCCTGGTCCCACTGTGGGTTGCAGTTGGGCAGGACTGGGGACAGTGGGTGACAGGCCCTGAGAGAGTGCTGGAAACAAAGGTGCTGTTCTTGTCACCTCACTCGCGTGTCCACCTCTGATCCCTGCTGGGGGCTGCTTTTAGGGTCTCTGGGGAAAACAAACCCTTCCAGCACAGGATTCACCTGCTCGTGCAGGACAGAGGAAGCTGCTGTGCAAGTGCCCCTTTCCTGGCTGAAGTCAGGGAGCTCAGTGTGGCTGCGCTGTGCCAGTGCCCTTTGCACCCTGGTGTTTGCTCACCAGAGATCACCAAACATGGCTGGGCTCTGCAGCAGGGGAGATGTGTGTGGGTAAAAAGGGGGAAATCATCTCCACAGTCTCTTCAGGTCAGTGTGGATGTGCTCCTGGTGAGCAGAACTGAGGGCAGAGTTCTTGTGGCCTCCTCACCTCTGCAGAGCTTGGAGCAGTGTTGAGTTTAAGCTGAAGTTTGGCATGAGGATGAAGAACTCCAGGGTTTTCCCAGAGGGTGGTGGTTGATCGATTTATTTTCTTTCAAGGGGGAGGCTGAGGAATTGAAAATAACACTGTTAACTCATCAAACCCAGGGTTGTGAGGGGGAAGATGTGGAATGTATTTGTGGTGTATTAAAGATACCACTAAACTGCAGAGTGAGTGTGTTCTGGAGGGAAGAAAATGGACTTGGTGCCATTCAGAAGCCAGGTGTGTGTGTGCAGCTCAGACGGAGATCAGCAGGATCTGGAGGTGTTTTCTAGAGTTGTGGAGGATGAAGGAAAGGTTACCCTGGCTTAGGGTGGTGCTGGAGCTGTGGGAAGGGCTCTGTGCATTCCTCTTCTGCAGCTTCCAGGTGGGAATGACAAATCAGGGGCAGCAGCACTGTCACCAGGTACAGCTGCTCTCACAGACCGCAGTGCTGGGCAGACACTGGGATTTCATCCTGTGGCTTTCACTGCACGGGGTTTGGTTTCAGCCAGTGGAACTTCTTGGACAGGTTTGAGGGGTTGCAGTGCCCAAAGAGGTGGTGGCTGCACTGTCCCTGGAGGTGGATATTGGGAAGGAATTGTTCCCTGTGAGGGTGGGGAGGCCCTGGCACAGGGTGCCCAGAGCAGCTGTGGCTGCCCCTGGATCCCTGGAAGTGTCCAGGGCCAGGTTGGATGGGGCTTGGAGCAGCCTGGGACAGTGGAAGGTGTCCCTGCCCACGGCAGGGGTGGCACTGGGTGGGCTTCAAGGTCCCTCCCAACCCAAGCTGTTCCATGATTCTGTGACTATTGAACTGCAGCCTTTGTTTACAAAAACAACAACAACTCAAGTGACCCCTCAATCCTTTATCAAGCAGATAAACTCGTAGATTAATTACTTTACTTTATGACAGTTCCAGATTTTTATAGCATTTCACGGAACTATAGGGTTGGAATAACTTGGATCAGGAATTTGGATACATGGAGTGTTAGCTGGTGGAAGCACCTCCCTGAGGATGAGCTGCAGGCTTCGTTTTCCAGAGCTGCTGCTCATCACTCCTGCAGAACTGTCAATCACACCCCTTTACCAGGCATTGCATTTTCTTTAGAAAAATAAAATCCTAAAAATAGTTGATGGTTACATTGGTAGGAGAGAGAAATTTCTATGGGAACTTTGAGCCTGCATGGCTGAATGTGGAGTTTGCAGAATGCACAGCTGGATTCCAGCTGTTGCCTTGGGATCTGCCTTCTGGGGAGTTCTGGGGCAGCTCTGGAGCACATCAGTGGGATGATAAACAGTGCAGTGTGTTCCACTGGAGTTTCCCTTCTTTGTTCTGAAGTTTCTGTGGGAAAGAGTGTGCTAGGCACCGATTCCAGTGATGAGGAGATTCCACTGATCCATTCCTGAGGAGCTGGTGGAGCAGAGGGATGCACAGGAGGAGGGTTCCTGCTGCCTGGTAGTGCTTGAGAGCTGATGGACCTTGGAGAACCTCAATAAGACAGGTCCTGAGCTCACCTTTCCCAGCTCCACCGGGATCCTGGAGAGGAGCTCTGTGCAAAGCTGATGTGTTGGGTTGTCTGTGGTTGTTTGTTTGCTGTGTACGAGACCAAAGCGTTTGACTTGGATTGAAATGATTGGGGTTTGCATCCAGGAGTTGTACTGGAGATTAAACGGACTCAGGATGGTGTGGGAAGTCATGGAGCAGCAGGTTCCTTGTGGAGTAAAGACTGTCAGCCAGCAGGTTGCAATCTGAGATGTTAAAGTGTCTGCACCTTAAGTGTAGAAAAAGCTGCCTGTCTGTGCTCTGGCAGAGAGAAAATCAAACTTTTATGGAGGCAGGTGTGGCAGTCAGAGCATCCTGTGGTGTTCCCTGTACTGAGTCTGGGTGGTTTGCTGGGGTCAGGATCTGTGGTTGGTTGGGGTCAGGATCTGTGGTTGGTTGGGGTCAGGCTCTGTGGTTTGTTGGGGTCAGGATCTGTGGTTGGTTGGGGTCAGGCTCTGTGGTTTGTTGGGGTCAGGCTGTGTGGTTGGTTGGGGTCAGGCTCTGTGGTTGGTTGGGGTCAGGCTCTGTGGTTGGCTGGGGTCGGGATGTGTGGTTGGCTGGGGTCAGGATCTGTGATTGGTTGGGGTCAGGATCTGTAGTTGGTTGGGGTCAGGATCTCCTGCACTGCAGTTTGGGAAATAGAGCTGAGGATCACACTCGAGGTAAGTTCTGTTTGTTCTAAATCTGCACTTCGAGATGTTTGGAAACTTTCCAGTGCCTTAAGGGACTCCAGGAGCTGGAGAGGGACTTGGACAAGGGCCTGGAGGGACAGGACACAGGGAATGGCTTCCACTGCCAGAGGGCAGGGATGGATGGGATATTGGGAAGGGATTCCTCCCTGTGAGGGTGGTCAGGCCCTGGCACAGGGTGCCCAGAGCAGCTGTGGCTGCCTCTGGATCCCTGGCAGTGTCCCAGGCCAGGCTGGACGGGGCTGGGAGCAGCCTGGGACAGTGGGAGGTGTCCCTGCCATGGCAGGGGTGGCCCTGGGGGGCTTTGAGGTCCTTTCAACACAAACCATCTTGGGATTCCATGATTGCCATGAGTGATTGGATTGGAAAAAAGTGAGTTCCACTTCTTAGAAGTATGATAAATGAGGTGTATCAGGGTTGATTAAACTTAAAGTAAATAGGTTACAGAAGTCAAAAATATGAAGAATCATTTTTAGATATTAATAAGATGTTCTGAAACAATTAGCATTAGCATTCTGTAGCATTACTGCTTAATGAAATACAGAAGAACCCTTGTTTACATTTGTTTTTACTGGAATCCTTCCAAACTGAAATTCTCCTGATACTCCTCCATATAGTAATTGAAATAAAATTAGATTAATCTCTTATTTTAGTTTTGATTTGATACCAGCTTGGTGTAAAAAATTTTTGAATTAGTCATTACCAGCTTTGTTTTGATTTTTCTTTTGCTGTGGAATCTCGTAAACAGAGTAGTGTGATACCACCTGATATTTGGGTGAGACTTGGGAATCTGGGGCAGAGAGCTGTGATTGCAGTGTGCAGCCCCGGCGCTGATGAGTCAGCACTGATCCCTGCCCCTCTGCAGGATCGGCTTCCCAAACTGGGAGCAGCCCTGGCCGGGACCTCCCTGAGGCCACGTGGTGTTTGTTGTAGGAGACTTTTCACTTGTGCTCTGCAGTTCCACCACGTCCAACATTCCTGAGTGGCTCTGAGTCCTGGAGCTGCTGTGCCGTGACTGCCATGTCCTCTGCTCCCTGGGAATGACACTTGAGTGTTTCTCCATAAAAAAAGACTTTTCCTTTTTCCACCTCTTATAAAGACTGGTTTTATAACTGTGAATTAATGAGGAGACTTGGAACCAGAAATGTAGTTAAGTGAGGTCAGAGCTGATCAGGTAAAGGTGGAGTTTGGAGTGTTAAGGAATATGATTTTCCAGTGGTGGGGCACAAGGTGTATCCAACATCCTGGCCTTGGCTAGGTGGGGCAGAATAAAGCATTGAACTGTGAGTTAATAGAAACACCCCTAAATTATAAACTCCATCCCTCATTTTATAGAAAAATCTCAAAGCATTTAGCACATCCTTATATTTTAAAACATGCCTGGGGCAGTTCCAGCTGGTGGCTGCTGGGGAGCTGCAGTGACAGGCAGTGCTGTGGTGAGGCTGGAGCCTCCAGGCCCCTCTGCAGCCCCCTGTTTGCTGCAGGGCTGCCCTGCAGGTGACATTTGCTGCTCTGTTCTGTGGATGGTGCTGAGAAACCACCTGGGCAATGTTTGGTGTGACAAATCCTGCTGGTACGTGTGGTGTGTGGCTGCTCCAGCTCAGTGCAGCTCTTGGCTGGGGGATTGTATTTCATGGTTTGGGGTTTTTTGCAGAGCTGGGAGGACTCCTGAAGTACGTGCGGCCCTTCTTGAACTCCATCAGCAAAGCCAAGGCCGCCCGCCTGGTCCGGTCCCTGCTCGACCTGTTCCTGGACATGGAGGCAGCGACAGGACAGGAGGTGAGGCTGCAGTTCCAGCACCAGGCTGTTCCTCAAAAGCCTGCAACACCATTATCTGACCTAGTTTGCTTCTCACTGAAGAATTATTCATGTCAGGAAACCGACTTTTAATGCATTTGGATGTATTTTATAAATAAAACATCAGATAATTGAATTCATAACCATGTTTTCCTGCAAGCCTCTCCCTGCTGCAGGTTGGGAGTGACTCCCACCACAGGCATTTGTCTTAGATTTGTGTTGCTTCCTCAGGTTGTGCCAGGGGAGGTTTAGATTGGATATTGGGGAAAATTCCTTCCCTGAAAGGAGTGTCCAGCCCTGGCACAGCTGCCCAGGGCAGTGGTGGAGTCCCCATCCCTGGAAGGATTTAAAAGCTGTGTGGATGTGGCACATGGGGACATGGGTCAGTGGTGGCCTTGGCAGTGCTGGGGAATGGTTGGACTCAATGGTCTTAGAGGGCTTTTCCAGCCTCAGTGATTTAGGTGCAGCATTGGGGGTATTTTGTAGTGTGCCCAGTGTTGGGAATGTGTTCCCAGGGAGCTTGGGGCAGGAACGGTGGGGGTGGGATGGCACAGAACTGGAGGAGCCTCTGCTCGAGGGCTGTCCAGGAGCTGGTCAGGAGTGCACATGGACACACTTGTGGTGGGTGTTTTACTGCACAGAGACACAAAAGTTACTCCTGAAGTGGGAGTGGAAAGGGTTTTGCAGCTACCAGGTGTAAACTGTTTCAGTGGGTGAGCTTCCCCCACCAGAAAACCCAGGACAGTCTAAAATAGCACACAGGATTCACTCCATTCTCATCAGCTCCATAGGATGCAGTTGTCTTAGCTTTTCTTTTTTTTCCCAGTTGTTGGTTATTTGGGAGTGGGATGAGGACAGGAGCACCTTGGGAGTGCTGAGGAGCCCCTTCAGGCAGTGCTGCCCTGCAGAGGGGTGTGCTGGCACAGGGAGGGGCTGAGCAGCAGGTTAGGGACAAAACCCACCTGAAACCTGCACTCAGGGCCTGGCAGTTTGCAGGCTGGAGAGGTTCTGCCATGTGAGGGGCAGGTGATGTTCTCATTAGCCAGCCAAATTAGCACAAAATCAGCCAAATTAGAGCTGTCATCCTCTGGTGCAGGTAACCCAACCAACGTCCCTCGTTTGCTGTTCAGTCCTTGTGGCTTGTGGGTGATAAATGGTGACAGAATGTTTTCCCCCTCCTTCTTTAATAGAAGAGGTCAGGGGAAATGGGGTGGGATGTGCAGGTGGGAAGGGAGAACTCCTGAAAGTGTCAGGAGAAAATGAGCAGCTTCAGGCTTTTCTCAAGGTAACTTGGTGTAAAGGACAATATCCAGATGCAGTTGTGAAAGAGGAACAGGTTGGAGTAATGGTGATGGAAATAATCAAAAGTCAAAATAGTAATTTGGAGCATATTCTGAAGCCAAACCCAAAACCTTAAGGAAGGATGACATCAGCCTGCGAGGTTTCTTGATGCAGCAATCTGAAATCCTTTCAGAGATGTTCCAAGGCTCGTCTGCTTCCTCGGGGTAACTCACAACCAGAAGGCTCCCAGGAGCGCAGTAAAGCAGTGAAATCGGAGATTTCTCCAGCTCCTAATGCTCCAGCTATCACCCTGTAATAAATTGGAACTTCATAATGGCTTTTCATAAAATGTTCACGTTTCATAAGCAGTGAAAAGGAGCTGACAAGGCCTGCAGTGTGGAGCTGCAATCCAGAGGTTTTGGGAAGAGGCATTCCTGAGCCTGGCACCACAGCATGACTTACTGTATGTTATTGGCCTGATGAGATAAGATAAAATAATATCTAATTGAGGTAGAACAAGGGAGTTTAAACCTGAAAAGTATGGGAAAATTCTGGGTTTATCCATCAAGGGAGTTTAAACCTGAAAAATATGGGAAAATTCTGGGTTTCTTTGCTGTGCTTTGAAGTGATGAGTGAGACCCCCAAAGCAGAGCCCAGCACCTCTGCTGCTTTATACAGATTACTTGATCTATTTAGGCCCTAAAGCACATGAAATTTATTTTTCTTTATTGAAAATACCCCATGGCTGTGAGAAAGTGTTCCCATAAACTGTGGGAAAGTGTTACTGCCTACCCCAGATTCCTCCATTTGACACCTCTGGTGTCGTTTGGAGGCATTTGGGGTGGGCACTAATGAAGAAAACTTCTAGAATTGACTGGTTTCTTTCTGTTCCCTTTAAGGTTGACCTGTGTTTAGAGTGTATTGAATGGGCCAAATCAGAGAAGAGGACTTTCCTACGCCAGGCTCTGGAGGTAGGTCCCAGATCCCAGACACGTGGAGCAGCACCGTCCCCTTGTCACATTTAATACCTGTAAAAGTAGAGCCCTTGTGTGCTGTTCAGACCTTTCAATGTGTCAGGGGATGGCATTAATTACACTGAAATTCTCCTTAAAAAGGCAGGGGTTTACTCCTTGCACAACTGGCCCACATAATGTGACAAGTACAGATTAATGTAGTGAAGTCTGTGCAAAGAGGGATACAAAGCTTCATTTTACAAAACAAATCTGTTCTGGCTTTCCTCACAGCAGTTCCTTTTCTGTTCTCCAGGCGAGGCTGGTCTCTCTCTACTTCGACACCAAGAGGTACCAAGAAGCTCTGCAGCTAGGTGAGGCTCCCACTAGGTGGTGGTAAATCTTTGCTTTTAATTTACTCCTGACAAGGAAAGCCATCGACTGTGTCATGTTCCTTGATAAGTTTTGCAGGATTTGGGTCTTAATTTCTTGGTGCTGGTCCAGTTCTGCCACCTTTTGCTGTAGCTGGGTGATAACAGCTTTTAGAGATGTCTTTGTTCTTGCTGTTTCACCATGCTCACCCATCTCACCTGGGCCTAAGGCCAGTTTGGGTGGGGCTTGGAGCAGCCTGGGAGGTGTCCCTGCCCGTTTGAGAGTGGAATGAGATGAGCTTTAAGGCCCCATCCAACTGAGATGGTTCTGGGATTCTGTGGTTTGTTCATTTCTGATAGTTTTGGGAGCTGTATCCAGCTGAAGGCCACAGGTTTGGCTCCTGCTGGAACTTGCTGGAATGCTCTGCTGTGGCCACAGAGGCTGAAGGGAGAAATCAGCTTTTTTCCCAGTTTGCTCAAGCACAGCCTCAGTAAAAGCAGGAAATGGCAGAACCTCTGTGGATGTCATTAGCCAAGGTCTTACAGAGGCTTTAAGAATTTGCTCCTGCACCACCTGAGGGGTGGTAATGAACCAGTGAACTCCTGCTCTGCCCCAAAGCAGAGTAAAGCAGGACCTCTTACAGCTCCCCTGGTGCTTTTTAACTGCTCACTTTGCAAATGACTGCAGTGCTGTAAGTGAGGCTTAAGCTGAAATTGAGATTTAAGCTGTCAGTGAGGTTTAAGCTGTCTGAGGGGTGTTTGCACAGCCTGCTCTGCCAGGGCTGAGGGGCAGCTGCACGGACACAGCCTGAATTGCTCACCTGGGACCCAGAACTTCTTAATATGTGTGGTGGCACGAGCCTGTGTCATGTCCAGAGTCACCTGGGTGACGTGTATCTCATCAGAATGTGGAGTTCATGGTTCATGGAATTCTGTATGGAATCAGAACTAGTTTGCATAGGGATGTAGAATGAACTTAGGTTTAAACTGATCAGAGGCCACATTCCAAAGCTGTGCTTAATTAATTGAGTCCCTTGGCTGGTGGTGGGACAGCCTGGGGAATTGGGAAGGTCTGTACCTCTAGGGCAGCCTCTGATGCTCTGTCAGGATGTCAGTGTTGTGCACATTCCTGTGTGGCTGAGGAGGTGGTTGTGTCCATGGCTGTGGGGAGCAGGTGCAAGCAGAGTCTCTCAGGGATGTTTCCAGGGAGAATCCATTTGTTTCTGCCCAGTTCTGCAGTTTCAGCTCTGGTTATCAGCTCCTGAGCACAGCAAGGGAGGAGGAGGTTTTTATCTCTGCTCACCTAAGTTACCTCTTCAGTGGGGGAAAGAAGGGGACAAGTTTCCTCTAGGACTGGCTTGTTCTGTCCTCACAAGGCCTTGATGTGACAGCTTGTCTTGGCATTTCTTAGGCTGGCCCTTCCTGCCTCCTAAATCTGACCTGTAGATATCCTGTGTTAAAAACGTTCCTTCCTCATCCCGCGTTCTCAGGAATTTCCTGAGAATGCTGCGTGGTGCAGAGGGGGCAGTTCTGCAGGAGCTCTCTGTGGGAGAGGGCAGTCACCTGGCAGTGGGTGCCAGGGTGACCATCCCAACTGCCCAGCCCCTCCAGGACACTCTGCTGCCCACACACCACCTCTGACACAAACCTGCTTCATCCTCCAGCTGTGGACTGGCACTGTCCCATCATGATTCTCTCCCTTGCTTTTTCTTGGAAAAACAGGTTGTGTGAGCCTCACGTCCCTCCCTCAAAGCCCTGACTGGTGGGGGAGGACGGGTGGCCCCTGGAGAGACTTGGTTTGTGTGGATGCTGATGCAGAGCAGGTCTCAGTTTTGTCCTTGCCCTCTGCCAGGCTCCCAGCTGCTTCGAGAGTTGAAGAAGATGGATGACAAGGCACTGCTGGTGGAAGTGCAGCTCTTAGAGAGCAAGACTTACCATGCCCTGAGCAATCTGCCAAAAGCAAGAGCAGCCTTAACCTCAGCACGGACTACGGCCAACGCCATCTACTGTCCCCCCAAGCTGCAGGCAGCGCTGGACATGCAGTCAGGTGAGGCCAGAGCAGTTGTCTGATATTTGTTCTTTCCTGAGGGAATCATGGAAAGTGGTGCTCGGTGAGGCCTCAAGATACCACCAGTTCTGCCTCAGGTAGTGTCAGCTGCAATGACCTTGTTCTGACACTGGTGTTTTCAGCCCATTTTTGAAAGCTTCCAGTGGTGGAGGGTCCATGACCTCCCCAGGCACTGCAATTCCAGCCTCACACTGTGTTCCTGACCCATTACACGTTGTTCCTGACCCAGTTTGCAGGCGCTTACCTGAAGTGCCCCAAACTTCTGTCTAAAAATGTCCTCGTAAGAGAGGGCGTGGATTTTCTCGTGATAGAGATGGGGCAAGGGGGGCACAGGAGGAAAGGATTCCCTTTGCTGAAGTCACAGATAAAGCACTGAACAACCAAATTGTTCTGTCCTCTCCCAGTCATGCTCAGAATTAACCTGTTTGTGCCTCTCCCAGGTATTATCCATGCAGCAGAAGAGAAGGACTGGAAAACAGCGTATTCATATTTTTATGAGGCATTTGAGGGCAATGATTCAATTGACAACCCCAAAGCCATCACTGCTCTGAAATACATGTTGCTGTGCAAAATCATGCTCAACAGGTAGGTGGCAGATGGTTCTGGGAAGAACACTTCTGCATTTCCAGGGGAAAGGCTTTTTGTTTTTGGGACTCTGAACTAATGGGCTCAAGCAGTGTCTTTATCAGCTGATCAGCACTCCTGATGTGGTGATATTTGAGTTGCAGTACTTTGCTGTCAGCTGGGGATTTTCGAGGCGCTCTGGGGTTCAAGCAGACCATGTTCCTGTATAAATGCTCTGCTCCTTTCCCTCTCTCTGCAGCCCAGAAGATGTGCAAGCATTAGTGAGTGGGAAGCTTGCTCTGCGGTATGCAGGAAGACAGGTACAGAAACTTAACTCTTTCTAAATCTTCCTCTTTCCTCTCTCAATACTGGATTATTCTTTTTGTCAAACACTTTGCTCTTTTTGTACCAAAATACCCATCACTCCTGAGTGTCCTGAATGAGATCCAGAACTGATTAAATTACCATGAGTCATTACCACAAGTCAGTTGCCTTCAAAGGAGTTTGCAGTGATTTTCACAACCAGAGAATTTGGGCTTCTCGCTTCATTTTCTCTGTTTTTCTCCTCCCTGCTTTTCTTCATCAGCTACAAACTGCCTGATGCCACCAGGTCCTTGTATCCCTGCTCTCACCAGCTGCTGCAGGGTTTAAATCCAAGTTACTGTTTTTACTTTGTCGTAGCCAGTCCTGAGAATCCATTCCTGGCAGTGTAGCTGAGCAGGTGGAGACCTGGATGGCTGCGAGGTGGGAGCCAGGCAGTCAGGGAGGTGTTAAATCCACTGCTTATTCTGACATGTGAACGTGGCAAGTGGGGAATGCCACCCCCAAATTAAATCCAGGGGTGCTTGTAGGAGGTGCAGAGCCACACTCCAGGCGTGCCAGGGGCTGGGCCAGGCTGGGATCCTGCTGCCTTCAGGGGCTGTGCTCAGCCTGGGCTTTGCTTTGACGCAGGAGCTGCTGCTCCCCTGCCCACGGGGATTGGGAATTAGCAGAGCTCAGTGAGCAAACGTGCGTGGAGAGGTCTGACGTGGGGATATCCCTCCTGGATCAGGAAGGGCAGCCCCAATCCTGCCTCATCCCTTTGCCAAGTGGCAGCTGGAGGCTCCTTTCCAGAGCAGGAGATCCTGGCTGTTCCCACAACGTGCTCCTGAGCCAGCCCTGACCAGCAATTCCCGCAGCAGTGTGGGGAGAAGGGAGAGAGCAGCCCTGGGAGAGTCCCAGAATATCCCAAGCTGGAAAGGACTGCAAAGATCAATCCAGCTCCTGGCTCTGCATGGGACAATCCCAAAAAGAGGGGGCAGCAGAAGCCTGAGCCTTGTGCCCCAGAGGCACTGGGCTGTCCTCCTCCTGTCCCCCCACCTGGGCTCTGTTCTGCTGTTCCCTGCTGGGATTACCTCTGTTGGGTGTAAATGTGCTTGTTTGGGGATGAGGCTTTTGCTTCATTTCAGCAGTTTTGGGGTAGACAAGTCTCGTCCCTGATGCTGTCCATGGTGGGGTGTCCATAGGAGCTGCTGCCCTGCCCCTGTCATTCAGCAGAGAAGTGGCCATGCTGAAGGGGAGAAACTCAGCTTGAGGACCCAAAATGGCCACGTTCATTAAGCAAGTGCCAAAATGTGCACTTCCCTTAAAAACAGCATCAAACTCCCTCCCAGCCTGCAGCTGGTGCTCTCACACCCGGGTGCTTCGTCCCTCTGGAGATGTTTCAGGTCCTGTCCTGCAGCTGCCAGGCTTGTTCCCCCCTCAGCAGCTGCTCTCCTTCTGCCTGTGGCAGTGACAAGGAACATTCCTGGTTTGCTGCTTAAGCACGTTCCTGGGGTACTGCACAGTTGGCATATTCACCCTGAGAGAGGAATCCAGAAAAAAATAACCTCCTCTGGTTCTCTTTCCCCACAGACAGAAGCACTAAAATGTGTGGCACAGGCCAGCAAGAACCGGTCGCTGGCAGATTTTGAAAAGGTGAGTCAGGGACACAGAAAATGGGGCCTGGCTGGGCAAAAACCAGTCAGAAATGCCAGGTTTGGAAAGTTGTAGGAGCTGTTACATCCCACAGCAGGAAACCATGGAAACACTGATAGAAAGCAACAGTGCATTGAGAAATACCCCCCAACAATCAACTGGTTGCGTTTTCAGCGCGTGGGGGGTAAACTTGCTTGAACCCAGTCTTTTTCCTTTTTATTATGATTTTTTTTTTGGAGAGCCAACTCAGAAGCAGTTTCCCTTTAGGTGCTGTTCGCTGGGATGTGTATCTTCCTAAAATTTTTCCTGGTTTCAGCAGAAATGCTGCAGAGCTCAGGGAGAGGATTGCCATTTCAGGATCCGATCCTGTTGTGCTCTGCTGCCTGTGAGCAGGGACTGGGGCTCACTGAGCTCCAGAAGGGTGCAGATTAAAGATGGACAGGCTGCTGGGCTGCCGTGACCTGCTGGCTTTTAGCTAAGTTAGGGATTGGATTAGCCATGGTACTTGGCTGGGCAGGGAGAGGATCTCATCCTCAGGGGACCTTGAGGAGCTGTTGCTACCAGAATTATTTCCTCCTGCTGTGTCCCCACAGGCTCTGACAGACTACAAGGTGGAGCTCAGGGACGACCCCATCATAAACACTCACCTGGCCAAGCTCTATGATAATTTATTGGAACAGAACCTGATCAGAGTCATCGAACCCTTCTCCAGAGTACAGGTAAATGTTTCCAGCAGCACCTGGATGGGCTGGTCCCTCTGTCCCTGCTGCTGGGGGTGAGGGGATTGTTCCCATATGGAACACTTCTCACTCTGAGCTGCTCAGCGCGTTCAGAGCTCAGGGTTCATCATGTTAAAATTATAAGGAGGAGGCTGAGGGGACCTTTGGAAAACCACATTGCAGAGTCATTGCCCTTTTCACCTGTTTCTCTCATGCTCCCTGCAAGGTGACTGGCTTTTAACCCTGAATGTGACAGCGTTTGGCTTTGAAGGCCTCTAGGAGGGCAAGGCTGTGCCATAGTCTTGGAGAAGAAATATTTCACCTTCAGAGTGAAATGGCTTTAGGGGTTCAGTCCATCTTAGTTAAAATCAGACGTGAAACCTGAAGGACCTGAAGCTGCAGAGTGGAGAAAGCCAGTGGAGATTTTTAGGCCAGAGCATTTCCAGGCCCTTGAGCTGTTCCATGGAAGAGCCCCAACTCTCTGTGTTGTGTGTCCAAAGTGCAGCTAAAGATTTACCTAAATGTTGGTCTCTCTTATAGATTGAACACATATCCAGCCTCATCAAGCTCTCAAAGGTAAGGACCTCACCAGAAATCAGTGCCATGTGTTCAGAGGGCAGAGGAGTTGGGGTTAAGTGGCATTTGCCGCTGGGAACTGAACATGAAGGGTGACAGATGAGCTCCATAGCATTTCCAGGCAAATTTCAGCCTTGGGAACTAAACTCTGACACAGGCAGCTCCTGGGAGGCATCGAGGCTTCCTGTGCTCCAGACTTTGCTGTGCTGTCCCCTTCCCTCCCATGGGTTTTTCTCGCTGTCTTGGCTCTTGCTTTTTATTGTAGGCAGATTTTCCTCTGCTCTGTCGTGACCAGCTCAGTCTTCCCCCGTGCCCTGTGTTTAATCCCCTGAGTGTTCCCAGGGGAACCTTTCTTAGACCCTTAAGATCCAGGATCCAGCTAATCACCCTGCGGTGTCATTAGGGATGCGTCTGTCACGCTGACTATGCAGTAACTGCTTTACAGATAATCCCAGACAGATTAAGTTTTAGGAAAATCCACTGTAATCCCAGCCAGTTGCACCCCAAAGTGCTGTTGTCTTGTACTGGCATTAAGGCCAGAGGTTGGGAGTGAGCTGAGCTCAGCCTTTGTGGTCACAGAATCACTGAATCATTCAGGAAAGGCCTCTGAGATCACTGAGTCCAAATGTTCCCCCGGCACTGCCAAAGCCACCCATGTCCCTAAGTGCCACATCCACACATCTGTAAACCTCTCCAGGAATGGTGATTTCACCTCTGCCCTGGGCTGAACAACCCTTTCCATGAAGAAATTTTCACTAATATCCATCCTAAACCTCCCCTGGCACACAGTCTGTTCCCAGACTAGGCCGTGGTGTTTAACACATCCTTAATATTCAGAGTAAAAGCTGCTGCCCCTTCTGCCCAGAGAGGAGCTGCCCTCTGTGGGCCTTCCTGGTGCTGGGCAGGAGCTTAGCTGGGTCCTGCATGGATTAAATAAAACTTGTCCAACTCTTGCCTAAATCCTTGCTGAACTGCGTTAGAAAGTTCCAGAACCCCCACAAGTAAAGCCTGTGTGAAATGACAGTGTCATCTGTGGAACAAGGGACATCCTGGTGCTCCCTCATTAACAGCTGCTCCCTAATTTCCTGAGGCATCTCAAGCAGGTGGTGGTGTCCAAGCCATGCTCAGGGAGGAAGGAGCTGCTGTTGAGCAGTGTCCCACCAGGGCTGTCAAGTGTGCAGCAGTAAAATTCACGTGTTTTTATGTAGTTCTGGGAGACTTTTAATTTTTCTGCTTCAATTTCAGGCTGAGGTAGAAAGGAAACTGTCACAGATGATCTTGGACAAGAAGTTTCATGGTGAGTCTCTGCATCCCTCAGCTCTGACTGCCCTGTGCTTGCTTGAGCTGTGGCTGGACTCCCCTTCCTCCTCTGAACCTGGGGGTCCTGCTCAGGCAGCAGATGTGCAGGTGACAGTCAGGAGTGGCAGTGGGGAGTGACAGGAATGTTGTTCCTGCTGCTCTATCACATGTGACAGTCAGGAAGGCTGTTCCTGCTGAGCTATCCCAGGTGACAGTCAGGAGTGACAGGAATGCTGTTGCTGCTGTTCCACTGCAGGCAGCAGTCAGGAGTGGCAGTCAGGAGTGGCAGTCAGGAGTGGCAGTCAGGAGTGGCAGTCAGGAAGGCTCTTCCTGCTGCTCCATCCACCTTCCTTAACCCGAGGGTTCATTTCAGAAATGCTGTTGGGTCCCTGTGTGCTGTGACAGCATCCAGGGACGGTGTGGGACCCCCAGCTGGGCTGTGACAGCATCCAGGGACGGTGTGGGACCCCCAGCTGGGCTGTGACAGCATCCAGGGACGGTGTGGGACCCCCAGCTGGGCTGTGTGGCCAGGCTGGGCTCTCCCCCTCAGAGCTGCCCAGGGCTGTGGTCACCTTTCCCAGCTGTTTGTGTCCGGAGCGTTCCGTGGGGACACCCCATGGCCCAGTGGGGTGCTGTGGCTTGGCTGGGCCCACACAGGCTGCTGCCCCAAGAACCTCTCAGGGAGCCAGCTGTGCTTGTGGTTCTGTTGTCCCTGTGTGTGGCTGAGCCAGGGGAATGCTTGGGAGCAGCACGCTGGGCACAGGGCGCTCCAGGGGGACAGAGCCCACCTGGCACCTGGGCACAGCTGCAGGATAAATCAGCTGTGCTGAGCCATCCTGCTGGGCACAGGGCCTGAGGAGGCAGGGGGATGGTAGGGAATGGGCAGGAATGCTCATCTCCTGGGTGGCTTCTCAGGCTGTTCTCTGGGACGTATTTTTTTCTGGGAATGCTAAAGTAGTGCTGACCAAAATCAGCCAGTCCAGCCCAACATGTGAGCCCTTCCCAAACCCTGCACAGCTGATTGGGTGTTTCTGGGGTAGATCCCTCAATTCCTGCTGTCTGGAAAATGTGATCCATCGAGCATCCCAGTGCTAACAGCAGCTTGTGCCCACAGGAATCCTTGACCAGGGCGAGGGTGTCCTGATCATCTTCGACGAACCCCCTGTAGACAAAACTTACGAGGCTGCCCTCGAGACGATTCAGAACATGAGCAAAGTAGTGGATTCGCTCTACAACAAAGCCAAGAAGTTGACATAGGTGAGTGGGGCCTCCCTGGGGGCCGCAGAGCTCCGGAGTCACTGCCAGGCCCCGCCGCGCTCCGTGCCCCTGAGCCTTGTTCCCTCTCCTGTCGAGTGACGTGGCTCTGTTTTCTCTTTGCAGAGTTGAATTTGCTAGCTGTCATTTGGAGAGTGTGTGTGACAGGAGAGTGAAACCTTTGGGAAAATGTTAGGAGACTTTTTTTTTCTTCTTTGTTCTACTTTTCGCTCGGAAAGTTTTTAAACTTCCTCATCCGGTGCATCTTGTATTCCAGACGATGCGTGTTCCAGTTTCCATGTAATCTTTACTGGCCGAACTTTGTATCTGGGGGGGGAATATTGTTTAAACAAAGAGGGTATTCTAAATAAAAGGAAAAAGGCTTACACTACCTAAACATGTGCTTTCCACTTCCTGAGGGACGGCAGAGTTCAGCAGGGACAGCGTTTTGTTACCAGTAGGTGCCCAAAACCAGTTTGTTTCATCTCCTCCGCCCCGAGATCGGAGACGTGCTGGCGGCGTCCGAGCAGCCAACTCGATTCCATTTGTACTGAACCAAACAAACCCAAAATGTACAGACTGCTGGTTTATTTTCCATCCTCAAGGCCTCCGAGCCCCTGGAAAGCAGCTCCGCGATGATTTTCCTGCGGGTCGGAGCTGTCGGCGCAGCCCCGGCCCCGGCCGGCCGCTCTCGGCGAAGGGAACGGCGCAGGTTTCCCTGGAGCCTGACTTGCATGCTCTTGTTTGCAGATAGACTTAGATTTTAAATGTTTCCTCCCTCCCCACCTGCGCTGGTAGGAGGAGCAGGTGACTGGCGGAGCCGACTCCAGCTGTGCCTCTGCTGCAGCAGCGCTGAGCTCTGCTTCCCCACCGAGGTGGGACAGCCTGGCCCTCTGGAGCAGCCCAGCGGGAGCTTCCTCCTCGGTCCCAAAGTCCTGGGGGGCGGAGCACGGTGTATTCCAGCATGTTCCATGTTCTGGTGAGGTTTCCAGTAAGTTTTAATGCCATTTGGGCAGTGTAAGCTTCTGCATCTCTGTCCTGCTCATCTTTATTTTTCCTTTCCCCTCTGTCTCTATTTCCCTCTCCATGTTTTTCTTACAAAATTTATATTTTGTAAAAGGATTCTGTTTTATCAGGAAATATTTTGCCTTCACGCTGACTCTTAGACTGGCTGATTTTTTCCCTTTCTGTTCACATTTTGACCTCTCTGACCTTTTATTTTATTTTATTTTGTTTTGTTTTATTTTGTTTTATTTTGTTTTATTTTATTTTATTTTATTATTCTTAATTTCCATCTCCTCCAGTCAGTCACTGTTTGGGTTTTTGGCACCATCAATATCAAATGTACAAACGGTTCTTGCTAACCAACACCAGGTATATCTGATGTTCAGATGAGTTCCAATAAAGAATTTTTTTTTCAAAAACCTGTCTCCTGTCTTCAGCCACCGGGGCAGATCCTGGGCTGGGTGCAGCTTCTCCCTTTGCTTAAGGAAGGGTGAGATCATCCCCTCACCAAAGCATCTTTTGGAGACACCAAATGTGAATGTTTGAGGCAGCATCACGAAAGGTTTATGGATTGTGATGTGTTCCTGGCACAACACGTTCTAGTGCTACTGAATGTATAGTAGTAATGATTATTTTTATTATTAGCACTATTACTATGGTGAAAAATGGATTAAATGTGGCCTCTCACACCTCCAGCCTTTCCTGAAAATGCCCTTATGCTGGGTTGAAGTCTCACACTGCACAAGGCCAGGCCTGGATTCTTCGAAAGGCTGGGGAGGAGGTTTAGGGTGTCACTGATACAATACCTTGAATTTTCACATCTGAAACTCCTGGGACACCAGGGGGTGCAGGAAAGAAACCTGCCCTCAGAGGCAGGAAAATGTGAAGGGTTTCACTCTGTTCTTACATCTCAGGTGACAGGGAAGTATATTTCTAGTTTTCTTTAAACTATAAATAATTCCTGATCTGCTTCCCCAAGCATCTCTGTCCAGTTCACTGTGATAGCCCTGAAGTGGCCTTGTCCCCAGGGATTCTCACTTGGATGGGATTTGCTGAATTAGGTGCTAATTGTGGGTGAATGAAGGGAAATTCATTTATGGAAGCAGAGGTAGAGCAGGGAAGGGGTAGAGATGGACATGGAGCCACAGAATCCCGGGAGAGCTTGGGTTGGAAGGGATGTGAAGCCCATCCAGTGCCACCCCTGCCATGGGCAGGGACACCTTCGACTGTCCCAGGGTACTCCAAGCCCCAATGTCCAGCCTGGCCTGGGACACTGCCAGGGATCCAGGGGCAGCCACAGCTGCTCTGGGCACCCTGTGCCAGGGCCTCACCACCCTCCCAGGGAGGAATTCCTTCCCAATATCCCATCTAAATCTCCCTTCCTTCAGCTTCCGTCCCGTGTGTCCTTGCTGGGGATCGTGTCCAGCTCCAGCTGTCATCCCCCAGTGGGGGCAGCATTGGTCGTGACCCCACAGGTGACAGTGGGGGAGCTGGCAGGTCCCTGTGCTCAGGGCTGAGGGGACCTGACCAGGAGCAGGGATGATGCAGCAGGGCTGTGGAGACGCCAGCTTGGGTGCCTTGTGTGGGATCAGGGAGGCTTAGTGACACACCAGTCCTGGGAATTGCCTTTGGAGCAACAGCGTTTTCTGAGGCACCTCCAAGCGTATAAAAATTAGCACCAAAACCCCTCAAATGGCAGAGCCTGTTAAACCCTTTTGGCTTAAACCTCGTAAGGCTGAACTTAAAAGCCGACTGTTGCTGCTTGGATCTGGGGATGTTTTAATGCACAGAGGGAATTCTCAGGGACAGCAGTGCCCAGGCTGGGCTGTCACTGTCCCCATGGTGCAGCAAGGCCTCCAAAGCTGTTTGAGAGGAGAGAGCCCTGCAGAGAGTCCTGACCACCCCCAAAAACCAGCTCCCACAGAGGGTTGAATGTGCTCTGAAGGACAGGCAGGTTTTTGGGACAGGTCTTTCCTCACAGGAGATTTTGGGGTTTTCTTTGAGATTCCCCTGCTGTGGGAGTGGGATCAGCAGCCGCAGGTCCGGGGCAGGGCCTAAGTAGGTATAAATGAGTATAAATAAATTTGGGTCATTAGCGCAGAGCCGGGATGAGCCCGACCTTTCCCTGCTGCTGCCGGCAGCAGCTCCCGGCCACAGGGTCCCCCCGGGGGCGGCTCCGGTCCCCGCGGCCGGAGCGGGGCCCGGCAGCGCCGGTGGCGGCGGAGCGGCCTCTGAGTGTCGCTGCAGGTCGCGCAGAGCCCGGTGCTGCCCGGTGCCTCCCGGTCCCAGCAGGAAATGGGATCCCGGTCCCAGCGGGAATGGGATCCCGATCCCTGTGGGAAATGGGATCCCGGTCCCAGCGAGAATGGGATCCCGGTCCCTGTGGGAAATGGGATCCCGGTCCGGGCGAGGGGCGCCGGGCTGGGCGGCGGCGGCGGCTCCAAGCGGGACCGCGGGACCCGGGGGATACGGGAGTTGCAGGCGCGTTCCCCAAAACCCGGCCCGGCCTCAGAACGCGGTCCCGGGCATTTCATTGCCCCGGTGCCTTCGGGCGAGTGGTGGCCCCGGCCCGGAGCGGGGGCGGCTCCGCCGGGCGGGGGGAGCGGCGGCGAACGGCGGCCGGGAGCGCGTGCGGGGCTCCGAGTGCGGGATGTGCGGCCCCGGTGCGAATCCGGGATGCGGCTCCGGGATGCTGCTGGACGAGGGTTTTAAATCTTAATTCTCGGATTTCTAAAAACATAATTTTCGTTGCTTTTTATTCTTTTCCCCTCCGTGTCGCGCCGGCCCCTGCCCGGAGGCTCGGCGGCTCCCCGGCCCTGCTCGGGACTCGGTGGCACCGCGGGCGCTGCGACCACCGAGACCCCGAGGCGGGCA
>VZTG01002809.1:1389728-1404574 GCA_013397845.1 Melanocharis versteri | reverse complement strand
GCCGGTGAGCCGCGTTAAAAGCAGAAACAAAAGTGTGCAGGACTAGAAGATCCTATGTCAGAAGAGCAACTTAACTCTTTCACAACAATTCAACTCAGTCCGTGGCCTCTTCCTTAGATGGTCAATGAGTCCTAGACCATATGGCCAACCCAGGCAGCCACAAAAAAATCACAGAATCATAGAATGGCCTGGATCGGAAGGGACCTTAAACGTCATCTAGTTCTGACCCTCCTGATGTGGGGCACCTTTCACCACACCAGGTTTCTCAGAGCCCCACCCAATTCTGTTATGCATAGAGAAAAAAAATAAGGGGGAAAAAAAAAGGGAGAGGGGTGGGAAAAAACCAAAAAAAAAAAAAACAGAAATGCAAAAATAAGGACCAAGAAACAATTAAATTTGTATTTGAAAGAGTAACAGTGTTCCCACTCTTTCCCACCCTTGTGTGCATCATCTTTTTGTGCACAGACATTTATGCTTATTTTAAACTGTTCTTAAAAGGAATGAACTGACATTACAAGCAGGAACAACTTTTGCTAGCCCTATTCAGGATTTGTGCTGGTTTATGTGTTATATTATACAAACACATAGCAAGATTCTATTCATGTGCATCTTAACTGACAAGAAGGGCAATGGAAAATAGGTACTTGGTAAGACATAGCAGTCTCAAGGTCAATTGAGATTGGCTGATACACAAAATGAACTCCAGTTCTATATGCTTTGTATGTGACTATTCTGTATCCAGAAGTACTCCAAATCATTCAACAAACAACGTAGAGCTCAGCACACTGATACACAAATCACACTGTCCATAGGGGCAGAATTCTAATGAAAGGTCTCTGTTATGCTTTCTTGACCAAAATGGATTCATTGAACATCAACCGTGAGTTCTGCCAATAGCTCTAAATGTTCTGTCATCCAACCACATGGGCACTAGCTTCAGTTTTCTTGGATTTTGCCAAATGGTAGCTCACCAAATTTTAGATATGTTTCTGGGTAACTGAGAAGAGAGCATATCATTGTTGGGATATTCCAATAAACTTTTCAGGGAACCTCTGCGATAAGGTGAAGCATCCAAACCCATATTTTCAAAAACCTTAGAGAGGAATTGAGCACATAAAAGGGGAAAAAAAATCAAGAAAAATCCTCAATCCTTATTTTAACCCTCCTAGATTTCGTGTACATGGAAAACTAATAAAATGTTCCTTTATGGGCAATGAGCTTCTAGCATTTTTAGAGTACGTGTTGTGTACCCTTTTCTAAACTGCATTTAGGTCTTCAGGTATCCAAATCTGAGCCAGGCACTCCACACTTTAGATAATTAATTTCCTACCTATATTTCTACCTAGATTATATAAGGCCCAAGAACAGCTGGTTTTCAGCAGGTACTCAGCATGATCTTCTGTTAACAAGGTCTGAATGCCTTGCCAGCTTTCTGGATACACCCAAACTGGACCTTTGTGATGAGAGGACAAACACATATCATTGATATTATTCATTTCTTGCTTCTATGTATCAGGAATGCTAGTACAGAAGGAAAGAGTGTAGGCAGATTTAGAAATCTAAAAAGATGCATTTCAAAATAAAAAGAATCTTCACAAGATTATGACAAAAAAGGAAAAAAAAATCAAATACAAAATCACAAAAAGTGAAAACGACCAACCACAAAAGCTTATAGCAGCATGTATGAGATGTATTCCACGACTTTCTTAATGGCTGAAATATGATTCCTAAATCTCTATAATAGTGTTTGTCTTTATATGTTCGTATGCTGGGTATTAACATGCTGGATATAGCTACCTTACTGTGATTTAAATAAGTGTTTAACAGATGTACTACTATGATATCTGGCTAAGCCTGAAAACTAAGTGTCTATTCCAATATTCCATTGGGCAAAATGTTCAACAGTTATTCCAAACGTTTTCTATTTGCCTTTCATCTGGGAACTTCTCTCTATCTGTGACCCTTATGGAGCAATAATCATCTGCCTTACTATGCTGTAAGCAAAGAGCCTGCACAGCTGCTAACTAGTGGAGAAAAATGTTCCCAAGAAAAACATCTTTCAGTAAGAATTTACATGCAAAAAGTGCAAGCAGCATCCTAGCTATTACACATGTATATTGTCTATGTGAACACCTTCTGTGCAGCAGACTATGTTAGTGCAGATAGTTATATTTCAATTAATATGGAATTGAATGTTTTGGTTTGCACAACCTGCTTCATCCATTACATCGATGATATGAAAGGAATATTGAAGAAGTAATAGTTTTGCACGTCATGTTTATGGCAGATGTGTAGATCTGAACCCCGGGGGAAAACATACTGAAGGACAAATACCAGGGCACAGCCTATTTGTTCAGAGCAGAGCATTGGACTTTTAATATTTTCCATCATCCAGTTTTGGAGACTGAGAAAAGATGTATACTAATTTCCTCAAAGAATGTTTAGCATATGGAAAATACAGAGTAGTGTTTCTGCCTTGGCCTCATTCACCAGAAACAGATTGAATTTTTTTTATTGATTGTAATTGCACACAACGCTGCTGCTACAAGAGACAGATCAAATCAGTAGCATCTTAATAAGCAAAGCCCTAATGCAACAAACAGTATGCTGCAAAATGCACGTGCTTCTGTCTCTTCTCTGGTTTTATAATTCTGATCCAAATCTGTAAAATCTTAATTGATTTGAGGCTCAGCTATTTAGGGACCATTTATCTAACTATAGTATTTCAATGCAGTTGCTTTCACTGAGAAATCAAATTCCCCACTCTTTCTTCCAGCTGTATAATATGATTCTCAGCTGTTCATTTTAAACTAAACTCCAGAATAAATGTTAGTCTGCTTTATCAAAATTTAAGACACAACTTTGCAGATTTTCTTCCAAATAAATTAAGCTACAACAAGAAAACTTTTAATCATGTACCAGAGAACAGAAAGAGTAAACTTTTGGTTTTATTTGGCTTTCTTCTCACTGGAGAAACCTAGGTAAGAAATATCGATGTTTAAGCATTCATAAGTCTTCTCTCAGCTTCAGGATAATCCCATAAGAAACTGAATCTCTTTGTGTCTCCATTTCTGCTCTGGGCATGCATTCAGCTGCCTGAGGCTGTGGTTACATGGGCAGCCAAGCTCTTCTAATGGCTTGTGGCTGCCAAAAAAGGAAGCTTTGCACTTCTCTTGCTTTCTCTCAATTGCCTTTATTGTCCCTGCTTCCTTTACTTGCTTATTTCAAATATAGACAAACAGGGATTGTGAAACTGAATTTATCCCTTTCCAATAATATCTGCTTTGAAGATAAATGTCTGTACGTCCTTCCTCACAGTTAAAGGAAAGTGTTAGTCTCACAGCAGCTGCAAGTCAGCTTCCACATAAAAAGTACTAGTGGTGACACTGAGTAGCAAGTTCAGTATGGTTGTTTTGTCTTGGACCTTAGTGGGGATAACTCTAAATTATGTCTAGCAAAAATTCAGAAATGTGTGGGCCACTTAGTGTATTTGCTGTTTCAAAATACCTGATGACCCTTTCAGACAAATATAAAACAGATTTTTTATCGAGGGTATTTACATTCCAAATATCTTCATTAATACAAAATTGAACCAATGCTTTTTGCCTCCTCTACTTTAAGGTGGATCTAGTGGATCCATATCTGATATGATGCAGTCAATACTCTTCGCCATTTAACTGTTTTATTACTTTGTCCTCACATTCTTATAATTAACATGGATCCTTGTGTGTCGACAAGACTCGTAATTATTTAATTCTCTCTGGAAAAATTATATTCTTCTGCAGTTCTCACTATCACTTTTTAATTTCACTGTTAAATTAAAAAAAATAGATAATTTCTTTTTCTTCTTGTCTTCTAACTGACTGATATCTCCACTTATTGACCATATGTTCCTATCAGAGGAATGAGAAGAACCAATATGTAAATATATGGATTCGATAAACATACACTATTTTCTCTCTGAGGTTTCCCTACTATTTCTGTGAAGCAGTTAAGGCTTGTAAAATGTCGAGTATGGAGTCTACTTAGTGATCATAACTCTCAGTCATTTCAAGCAAATTGAAAGCTGTAGTTGTGACGATTTTATTGTTCTTTTAGAGAAGGCAGAGATCTGCATTTACAGGTAAGTGATTTTGGGGGTTTGTAACATTTCTTTTAATTGAACAATTTTATTTTTGTTTGTACTCAAGCTATCTACAAATTTTAAGTGGCCAAAAAGTTGTGGATTAAAAGAAGTATTCAAGGCCAGGTTGGCTTGGGCTCTGAGCAACTTGATGCGCTGAAAGATGTCCCTGTCCATGACAGGGGGGTTGGAACTAGTTGGTCTTTAAGGTGCCTTTCAAATCATGCCATTTAATGCTTCTATGACAAAGACAGCTTGACAGAAACTGCAGGTTGGATTTAGTAGTTCAGACAGTTCAGAATGTGGCAGAAAGGGATCCTGTTACTTTTTACTTTCTATGGGATTTTGATCTACTATCTGATGGCTAATGGATATCTTCTTTACTATTGTCAGTTTGAGGCAAACTCCCTCTTAGACAGTTTTGGATGTTCTGTTGGCAGTCATCTCTGTTTTATCAACAGTTGGCATCCTGGACAGTTTGCCAAGGGGAGGCTGAGGAGGCACCCCCACAAACTTTCTTAAGGAGCACAAGATGTTCTCTCTCCTCTGACTGATTCTTCTCATTTTCCATCATGTGTGAAGTTTCCCTTGCAGTGAAAATAACCACAAGGGATTACACTGTATAATTTGTGAGTAATGTTAAAATTTTAGCAGTCTTCCAAATTCATTAGTTATAAACAGTCTCCAGGAAACTGGTTTTTTTGGAAAAAGATGAAGAATTCAAAGTAATTGGATTATTTGAAAGTCTCAATTAATGAAGTCAAACTTTACTATAGTATTCCAATTAATGAATGCATGTATTTACATACACATTAATAATGTTTTTCTCATTAATTTTATCACCATCTCATTTAAAAATAAGAGCACATAGCGTACTAGCACACATGAACTAACCTTGTTCACTAGAGATATCTTTCTCACCATTTTCCCTTTCTTTGATTATATTTTCTTTCTTTTTATTAAATATATTTTACAATTCTTTCAGCTTACTGGCAGGAATTGCTTGTTTTCATCCTTCCTATTCTTTAGTAAAAGCAACAACTGACATTTCACTTCCAAAATAAAGGATGAACTCGGATAGTTCAGCATTCAAGATAAAACAAAACCATAATATGGTTCACAAGGAATATTGGTGTTAGCATTTTTACAAAAAATTTTCATGTCCTTTCTGATTAGAACACACTATCTGACTATATAGGAAAGGCTACGTTGTTAACCAATTGCTGGATGTGATTAAAATACAAATATTTTCCAGAAAATAAATCACAATATTTTCTGCATGAAAATAGTTTTCTGATTCATTCAGATTTTAATTTGGACTCATTTTTATACAAACACTTTTCAGCTAGTGACTTGTTTCAAACACGTTTCCTACGTCTCATGTTGGAATCCTATTCTGCTTCTTACAACTAGATGTAAATTTTAATATTGATTCCCCTTGGAAATAATTTACCTTTAATCTCTAGGAATTTTTATTAACCCAGGCAGTGTAGTAAGGAACTGAATTAATATAATTAATGGTAAAAAAAGTGATTCCAGGAATCTGAGAGACTCAAAAAATTTGTTCTCAGTTTCTGATGATGGCATTTTGTAAACTACTCATTCTTTCTTTCATTTTCTTTATTCTCAAGGTAATGAAATACAGTTGTCATAAGCAAGTACATTAATATTAATTTTTCAGTTGTATGACAAATTTAGACACCAAGTTGGGTGGGAATGTTTATCTGTTGGAGGGTAGGAGGTCGCTGCAGAGGGATCTGGATGGGCTGGATCAATGGGCCGAGGCCAAGAGTATGAGGTTTAGTAAGGCAAAGTTCCAAGTCCTGCACTTGGGTCACAACAACCCCATGCAGTGCTGCAGGCTGGAGGTAGAGTGGATGGAAAGCTGCTCAGTGGAAAAGGAGCTGGGAGTGCTGGTCAACAGCGCCTAAACATGAGCCAGCGTGTGCCCAGGTGGCCAAAAAGGCCAATGGCATCCTGGCCTGTATCAGCAATAGTGTGGCCAGCAGGACTGGGGTAGTGATTTCCCTCTGTATTCAGCGCTGGTGAGGCTGCACCTTGCATGCTGTGTCCAGTTCTGGACCCCTCACTACAACAGGGACACTGAGGCACTGGAGCGAGTCCAGAGAAGAGCAGGTCCAACAAAACTGGGGGTGAGGGTGTCTAGAAAATAAATCACGTGAAGAGCAGCTGAGGGAGCTGTGGGTATTTAGCCTGGAGAGAAGGAGGCTCAAAGGAGGGCTTACCATCCTCTACCTCCTGTCTACCTAGCAGGAGGCTGTAGCAAGGTGGGGGTCAGCCTCTTCTCACAGGCAGCTTGTGACAGGATGAGAGGACATAGCCTCAAGTTGTGCAAGGGGAGGTTCAGGTCATACATCAGGAAGAACTGCTTCATGAACATGCTGCCCAGGAAAGTGGTGGGTTCACCATCCCTGGAGGTGTTCAAGAAATGACTGGACATGGCACATAATGCTATGGTTTATTTGACAGGGTATTGTTTGGTCAAAGGTTGGCCTCCATGATCTTGGAGGTATTTTCCAACCTTACCGATTTGGTGATTCTGTGATATATATATTGTAAAGAAGAAACCTACTTAAAATAATTGACCTTTTTTTACAGTTTTGAACAAGGGTGAGATGTAAACTGTAATATCATAGGAACTATAAGCATGATTCATGACTCATGATGGGTGAACTCATCAAGAAGTGTTGATAAGTGCCAAGTATTTCTTCTATAAACTCGGTGAATTAATTCTTTTCCAATGTGATGATCATAGTTTAGGCAAACATTCCTCCACCCTCAAATGCACTCAAACTTGAAGATGTATCTTTTCTTATTTAATATTCATGTGAGATCATTCTTGAATAATGCATGCAAGACTGGATGCTCCTTTTACAGTATTTAAACAACAGGTTAAATTTCTTCAAACCAAAGAGTAATAAAATACAAATTTGAGAAAATTCAAAGTATTACTCTTACAGCAGTGGAACTTACAAGAGGAAATAACCTAAAGAAGAAAGTGAAAAATGCCATAGACATCACTTTCTCCTTTTTTTTACAGTTACAGTAGAAGTAGTCATTTTGGCGAGAATAATGATTCTATGAATTATGCATGTTTGATAATGCCTAGAAGGTGCAGTAAGTTTAAGCACAATAAATTTACCTTATGTTGGTAATCTGTAACTAGTACATTAACAATTGATATAGATGAAGATATCTGACAAACAGAAATATTAGGCTGGACAGGTGTTTGGCGGATCAAGAGCATAGACAGAGACCTCTGAGTCACAAAATGCTAGTAGGAGGCAGTTACGCAATAAGGTAGACAATTTCATAAGAAATTACTTCACAGGGATACAGAGGCGGAGGAAGATGAAGCACCTTTTGACGTCTCTCTTAGAAGGGAGAAAGAAAATAAATGGCAGCAATAAAAAAGAGAAATGAAAACCATAGATGTAATAGAGTGATAAGTGAGTCCCAAAATCAGCAGCAACTGACATAGCAGTTGCTCTGAGTTCAACTGCAAATTTTGATCAGAAGCTTGATTGTGGCTTTTATGATGACTAGTTCTGTCTAAATGGCTGACTCCAAAACTGTGGAACCCTAACCTTAATCTACAGCTTCACGCCTTTCCCTCAGGTTCTGTCACTGGGCGCCAGAGAGAAGAGATCAATGCCTGCCCGTCTACCAATATTCCAATCTTGAGCCAGTGTCTGAGTCCATGCCTTGTCCTTATTTACTAGTTGAGACACAGACTCTGTTTCACAGCATTGTTGGTACAGAAGACGCTTAGAAAAGATCTGGTCTGTAACTGGAAGATAAAAATCCAGCATAATATGCATAGTTGAAATTTCATTTCTGTGGAGACAAAATGGTAAAGTGATAGCTGAAGGAAGATGGACATCTGTAAAAATGCATAAATGGAAAAAAAGGCCTAAAGTAGATGCAAATTTAAAAAAAGTTATTAAGAAGCACAGAACAAGTAGATAAAATATTTTTTTCTGCAGATAAACTGGTTTAATTAGATCATTCAAAGCAATAGAAATGTATTTTGACAACTGGAACTGGTACTTTCTAATATAGTCTTGTATCTTTTAAAATTTTTCTTTGATATGTCCTGATACTGTATAGAATTTGTCCTCCCTTCATTCTTCCAAATCCCATGCATGTTTGAAATCCTTACTCTTATCATCCACATACCATATTGAAATATGGTTAAATGTGATTTGACTTAAGCTTCAAACCTAACACTCAGCACTATGTTGCTCTGTAGTTACTGGCTCATTTGCCCTAAGATATATTTATTTGAAAATTCAGGTCTGTGGGGAAAGCAAACTTGAACTGTTTGACATTGGCCAATAGGCTGCAATTGCCTGAGCATGTTGGCAGTCATCCACAAAATTAGTCACGATATCCTGTTGACCCAGTTTGAATCCTAAATTGAGATTATACATACCCTATTATTTGGTTTCAGCCTTGGTTTGGGGAATACCATTTCCAATTTATGCAAGTTTTAATTCTGTTTTCACAGCCGTTGACTAGCTGTCTTCCTACTGCTTTTATCTTGAGGATTTTATCATGTTCTCTTCCTTTTTGATGCTTTTATTTGGCATTAGGAATAGGTTTACATTTCTCTGCCAATACTAGGTTTTAAGCCTCCTACAAAATCCTCTCATAGGCCTTCTGAGAACACAGCAGCTGAGGCTATTGAGACTTTTTAGGACCACATCAATCCTCCTTCTAATACAATAGGGTTGAGGTTTTTTCCTGTGTTCTTTAGCATCTATGTTATTCAGGGGTTTATTTTGTTTGGTTGGTTGGTTGGTTGGTTTTTTTTTCTTTACCAATCTAAACACCTTCTGAGTTAGTTCTGGTGTAATTCAACTGCAATTTAAAACAGCAACAGTGACTAATATTCCATGAGACAGTGTGGGAAGCAAGCGCATATTCTTTCCTTCGTCTTCCTCAGTATCTGTTTAAAATCTAATGTCAATTAAGCCCTGGAAGATATACAGGAAAATCTGGTAATTTTTTTGAGAGGCACAGCTTAATCATTTCACTGTCTACTCCTTTCTATAATCAGGCAGGCAAGCAATTCCACAGAGGTCCAAGCAGAGTGTTCAAGAATTCCAGCAGATTTGTAATCATTCTCATTTTCAGAGCTGGTATCTGTAAGCAGTATATACCAACTGTTTATAGGCTACACTGTCAAGAGTAAGCTTAACTATTCCAAATTGGTTAGTCTTAAAAAAAAAACCAAACCCACAGGGAAGGACCAAACTCCATAATCCCTTCTGTAAGTAATAAAACTACTGCATTTTTCCTATGGATTTTTGACATATTTCCCCCTAATTTTCCAGGCATGTCAATTAAAAAAAATTCTTTATAGAAAATATTTATGTATAAATGCTCACTATTGAAATAATATTCTTCTATTTGTTAGTCAAGAAATTAAAACAATTCCCGTGGTTTAAAGACTTAATTTAATTCTTCTCGGCATGCACATCATTAAATTCAATAAATCTTTTATAATATGAACTAAATTAAAATTTCTCGGGAAGTTTTATATGCTTGCTTCCAAGTCAGTTAACTTAAAGTTATACTGCAGGGCTAGAGAGCCAAAAAGTAGCAATAAGGGATTTTTGCTGCCTAAAACTACCTCAGTATCACTGAATACGAATAATGAAGTGATTCAATGAGGCAATGGTTCTACTGTCACAGTGAAAATGTAGCTGATTCAACTCCCACTTTTTTCTTGTAGCAGTTATTTATATAAAATTCAGGAGAAAAAACTGAAGGCTGAACATTAACTTCAATGGACTAAGCATGTCCTTAACTGAGTTTCTAAATAAGTGTAGATTCAAAAACATATTTAGAAATATGCTGGAGGCATCCTTGACTTTATCTGAACTGTGGGTTTGATTAGTAGATTTGCTACATGTAACTGAAATTTTTAGTACAATTTTGTTGTTATGTGAGTATAACTTCCCAAGAAATTGATGTTCAACCAATTCTAAGAAGGAAAATCACTCATTACATAGACAGAATCACTAGTTTGCATAACTAGAGTGTGGAGAAGGTGTTTTCCCTTCATAAGCCAGATCTGTAAATCAAATGTGCAACAGGTGCCTTAGATTTTTTAACAGTTGTGGGTGAAGTATGTAAAACTAAAAAAAAAAATTTGTTAATTATTCTAGTGGTGTGTCATAAAGGAAAGTGTTGGAACACAAAATTTCTGCCTTTGTGAGTGTGTTCTACCTCAGAATATCTCTGCTCACCTGCTGTTTTCATGCCCAAAGTCCCATGAGTGAGCTTTCTGTCTTGCTGATTAATTTCAGATATGTTAAAACCTTGTCTGGAATTTTCTGGAACTGAGAAAGCACCTGGGACAGAAAATTACTTATATTTCATTAGTGTTTCTTGTTGGGATATCTATGATGGCACATTTTTCTGCACCAACAATAATGAGAAAAGCTGGAATATTTATCAGCAGAGAAGTAACTGAAATAATAAAAATTATCAAAGCCTTAATTATAGCAATCAGTTGCTAGTACATAATTTTTCAATTTGACTATAATTGAATATTTAAATGACAAGTATGTATGTGTGTGTGCGTGTATCAGCATATAAAAGGTGTTTATACCAGCTTAGTGGGTCTGACACAGAATAGCATTACTTCTACAAATACAGATGTTGTTTATATGACACCAAATTTGTTTCTGAGACTTGTCAGGAGATATCACGTAACCAATTTATTATTTCTTGGATCAATTTTCAGCAGACATGACCACTTTCAAATTTATTTATCAAAATACATTTGGGTGTGCATGAATATTTTTTTCTTATTTGAAAAATATTTCAGAAACAATGCTGCCATGGCCTTCTGCTGTCTTATGATACTTGTTTGACAGACTAAGAATGTAAATCATTAATTTAACTGCTATTTGCTATCAAACAAAAGACATGACAAACAAATAGAAGATTATTATTTCAATAGTGAGCATTTATACATAAATTTTTTATATAAAGATTCTTTTTAAAATTAAAACGTCTGGAATATTAGGGGGAAATATGTCAGAAATCCATAGGAAAAATGCAGTAGTTTTATTACTTATAGAAAGGATTATGGAGTTTGGTCCTTCCCTGTGTTCCTGATGTTTTCAAGCAAAGATCGCCAAGCAAGCAAATAAATAAATAAATAAAATTACTATAAAACAGAGAGCCTTGCAACTTTATATGTGAATAAATGTTGATCAAATAATGGAAATAACATTCTTGATAACTGCATAAATAGACACACTCATATAGTTTTGAAAATGTTCGCTGTTTCACCTATATAACCAGTGGCACAGTTATTTTTGTGACATCAAGCTAAATAATTAAATGGCAGTGTAAGATGGATTTTATGATACTAGACAAAGTAAAAAATTATGACATCACTATCTAAGTCAGACAATTATTAGAGAAAAACCCTTTACTTTCGCTAAGTAACAGGGTGAATTAACAGTAATCTGTGAATTGAAATTACCAAGATTACTGTTAATTCACGCTGTTTGTTAACAGTCTACAATCAGAAATATTCAGTGGGGAAATCTGTGAAAAAGTCAGAGAAAAAAAAAATTTAAAAAAGCTCTAAATCCCTGCATCTTCATACATAAATTACAGGATTAATTATTCACAAAGCCTGATTTCAGGCAAGATTAATGGCTAATATTTAAAATGAATGTCTAAAGTTTTATATTTCAATTTCCAGCAAGCCTTGGGAAGTTAGATACCAAGATCTTATCTCTATAAATTTAAAATGCCTAAAATCACAGATGCGAGTTGAAAAGGCCATTCATAAATTAATATGAAGTTAAATAAACAAATAGAAGTTGTTTGACAAGGAGGAAAAATACCAGCTAAGCCTCCTTTGTTGTTCATTTGTGTCCTTTATGCCCTAAGCTCCACTTTCTGACAACCCTCCCAAGGTAACAGCCATCCTAATCGCGAGTCCATAGCATGGACATTACACACCTATTGATTTATGGGAAAGCAACTGTCAAAATGGATTGCATGATGTCTGACATCTACTGTCCTTTCACTGCGGATACATATTTTCATAAAACTTACATCACTTTTTCAAATATATCTGAAATGGGCCAGCTTGCATCACGAAGAAATGGAAGGAAAATATTTGGAAGACATATGGATGGAACCCTTAAACTTTTAAAAAGTTCTGAGAGTACTGAAGTTAATTGAAGATACAGGAAGAACTTGGTAAACACTTCTTTCTTTCTTTTTCTTCAATGAACGACTCCTTTGCTAAAAAAACGTACTTTATGGAGAGATAAAACAAGTGGAAGGTCACAGTAATGTGAGGACATTGTACCAGTCCATCAGTTATTTTCCTCAAGCCACAGAGGATAAATTTCAGTGTGCTAATATTCGGTAAATTTTTCTAATAGTTGAAAGTAAGATCAACGCTGGAAATAGAAAACTGTTAAGAGTATTACTGTATCATGCAAATTATTTGAGTGCCTTAAAATATGAATTTGTAAAAGCTTACAAGACCATTCAATATTTCTAATATCATCTCAACTCTTCCCAAAACATTCTTATACAATTAAAAACAATAACTTAGGAAAAAATATTTAAATGTTTCTTTGACCACATTTCTCAGATGTAATGATTTCGATTCTATCAATCAGCCTTGCTTCTGCTGAAGGGCACCTCCTCAGCAAGATAACCTAACTCACTGCCAGCCACGAACTTATTCTAAAACAGAAAAGTTACTTCTCTGATATGTTTACCCCACTATTTTTTTTTTCAAAACAGTGAGCCTGCTACACCCTTGTTTCTCAAATCTAATGTCCATCTTACCAACATATAAAGTCAATATCACCCTACCCACCAGCTCAGAATTTCTGTTTGTCACTCTTTTATACTATGTCAAGGTTAGGAGATCCCTTTATTTCCTCTTGAAAATCTTTTTGAGCCCTAGCTGTAAATGGTATGTTGTGCTATGCAAAAGGCAGATCTCCAGAGGAAAGATAAAACTTCTCTATTTGGACTTCTAACAAAGAGAAGGAGGAAACATTCTCAAAAAAGAAATGTAATCATGAGACAAATCAGCACCAGCTGTAATGAACACCTGAGACCCTTAAATCCTGTAGGATGAAAATAACTTTTTGGCTCCTTCTCTAACAATGTGAAAATGGGGCTTTTGAAGGGGGGGTATTATCTAACTTTAATTTGATTACACCAGCAGCATACTGATTACCTGAACATAAACTCAAAGCTATATCATGTTATCTTTTAGTTCCTTTCTAGATTTACCCACATTGGGTTATCGAAGGATTATTTGGGTTCTTTTTGGTATGTAAACACCACTCACTGTTCATTACGAAGCAAGTGCATTCATCTACTATTTGGGGTTTAGATACTTATTTTCATTGCAAGAAAAACTGTAATCTTTCTTTAGTGTAGCACTGCATTTTTATTTTGTTCACTGTCATAGTCATTGACTAATGATCCAGGATTTTTTTACTTCGTTTTATCTGTTTTCCCTAGTTCTGTCACTGACCCTAAAAGACAATACTGAAAAATTAGGACTTGCTACTGGTAAATATGAAGTTAAAAATTGGTTTATTTTTGTTCCCTCTCACTCATTCAGCTTGAATGGAGTTACTCTAAATCCATGAAGTAGTGTGAGAAACAGAATTAAGGCTTATCCTCTTATTTTTCTTGAGCTTTTTTGTTAGTCTCTGTACTTTTTCCAGCACTAGATTAGAGAAAGAAAAAAAAAGCGAACTGAACAGCTAAAAAAACCCTCCTAAACTTCTCAACTATTCTGTTACTAGTGACAGCGGGCAAAACACGAAAATTGCCATTATTCCTTCTTCCATGTGTTGTAGTTTAACAGGCTTCCATTTGAATCTCTAGAGTAAGAAAGAAGCACTATAGGAATTGTGCATAACCTGAGGACAGAACTTGGAGCCAAGAATTTATGGAAATAATTACAGATCAGATGCCCTCTAGGGCTTGCCCTCTTTGCTAAAAAGAAAAAGGCACTAAATTAAGTTACTTATCACTTACTCATCACATGTAGTTGCTAGAGAATTTGTGAGGCAGCTTAAAAGCTTTGCAATCTATTCAAGTCAAAGGAACGGAGCTTGACAAGAGAAGAGCAAATAATGTCTAGGTTTGCAGTCTTCCTGCTGCTTCTCCATTTTTCTGTTTGAGTTGTGTCCAGCCTCTAACTTTTTCAAGTGGATTTTAGTTAAAGGAAGATCAATGAGGGAAGGGAGGTCAGTCAGATAGGAGAGAAGAGAAAATGAAAGGAAGAAAAGAGTGGAGAATGGCATTAGTGGGAGTGAGACTGAAGTGATGACTCCAGACAGAGTGGTGTGAGCTGGAACAAATAGCTAAGCGATACCAAGAGTGTCCAGTCTGAAAATTATACATAACATGGATAGAGTCAATGCACAAAGGTTCCTAGGTCAGCAGCAAGCACCAGGCAGCTGAATTACATTTCCAACATTAAGGTTTTCTATCGGAGGCTCTCTGATCAGCATAGAATGTTAGCAGAAAGGGAAAAGTGAGATGTGGCCGCATAAAAACTGCCTTTAAAAATTATTCTCAGGGCTAAATGAGAGCATCCTGTTAGGATAAGTATTTACCTTAAACTTACATAAGGTTTAAAGCCAGCTATACCTTAGGTTTCCCCTCCTTTTTTTTTTTT
>VZTG01002809.1:1334313-1389696 GCA_013397845.1 Melanocharis versteri | reverse complement strand
TTTTTTTTTTTTTAATTATGGTTCCATTTTAATAGGTATAGAGAGAAGGAAAAGCAAGGCAGAAGAATATCTAATACCTGAATCCAGGATTAGCAGCTAAGGATTTATGGCAAAAATTTTGGTTCTCTTGCACTGTATGACCATTCTTGGAGGCGAATCCTTTGCTAAAAAGAAAATAGGAGTGACAGACTGTCAGAGCAGGTCTGAAAAGGTAGCCTGGATTCTAACATCTTTAGCTTAATTAAGGCAGATCCTGCTGAATGTGTTAATCTTTGTCGGGCCATTATGAATCATATTTAGCAATTCCTTGGGCCTAGGAATGGCTGTGTTCTAGAAATTTTATGGAATTCTTTTTCACTCTTTCTCTAGATACCTTTGAGAAGCCTTCTATTACTTCTATTGACATGTATCCCTCAAAGGCCTAGCTCAGATCTACTTGCCCACACTCAAACGCAAACAATGTTCTTGGATTTTTATAAATTATTATAAATTATAAATTATTATATATTATAAATGCAGACAGTTTCTGAAAAATGTGTTTGAGAACAGAATAGTGAACATGTGCTTATGTTCTAAGCCATACTAGAAAATAAATATTTTCAATGTGTTAGTAGGTTTGTTACCTCTATAAGAAAATGAAACCTGAAAATTAAAAAGAAAATTATTTTTTTAAATTTAAAACAAATAAAATTATTCACTCAAATGATGAGTTTTATCTTAAAGTTGTGATAACTATCTTGCTGCTGTGTCATGTTTCCCACCTTACTTTCATGTAACACCTTGAATAATCTCACTTTCAAACTGTTCCTGATTTGTGGTTCCTTGGGCACTTCAGGTAAACTTGATTGTTCCCTTACACTTGGCCTTTAATAAGTGATGGCATTACTTTGAAGACTGTAAACAGGTTTTGCTGAAGAATCAAATTCTTCGGATGTGTAAGACCTATGAGTTTTTTCTGTTTAACTGATATTAGATGCTTTTATGTTACTTCTATGTATCTTATTTAATGATCCTAGCTAGCACAAAACTCAGTGTAAAGAAGAAAATACATAGTTCAGGGTTGTTTTATTTAAGAATTAATCAATGCAGTTTGTAACTTTACATTTTTAAACATTTAATTTTGGACAGATCAAACAAATTTCCTTAGGAAAGGATTTAGTTCAATTTTTGATTTTGTTACAGTTTATCTGACTTCGAGCTTTTTTCAGACTTCCATCTCATTAAGACATGAAGTGGATTTACATTTAAATATTGCAAAAATATTTACCAATTTACAATTCTATTGTAGAAATAGTTTTAAAATCATGGTTCATTTGAGCTTATTGATAAAAATCTAAGGAGAAAACAATGAACAAAAAGGTAGGAAAATTGTTTAAAGATCAATGTGCAAAAAGGGTGTAAGAAACAAACAATGGACGTGTGTTTCACAAGTCAGCAATGTACTCGAGCTACTTCTAAACAAGCTCTAAACGAGATAGCAGGAGCTGTTTCAGACCAGGATAAATTTAGTCTGCTGACAGTGCATTGAGCATTGTAGATACACCAAAAAAAAGAGAAAGAAAAGATTTCTACAAAATATCAATGAAATTGACATTGTCAATGCCGAGAAGTTTGTAACTGCTAATTTTATTTTTGCATATTTTCTTTTCTTTAAAATGTGAATTACTCAGAGGATTTCAGCAAATTTGTTTAGTGCAGTGCAAGTAGTATCTTTGCTACTTAGTTTCAGTGAGAAACTGAAAATAATCTAACAGTGAAAAATACAACATATGCAAGCATTTTTCATGACCATATTTGCTCATATTTCTATTTATTCACTACATTCAAAAATTCCCCCAAATGGTAACATTGAATCCAATAGGCATTTAAAAACACAATGAAAAAGCAAGTTAGAAAGGAAGCTGAGCATTAAATTTATAATGCAGTCTTCTATTAAGAAGAACAGACACATTTGGCATTTTACCTAAGTAATGTATTTTAAAAAAAACCTGCAAGTATATATAAAATAATTCAAGGTTCGAGCAATAAAAAGCTTAATCCTATTATGTATCCGCATATGACTCATCACAGAATTAGGACCTCTAATCTAATTCTCTCTAATTTTATTTTATTTATTTGTGTTTATATATATATCTATATCTATATATAGCTGTATCTATCTTTTATAATAAATTCCTTAACATGTAATGTATGTTTTAACCTTTGGTCTGCTAAGAATTGTTTCTGCATCTTGGATCCTGCTTTGAAACTGGTCCCTAAAGCCTCTCAGCCCGTGTCTTGAAAGAACCCTGGAGAAATTGACATCCGTTGGCTAAACATTAGGCTGCCTGGTTCCTTCCATGCCTTGTTTTGTGAATACCCTACTAGGATTACTTAATAATCCTGTTTAGATTCCCCAGATCATTATAAGAGGTAAAATTAACATCACACTGCTCTTATGAACAGCATTTGACACATTTATGCACTATCATGTAGATAGAGCAGTGACATCACTTAGCAGGTAGATTGTTTTTAGGGAAAAAAAAAAGAAAAATCTGATTTTAAATCAAATTCTCCTGGGAAAACACAAAAATAGACAACTAAAAATATATTTTGAGGCTATATATTTATTTGAGGGCATCTGTTACATCCCAGGGAGATGCTTAAATCCCAGATTGCAAACCAGAAGAGCCAGTGTGCTGGGGAAGTCACAAATATAAAATCAATAGGAAACCCTAAGATTTCCTAGAGAGATAGTCCCATAAGGAGACACATGTGTTCATTTCATATCCAGAGGCTGGACACCTATATAGATCCTTTTAAAAGTCAAAGCCTTTTCTTTTAAAATAAAGCTGTGATATGATGTCATCTGCTAGCAAATTCATGTCACTTTTCCTTTGAAGAATGCTCTAACAAACGATAGGCCATTTTTCTTTAGAAACCTTTTTTATCTGGCAGACTGAGATTTTCAACTATACAAAGGAGAATTCAAGATCCATTAGAAACACCCCGGATATGACCCTGTAACCTTGTGGGGTGGGGACTCATCAGGGAAATAGTCAATTATGGGTTTCTTGTCAAGTCTGCTCATCTTTATTCCCCAGAATACTGATTACTAAAAAGCATAAAAGAGCCTCTTGAAGCAAAGACAGAATTTATGAACACTATAAAAGCTGAATTATAGAATGATGTACATTCTAGGGCTTCTGACTCCCCATCAATTTCTTCTTTTACCTCTGTCTGTATATTCTTATGAATCACATAATATTCCCTGAGATTAGCAGAGGAAGAAGAAGGGAGTAGCTTCCCCTGCTAACCTTAGGCCACAGCACTCACTAAAAGTAAAATAAAAACACCTTTAGGAATGTGTGAATTTTAACCCCCTAACCTGAGATCATTTAACCTGAGTGTACAAATGCTATAAATCTTACACATGTTTTTTATTTCATTGTGAGCTCTATTGTCGATGTCAGTCAGTTGTTCTTAGGAAACGCATATTAAATGTCCTTTGGAAATTTTGGTACTTGGCTGCTTTTAGGCATTTGACAGCTGCTGAGCTCTGTAGACTGCAGCAGTTTTGGTGCATTTCAGTGAGAAAGTCACACTAGGCACTGGGGAAGTTTCAGTCAAAAGGGGAGACACCTGTGAGGTTTAAACATCTGCAAGATTAGACTTTTTATTGTCATTTATAGCTTCAGTCTGTAAAATCTGTCTATATCCTTCATTTGATATATGTCTTCCTGTCCTTGGGATACACAGATCTAACAATTTACAATTCACTGCAGCAGGGTAAAGAAAAAAACCAACAAAACACAACAGGAAAAAAGCCTTTGAGGAAGAAATGAAAACAAAATAAAAATATGATCTGTTTTTTTCAAAGCAAAGCAATATGTTATTTTTATTCCCTAGCTTACTAGAAAGTTATTTTGTTTGCCTAAATTGTTCAATCATTTTTTTTAGAACAAGCCAGAATTTAGCCTGTTTCTTCTGCCTAAGACAAGCAGTCAATTTTAATTAACTCAGTGTACAGGAGTCTTTGGCATTTGTGGCAACTGGGCACACAGCCAATCCCCAAAGCACCTCTGATCAGTTTGCCTGGAAAGAAGTAAAGAAAAAGAAGATGTTTGCTTAGAGAGCTTGGAATTATAGTCTGAAACCTCAACAGTTGGAAATAAAATTAATTAAGCAGTCCTGCCTTCTTTACCTATCAGTGTAACACCCTTAACTTCCCTGAAACAACTTACATGAGTAAGTCCAAGGGAGTCTGCTCTGGATATATTGTTTACTATATGGAAATATATATATCAGTTTAGTATTCATCTTTCTGTTGTGTTCAGTATAACTGGTGTACTTAATACAATAATAATAATAACAACAACAACGGTGTGTTATTTATATTAACGCGTCTGTGTGTGTGCTTGTGCATTTTAAAAGACTCAATAGAATCAGTTTTGAGGGGACAGTTAAAAAGTTGAGAAAGATTTTCTTTAATATATTTTGGACTAACTCCATGAGACATCATTTTGCTGGTAGGAGATGTACATCAATTTTTTTAAAAGCCAGGGGGTTTTGTTCATTTCTTTAATCTGAAATGTAGAATCTTCTGTATGTGCAACTAACTTTTCCTCTACTCCTCTTATAAAGCATCATGTGTATGAATGATAAAGCAGCAGGTGTGAGAACATAGGTAATTTATTTTACAATTGACTAAACCTAGAAATAACAAGGTAACCTTTTAAGATTTGCAGTGAGAGTTTCTCAAGAAAAAAAGTGTACTTTATCTAACTAATCAAATAGTCACACAGCTTGATGCAGTGAATTCTAATCTAAGAAAATGGAAGTTTGTTTTTCTCCTCGAAAAAGAGAAATCAGATGAAAATGTGCTGTGTACATAACATTCCATGCATTATTCAAATTCTTCTTAGACAACAAAATGTTTACAGTGTTGAAGTTGAAAGCAAAGATTAAAATTGTCCCTTGACACTATCAAATGCAAACTTTTAAAGGACATTTTAAAAAGAAAAAACCACCACCATTAAAGAAGATCCAGATGAACTAAGCTTTAGCCATTATTTTTGATACTCAGTGTCAAACCTTGTTCCTTAGGTGTTGAAACATTTTTCTTGATATCACAACATTGTTTTTTTTAAAGACAATTTTCATCAAGATACAAATGGAAAGAATATGAAACGGAAATTTATTGACATTGTATGTGAATACAGCGACTGAAGACCCTGAAAGCCTATAAGAGTAGTAGTCTTCTGCTGGGTAGAGGCTTCACAGTGAGAGTCCATTGCAAAGTTGGACCCCAAGCTTTTGGCAGTAAATTTACACAGAGCATAATCATCCAATGTTTCACACTTCCATCTGTGTACATAAGAAATGAGAAAATTTTCCACAGACTGCTTTAACATCTTCACTTTAAAATGAAGCTGCACTGAGATTTGGGAAATGGTACGTATAAACTTTCTTGATCTGAGTCCAGATGGAAAAAAAATTTAAAAATGGAAGCCTAGCTTTCTTTCTAGCTTTTCTCCCTGAAAAAAGCCTTGTGTTCTGAAAGAACCAGGCTCTTGTGACCTTTGCGATCCACTATGCTGTGGTCTTACCTGAGATTTACATTCAAGGTAGTAGTATAAATTTCATAACTGAAAGCGACTTAGTGAGACTACTATGCAGTCAACATTCTTCTGACACCATAATGCCACCAAAAAAAATATTTTTTTCCATAAATTCAAAATGCAAAATGCTTATACTCTGTGTCTAATGAGGGAAGCCAAACACATATTCTGTTTCAAAATCACTATTTAATAAACTTTATTAGAAAACTGTACATCTGTGTCTCTTGTTACTTTGTCCTGGCTGACTTAAAATTTGAAGGCAACGTTCAGTTTTGAAACGTAAAAGGGTACTGGTGGCAATGTTTTGAGAGGTGTAGTATATCAGTAAGGTCACAGAGCATTATCAACATTGCCAACAGAATCATTCTGGTGCTGTCTGGCACTTACCTCACACGGGTCTTACCCAGAGCCTTGTCAGCAGGAACACAGGAATTTTTGTATGTACATGTAGATTTTTTTCTCCATCTTCTAGGATATCTTTTCCAATTTCAGCAACATGAGACACTGCAAGTTCTTCAGAGTAGAAAGTGTCTTGCAGCATGTATATTTTTATCATTCACCACCAGAGGATGAATTAGACATAAAGTAGGCTCATACATCCATATAGTGATTTATGTCAGGAGATCCTATGTAATTCACAAATATAGCATCAGAGACTAAAACAGCACTAGCATCAATTAAGGTTCTCAAACCACCTGTCAGAATCTACACAATATAATTTAAGTTACACTGTTCATTTGTTATTTCCCATTGCTTCCCACATACTCTTAAGGTGTATTTCCCACTTTACAGAAAAAGATGCATGATACTAGGCTCAGGGTGCAATACGTCTGTGTCATGTATCTCTTCACATTTAAAAATCAAAAGGCTTTTTAAGAGATGAAGTAGAAAATAAAGCAAGAGAAATATACCAGCAGTATACTATGCTTACTAGTTTTTCAGATGCCTGTCTCCATAAAAAAATTGTAGATTACAGTCAACTGCATATTCAGTATAGACGTTGTTGCCTTTTCCATGTTCATCAAAATTACTTACATCATCTGCTATTGTTAAATATTTTGCTACCCCAATTATTTGCTGTCACAGACAACCATCATTTTAAAGTGCGAACTACAGCCCCTTTTGACAGCTGCTTCTCAAATAACTTTTATAAGTCACCAAAGGACAACAGTGTGATAGGGAAAATAAGCAAATTTCCCAAACCCAAATGATGAGTTACTCTGCACAGCCTGAGATGTGATTGTCTGTGTCCATTTTTCTTGAGTTTTTAAACCAGTTTTATAACATTTAGTAGCTCAGAGTAACATCAGAATATAATCTATGATATGGTTAAAAGTGAGGTGGTGTACAACACAACACTCTCTATTAATCTCTCCAAGGCTTTCGAGTGGCTTCCACAGAATCTGTATTAAATTTTTATAGATCTCTTTTTGCTGTTTTTAACTCCATTAAATTCTGTGCAACTGTTCAAAAACACTCTTCTTTTTCTTCTTATCCTCAGCCCTTTCTTCTGACAGCTTTGTTGAATTTAAACTTCACAAAACTCTTTTCTCCTGAAAGGAGTCTCCACGAAAGAGAAAAACAAAATATCCAGGGGCATATTTTCCATGAAATGTGACAATCCAGCCACAAAAGAAACATGTCTGGGAAGGAGGAGAATGCAGTGATAAAGATGGGGTGTTAACTTTAATAATTCATTTGAGCAATGTTGTAGTTTATAGACATAAAGTACATTAAGACCATCTACAAGAGCTGGTAAGCAAAGTAGAAACCCATAACTGGTAAATTATTGAATTTCATGCTTCTATGGTTCAGTGAGCAATCATCCAAATGTTCTTGTACTACTCCTAAAGGTGACCATGGACAGTGACTCCTTATATGTGTTATAATTGATAAACAAAGTCCTTAGTGAGACAAAAGCAGGACATTAAGCTCCGCATTTTCACCATAAGCTCCAGAGATAAATGAATTCTGAACTGTACTTCTGAGTAGCCACAGAAAAAGGACTCTCTATTCAATTGCCTGATCTAAACCCAGCCATCTTAAGTTGCTGAAACCTGAAATTTTTTCACAAGTTGAGATGACAAAATCGCAGTTTTATTTCTTTGTGGCAATGAAGATTTAGATTCATTATAAATCAAAGACATGGAGAAAAAAAAAGGCTTTCACTATATTTCTTATGACAAGTAAAACTTCCTTTGAGTATGTAGAAAAGAGATGCAAAGGGAAGGGGAAAAATGTACTTTTGTCAAAACAATGTACTGTATTTTTTTTATTAATAAGAGTACTCTTCCTTGATTTCAAGAGCAAGCTTGGGGAAACTGATGTTTTAGAGCAGAATTTTTTCATGTATTCCAAACTACCTTGAGATGTAACTTACTCTCCCATGTACACAGATCCTCAGGAGGGCACCAACCAACCCAAAGTAATCGAAGTGCATGATCTGCCACCTGCACATCAACCATCTGCAAAGACCGGACATAAAAGTCTATTTGTTCCTAGCAGATTAAATATCTATCTATCTTTGCTTTTGGACAACAAAAATTTCATTTTAATGCAAAAGAAAGCAGGTCATTATAGTATTCCACAGGGCAACATTAATTATCAAGCCTACATCTGATGATGATACAGATGATAAGGGTCATTGGTCTGCAGTAGACTAGGGTCAATCAGGAGCAATTATTCTGAAGTACCTGAGCTTTCATTCTACTGTGTTTTATAGCCAGTGTGAAAGACTTCTATGCAGATGAATTTGCCTCATATCATGATGTTGACTCCACACCCTTTAGATATTTGCGATACTATTAAAACTAACATTTTCTATGCCCTATTTAAGTGCTAGAATCAACGACTCCAATAATTTTAATTCATATGTTCATGAATCTCTAGGTTTCACTGAATTCTTTTTTTACTATATGTATTGGGAAAAAAAATCATGATTTATAACCTTATTATAAAATACTTTTTTTTTTCCTCCCAATTGCTCTCATCTCCTAACCCCTGGGTTTCAAAGACATAGAAAAACACTAGTAAGCTCCTTTACTTTCCATCCTGATTTAAGCCTTAATATATCGCATATAGGATTCCATTTGCCTATCAAAAATCAAGCCAGCAGGCTTCCAGGTACATCATTACTTTTCCACAAAGTTTAAAAACTTTGCACTTTTTCAACTGCTCTGTAAGAAACTATCAATATTCCACCAGTTAGAGGTACATGTTCTACAGGAAGTACCATTAAAATATGTTAGAAATATAAAACTGAAAGTAATTTCTTAAACACTAATATCAGCATCTAAATTTCTTATAATGTGAATTGAAGTGGGCTTTCTTTGCTTACTTCTATAGAAAAATTAGCAAAAGGAGTTACATCATTCTGGAACAGTTTTTCTCACTAGCCATCCTCTGCCCAACAATATATTCACCTGATAACTTCATACTCTTTTGTCCTGAAAAACATTTTCAGACATTGAGTTGGTGCTGAGGTCTCTCATTTCTTGTGCATAAAGAGTTCACTAAATTTGGAATGTCTCTATCCCTTCAGGACTAAGGGAATCTGATGTCCCTTCCCACAGCTGTTTTATTTCACTCAACCCACTCCCTCTCTGACCTCAGATTAGTGTGTTTTACTAGCACCTAGTGGTAGATTAGTCTCAAAGGGGACCCAAAAGAATCTGACTTGGGTAACAATCCTTGTTTATGGTTGTATCAGATATTACCATGCAAGTGATGTATTTTCTTCACATAATGTTTGAAGATAACAACACAGTGTTTGTAAAGTCAATACTACATCTTCTCATCTCAGTTAAGTCTTCAGAGACACAAATTCAGCCGGGTCAAACATTTAAAGTCTTGCAGATAAAAGTAATGTCAGGTGAGTAATCTCCATCTATTTGTATAGATTGCAAAATAGTGTGCAGACATCATAACTCAGTCTACCACTCCATAAAATTCTTTTTTCATTAGATAATTTTCTAAATTCCTACAGAAAATTTCCTGTTCAATTCAAAAGTGAGAGGAGAAGATGATAGAGTGCTTAGATTCAAAAACTGGAAATTTATGAACTTAAACTATGTAACATGAAATTACTGTAGTAGCTAACAGGCAGATAAATTCTTTCTATCTCAGGTTGTATATTTCTTCTTTATCACTGTCTACATATTCTGCTTACTAAACCTTCTCCATTCTTCTTGCTTCTCATTTTTACATATCAATACAGATCCTATCTCCTATCTACTGAATGATTCTAATCAGTTTTACTATGGCACTAAAATTAATTATAATCTAATTATAAATTATTATTATTATTATTATTATAGCTCATAGTAATCTAAAAAATAGAAGAAAATGTGTTGAGGGTGACCTGGCTTTTTTTGTTTGTTTTTGGTTTTGGTTTTGGTTTGGTTTGGTTTTGTTGTTGGTGGGGTTTTTGTTCCTGGTGCATATCTCTCTTAATAAATCTTTAAATTATTTACAATTCTACTTCTTATTAATATTTTCAGTCATAGATTCTATCAAGAAAGTATACTTTATGTCTTTCATAATATCTTCAAAGCTCAAAAAGGAAGTCTATTTCAGTATAACTTAATCAGTTTTCTTACTCATACTATTCTGTCATATTTTCATTTTGAATAAGGAAAAAAAGCTTTTCCATGCAGGAGCCAACTGACTTCATCATGAGAAATAACGAAGTATCTGGTAGCTGAGTAATCTTGTTCTTTGCATTTATCATCAAAAAGGTAGGAAAGGTTAGGGCTAGAAAAGAATGAGCTCTGAAATGTAAAACAAGACTAAGATGGAATGAAAGAACCAACAAAGCAAAACACATGATGTGTCTAATTAATTGTTTCAAATTAAACTCGAAATCCCCCGGCACTTGCGCTAAGACTTCTCTGTGTTTTTGTTTTCCATTTGGAAATTCCACCTAGAAATTTCGAGGGCTTTTAACACTTTTCTGAGCTTTCTGGGTGTTGGCTTGCTGAAACAAAAACACAAGCAGCAGCTGATCCTGTCACGCATCCAGGAAATCCTGAATCTCTACATCATTCCTTCAACAAAGATCTGTATGAATGTTGGAAAGGCAGGGCACTTAATACAGTTACTAGACAGATCCTTTGCACAGAATATATACAGATTTGTTGTCCTAATCAGAAGTACAGCTGCAGAAATACGTGCATGTATGTATATGAAGCTACATAAAAGAAAAGTGAAGGCAGTTAAAATCAGGCTTTAATAAGATTTCACCGGTACTTTTTAGCCGGTATTACCATATTTGATAACTGTCATAATGCAGATAAGTGATTGCACAATAAAGACATACATATTTCTGTCCAAAAAAAGTAAAAAATTATTACATTCTGAAAAGTTGCTTTTTCATATAACTTCAACAAATGTCCCAGAGTACAAAAAAGCGCCTAACATTTCACATAAGTATGGAGATTCCCGCAGACACCTTCCTTCTGATTTTCTGGACTTTGTCATAAAGAGTTTTCCAGCTAGATATTATCCTCCTGATATTAATTTAGTGAAGAAAAAAAAAAAAAGCCATTTGATTCTGTAAAGATATATGCATCTAAAGCTAAAAAGTCAGTATAACTGAGTAGAAATTGGCATCTAAAATCAGAAACAAAATTTTTTAAAAAATCTTGATTTTCCTGATTTTCCTTCTAGAAATTAGTAGCAAATCAGTGCAAAAAACTAGGCTTCTATCTAAAAAAAAAAAAATCTCAATTTTATAGCAAAAGTAAAAGAAACATGATTTTCAAAAGCTCTGGCTTTCAAATGAAGCCACAGAGACACCCATAGAAAATAAGATTCCTAATAGATTGTAGTGAAATGACCCTGGCTGGATGACAGACACCCACCAAAGCCTCTCTATCACTTTCCTTCACAGCTGGACAGGGAAGAGAAAATATAGCAAAATGTTTGTGAATTTTAAATGAATAGCTTTAAGAGCCAACATTTGGTCATTTTAGTCAATGTTATATTTTCGCCTCCCAATCTCTTTATGTCTACCTGATTTGGTATTCTCATGTTTCCTTTGCATTGAAGAGTGGACTGTTTAGTCTTCTTTCTTCAAGCTGACATGTGCAGTTCGTTGCTGAATATCTTGGAAAATCAGCTCTGTGTGTGCTTGGATGCTCAAGAGCAGCTTTCAAATCAAATATCAGCTGATAATGCAGTTCAAAGAGAAGAGCTAAGTCCATTAGCATAGAGAAATTCATATCAGATAAACACATGCTGCATTTATGTTTCTGATATTCACAGATACATTGGTGGCCCTATTTTTGCTTTAATTTAACAGCTTATCTGTAATCACTGAAATTCCTCTTTCAATTTAATAGTAAACAGACACTTATGACAGTTTAATAACGAAAAATGCAAGCAGTTTCCATGTTTCCATTGAGCTACAAATTTTGCTTCAATCACTCATTATGGACAAGTAAGCATTGAAAAAATACTCTGCTTGACCTTTTCACTCACTCATCCTGATGCCAATTGCATCAATTCAAATAGTCTTGCATCTGGTTTTCAACTTGAAAAACTAAAGGGAAGATGAATTTTAACTGAATGTCTTCCCTAAATTTAATATTTCATATAAGAAAAAAAAAAAAAAAAAGGTTGAAATTTGTAATAGAAGAAATGATGGAAAAATAAATGATGTGACCAAACCGAGAAAAGTGAAATACATCATCACACTGGAGTAGGAACTAGAGGAAGTAGCTAAGGTGAACAATGATAGGAACAGTGAACTGTATAGAACACTGTCATACAACAACCGTGGTTACTCACAGAGGAAAAAAAAGGTGCACAGAGAGAAAAAAGAAAAAAAATAAATAAAATAAAGACAAGACAAGAAAAGTCAAGGAAAAAAGTGGAGATCAGAATGCACAAGAAAAAAGAACACAGATTTCAAAATGCAGAGACAAGAAATGAAAGAAGGTGATTTGTGACTTTCATTTTATACTGTACTGTAAGCACTTTCCTTTATTTTAGTTTAACTGAAGAGACCTACATTTAAATGTTTGATTGCCTTCTTCCTTTCCTTTTTTCGATACGCAGCTAGTATCTGACTAGTGATTAAATCTTGACAGAAGCTCCCAATTCTCCATGAAAAGACCAAAGATAATTTGAAGTAATAAGAAAGAAATGTATCTTACTGACAGACTGTCAGAACTGTGGAAATTAGAGAACTCCATATTTTCTACAACTTTTTAGTGTTCTGATAAACCTCAGGTAAGCTCAGCAGCATGAAATTTTTTAATGATACCATAGCGACACTGTAAAGAAGTTGACTACATTGGATCAGAGTTTACTTACAAAAGTTAGCTTTTCCCTAGTGTTAAGTCAATTAAAAGCCACTCAACTTCCATTTCACTGCAATGTGTTGTAATATGCTATCTAGTGCCCCCCAAGTGCTATATTATCAGGGACTCTCTACAGTGATTAGCTTCAAAAATTTAATTAAAATGTAATTAATTTTATGCTTTGCTTATTTAGCAGAATATTTTAGTGAAAATAAGCTATTAGATGAAGTTTGGACCTAACCATTTTTTTTAATATCAACAGCTACTGAATGTTCTATAAACTGTGAACTATGCTCTGGCAGTAACAAACAGGACCCCCATGAATGAACACCATGTCTATGGGGTAGAAGAGATAAAACAGGCTGATTGAGTCAGTCATGAAGTTTACAAAAATGATTGAAAGTCACACAGTAGAAAATTATTTTTTTATTATTCTGGCACACCCAGGCCTGCAGTTCCTTGTGATTATAATTGATTTATCTGTTTATTTTTATGTGTAATAGGACCAGAATCACAGGAAGGCCTGGCTGATAGTTGTCTTTTTCCACATGAAGGGAAGTTAGCCTCCATGTTCTGTCAAGAGGCCTTCTGCTGACTTTGATACGGCAAATATAGAAGTGGCACAGTTAACACCGAGGACCGAGGCATTCCAAAAAACTATGTGGATGGAAGCTAAACACTTTAAAAAAGACAGCTCAGTTAGCTGTAAACATGGCATCAGCTGCAGACATTTTCATTCACATTTGTCTCACGTGCCTTGAAGCACCTGAGACTCTTGTTACTGCATCTCCCTTGTAGTTAGGGAGTGAAATGGGACAGTTCATACTACGTAAGATCTGAGTCACTTTCATCATCTTGGATGTCTTCCATGCTAAAGATTAGGCAAGATGAGTCTAGGCTAATGATTTTAAGGCACTTGAGAAAGCCAAAATATCACTACTGCTAAAGATGTTCTCAAGGTATTCCCTGACTGTAGCATTTAGACCAACTTTTAAACAAATTAACAAATCTACTGTCCTGCTCTGAGCTGCATGTACCTCTTCCTGAGAACCTCTTGTGGATCATCAAATAAATCACATTATCCATTTTTTTTTTAATTCCTTCTAGCATCTGGATGCACCTTGCAATTCCGCTGCAGGAAGACACTCTCCCTGGAGAGTTGCCACACTGTTGCATACCATCTGTACTCTTACACCCGGTATTTTTTTACATGGCAATGCATTTGAGTCTCCATGAAGGAAGGCCAGCAAAGTATACTGACTATGGGGAAAGTGAAGCTCTCAAATAGCTAAATATCCTATCCCAGTTTTACTGGGATATTCTCAGAGACTATTTTTCTGGAGTGGCTGTAACAACTCCAGGATTTATGGACAAAAAAGCTGGACAAAAAACACTTCCCAGTGTTGTGACTAAGTCTCAGTTGTTTTGATAGAACTGAAAGCAGTATAAAATGTGCTCAGTTCCTTTGAGTACAGTTTAGAAGGCAAGGTCTGTCAAGAAGCTGCCAATATTTTTAATAAATAGCATTTTACTTCACTCAAAGCAGTTCTAAATGGCACCCTGTTAAAAAGGGACCTCAGGAGCAAGACTCTGGAAATCCAAAAGCGATGAAAAGCACTTCATCCAGAGTGGGTTACCACTGCTGAACAAGGGCAAACAGATCTGCCAGTGTCTTCTTTTACCTCATCTCTCCACTACCCTGTCACCTATTCCTTTCACATGTCCCACAACCTCACTCACTTAACCAGTACCTTTATCCTTCTCAGTCCCATTTCCCATTTGTTACCAGTTATAAGAACCCCCTCAATTACTACATGCTTGTTCAACAAATAATCTTCTAGAAAATAATCTGAATATTGTAGAAATTTTCTGCCTCACTCAATTGTATTCCCCCTAGTTTAAGCCCCTTAACAAGAGCAGATTGCACCAATCCTCTTTTTCCCCTGTTTTCTAGCGAGCTCTGGATTCAAGCTGACACTGCATGAATGCAAGCTGAATGAATTACTATTGTATGGCCAGACTGCCATGAATGGCAAATTGAGACCCTTCATATCTTCATCAGTAGCACTGGTTAATTTCCAGAATGCATAATTTATATTTAAAAAACAATATATATATATATATGCTATATATATACACAAAACTGTTTTCTTTTCTGAGGAAATTGCACTGGAAAAAACTTTGACTACAAAATCTATATTTCAGTCATCAGCCCAATTCAGATCTCCAAATTTTAAAGGAATTATTACTTTGATTGGTTGACATTTTAATGGCTTACCTTTTCCAGCAACAAAACCCCTTATAAAGTTTGGGATTTTGAGAAGACACTAAAATCATAGACATTTTCAACCAATATACAGAAATGTGGTATTCAAGATAGTAAAAACAGAACTTGAAAACTTTTTCCTTGCTGCAATCTACAATATGTCACAGACTCTATTCACTAATTACAAGTATTAGAAATGTAGTATAATATTCCTTTAATCCTTGATCTACTTATTTCTGCTTTCATTACACTCCCTCAATATTCCTTTTTATCATTTCAATCAGTTGGCAAGGTTTTTTACCAGACTGATATAGATGCCCTAGTATACTAACATATGCTTAGAATTTGATTAAACATTTCAGATTTTGTAGATGACTGAATTTTTTTGACTATATGCTGTATCTGTTTACAAATCAAGTTAGTTATGCAGTGAACTCATTTGAAATGCTTAGTCTGAACTTTAGCCTTAGTTTAACTATAATAATCAGCATTACTTTAATAATCAGCAAGTTTAACTATAATGATCAGACAAGATTTTAATTTAAGGTTGACACTGATATTCTTACTGCCTCTGCACATGAAAAATTATTTAGAAACTCTAAGTCATGATGTACAATACTCTCAGGAAAAATCATCGTAAATTTTAGTACATATTTAAATGATGTTGGTCAGAATCTTCTTTTCCTTAGACTGTCAAGGTAGTTGTCTGAGTTGATGAGGCATTTAAAAACAGGCATAATGGTGAGTCTAGCAGTCTGACTGAAATCAATGATGCTTTTTGAATGCTTAAAATTAGCCACATGGTGAACTGTCTTAAACAGGATAATAGTGATTATAGTTATTGCATTGTCATTTACAGATATGGAATCACCTTTGACTGGAATTTTTAAACTGTCCAGACAAATACCTAAAGAAATACCATTAAAAAAAAAATGTTGAAAGTGGATGTAGATGATCAAATTACTTTTTCCAAATTTTGAGATTATTTGATTGCATAAGACAAAGAGATGTGTGGAAGAAAGGTGGCTCTAAATAAGTTAAAACATTGAAATATAAGCATTCTAAAGATCTAAAAAAATGTATTTCTTTCCAAAAAGACCTTTAAAATGTGCTTAAACAGTGATAATTTTTATATTACGCAACTAAACTCTGTATCTGTTAGTACACAAATATATTTCCAAGCGTGTACCTTATTATTTTCATTGGGTGTACTCAACTGATTCTGTGACTCTAAAAATAAACTTATTATCAGGAAAAAAAAATTGTTCGCCTTTTTGTCTCATATCATTCTGCCTTCTAGAAAATTTCTTAATTATTTTATTAAAATGTTTTCTAAGCTTTTCAATTCCTGCTTTGAATCTGCTAGATCCACTGAATCAACACAGCAATATGCTCCATAACAGTAACTCACCCCTTTCCCAAAATTGCTCTGAATCTGAATATGAAAATTAATGTTTGTAGCAAAATTTCTTCCTCTCCCATATGAGTTCTGAAGTCTTTCATTAGGAACCAGTTGCATACAAGTTCATCTCATATGATCTGCGTCTCATCTAAGCCGAGTCTAAATTTACTCAGCTCTGTCTATACTAGAAAGTAATTTGTGGCACAAGTGGATCAAAGCCCCTGGTGCTCAGGTCCATATGCTTAGACTACATGCATACATCATGGTTTCTTCTTCAGATTAAAATCAGTCTGGAGCATATTTCCACTTTGCTCCCAGGGAGAGCAGAAGCACCTTCATGTGTGCCCAGACTGGAGCATCACGTTTAGACCCACCAGAAGAGAACCAAGGTTTTGCCCACCAAACTGCCCTGCGAGCTGAGTCAGTGTACGGGGTGCAGAGATGAGAGGGAGATCTGCTTCAGGACCTCACTACTGTGCCAACACCTTCATGTGGATACCTTGTATGGTCGAAATAAATTCCCTTAGGGTGGGATGAATTACATTCTAATTATGCCTATCCATCTCTGTAGAATGTGGAGGAAGTAAAAAATACCACTTTTAAACCAAAAACGTCGTCCATTTTCAAGGTGGTTAAAGTCAGGTAAGAGGGTATGTACGTTATAACTCTTACTGTATTTAATTTAAAAGAAGATCCATGTTCCATATTTCTGAATATGTTCCAAAACCTGATCAAGTCGTTTAAAAGAGTCCTACTGACTTCAGATAGCCCAGTATCAACAGCCCAACAGAAATTGTATTCAGCTCAGTTTGCCCACTATACAATGTTTATTAACACACAGCATTACAGTGTACTGCAGCTTTTAAGTGGTGGGTTGTCCAATGGACATTTACCATATCTCCTGCAATAATAGATTCATCTTTAACAGAAAATAATGCTGCTATCTGTAAAGTTAGGCTTGAATCATAGTCAGATGCATTAACATTTCTAAACACACTTGATGTTTCTACCTAATTTAATCAGCTGGAATATATTTTAAGAATACCTCAATTCATGGAATTAAACTGTTGCCTAACTTTTAAGTCTGTTGAGGACTAGCTTCTTAATAATATTTAACTTCGCTTCAGATTATATTGTGTCATTTGAGAGTTTTTCTCTTTGACTGCCTCTAGTGTAATTAAACTTTCCTGATACTTTGGTAAATCTTCTGGAGTTGAATCAATGGATGCTATCATCTCCTCCACTGGAATAGATTTAGGCAGTAATGAGATTTTTAAACCTCAATTTAAGCTGTTAAACTCCTTTTCACTCTTTTTTAATGGCTAATATATAACTATTTTTACAAGTCTAGAATGATTAATTGTAGCCTGCATATCTAAATCAGTTTTAAATGAGCTACCTCACCTGGCTGGACAATAAGCTGGACATTAATAAATTTTTTCAATGCCTGTAAAGATTTTTCAGGCTCTATTGAACTTTGTGCTGCTGATACCAAACCATTCTGTTTGCTCATGCGAGTAATTCCACAGAGACTTTGGGTGCATCTACCCTACACTGCAGCTGCAGAGCACATTATGAACTCCCATGTTTTCTTGGGGTTTGGCATATACTACACATGGTACAATTCAATGTCTTTGAGCACAAGTGTGAGCCTCTTCCACAGCAATTTTATTGGATTTTAAGTAAGATTATCATACTTTGCAAATATTGCTGTGGGTTTTTGACAGTCCTTATTCTAAGGAAACCACCATTTTGTATAGATGTTGGGCAGTTACATAGGGCTTTTTATAATCATCATTGGTTTAATTATCATTTGGAAATTAAAAGCAGTTGTCATAATCACTGGTTGAACAGGTTATTCGTTGCAGGAGAAGAAAGTGATGGTCTGTCATTTCCATTAGATATGTTTTTCAATTGTGAGATGAGCATAAAAATACATGAATGGACAGCAGTACAGAGGTACTCCTGGAATGATCTAAATATTTCCTAACAATCTTTATATAATCAACTTTTAAAAAGTAAGAGTTTGCTGTTTGCTGTTAAGGTATTTTAAATAATTTTAACAACTTGTTTTAGAGTTGAAAGATTCTTTATTTTCATAGTTTTCTCACTTTCTGCCTTCCATTACTTTATTCTTTTTACTACAAGCCAGAATGAATTAGTTTCGAAAGTACAATATTTAAATGCACTTTAAACTCATGAATTTTCCAACATTTAGAGCTTTATGTAAGTTCCGGTATAGAAAGAAATTAAAATAATTTCTTGTGAAGATTTACTTCTCATTTTTTTCTAGGTCTAGTCTACAATTCCTATCACCTAGAATCTACAGAGATATCTTTAGGTTGAGTATTATGTATTAATTGATTCAGACAGGATGAAAAGATGTCTACAAGACATAATCAAAGCTATAAAATTATTACTGTCAGGAAAACTCCAAAGTCCATTTACTGCAGCTTTTTTAAACTGTTTATAATCTAAGGCAGTGACAACAGGTGTAATATCGAGAAGTTACTCAGAAGGAAAACATACACATTGATGCCTGCACTTGCAGTCTCAGTACTGCAACCTGAAAATTAAATTTAAAAAAACAAAACAAAACAAAGCAAAGCAAAACAAAACAAAACAAAGCAAAGAAAACAAAACAAAACAAAAGAAAAAAAAAGCCCACAAAAACAAACTAACAATAGAAAACCACAAAAAAAACCCAAAAAACCAACCAAACAAAAAAAACGCCACAACACTGAAAAAAAGCAAGACAACATTAAACAGACAAAATTTTCTAAAGGTTTTCTAAAATCAAAAGATTTTTCTTTCCCACGAGCAGTGTCTTGTAGTATCAACGAGTGCACATAGAGCAGAAGACAAAACACACGCTTCCAAATGAACAACACTTTTTGTCAGGAAATGAGGAAAGCATTTCCCAGTTTTGCTGTGTGTGTTTACTGGAACTGTGGTATGTTTTTTCCACAGAAATGTTATTCCACATGTTGGGTACCAAGTACTGAGAGGGGCATTATTCAGCATTTTTTTTTTGGCACCAAACAAAAATTTCTGACCCACAGTAACCACTTTTCTGGGTACAAAAATGTGAATACTATTCCACTGGTATATTTTAAAGAAAAAGAGCTGATAGTTTAGGCTTGCTCACTTTCAACTGCTGGGTGTAGGAGAATAAAAAATTAGTTTACTCACTTCTATGTTGTGTTATTATCCCTCTGGTGCATAGAACGTTTAGAGTTTCAAATGGCATAGCTCTGGGTTCACATGTACTTTAAATCAGACCTGGTATAAATTTATTTTAGACAGTGATTGTATTGACATTATATATACAAGATAATAATAGATTTTTCACATGACATTGTATTAGGCAAGTAGTGTTCAATTCTAACAATAATCAGATCATTAATTTATATGTAAGCCTCCTAAATACAATTACTCTACTGTCACATGTCATTGCCCATTACATTTACTGGTACTGGTCTTGTTTGACCTGAGAATTTGATTGTCAGTTCTTACAGTCTTTGAATCACAAAACATTTGATTCTAATCTGTTTTCCCCAACATTTTAAGCTATAAGAAAAACGTTATTTTCTTTTACAAATCTCCACCGAATTTTGTCTGTCTGCCACTCCAACTCTGTCAGCTACGGCTTGGCCTCAGGAGCCAACTGCATTCTGTATCTCCACTGAAAATGTCAGCCCGGTGTTGAATACATTAATAGAATCAAGTATAAACAATCCCCAATAGCTCTGTCCTTGGAGTCATGCCTTAAAATTGATATTTCTGCTGACTGATTAACAGCCGTTTGTTTGTTTCAGATGCTGTCCTTCCAGGGAATAGGGTTTGTATTTAGGAACCACAGCCACAGGGATAGTATACGCCATATTCTTTTTGATTATGAAACAAGGAACAACAAAAGAAAATATTTTCAACATTATCAGTATTTCAGAATAAGTAGGATGGCATAATCAATAGTGAATGAGAAACATAGGCCAAATTGGGACATTGCTGTTTCTTTGACTAAAGAATATTTTCCTATATAGTTTTGCAGCTTGACTGGAGATAGATAGATAGATAGATAGATAGATATAGATAGATAGATATATATACATATACACATATATTACAAATTTTGACACACTTCCCTTCAAGACTCTAAAATCAAATAGACTGCAAAACTTATCATTTATTGCACAGGATGAAGCAGCAAGGCTAGTGAAGTGCAGCACAAAAAAAGAGAATTGTTTGAACTATGAATCACAACCCCTGTTAGCATGTTGACACTGCATTATTTTTATTACCCTCTTTTCGTAAATATACATAATTCACAGGTTCAGTGGCAGGTGACAGATGGATTAAACATGCTCATGAAAGAGCAAATGGAGGAAGATATTTTTGTGTCCGTGTGATTTTTAAAAAGGATTCCAGTTCTTTTTCCTCTTTATGAGGAGTCCAGTTTTTAGAGGTCTTTTACAAGAATTCAATCTGAAATATATGTCTCTATAGGTGCAAACATTCAAAAGCACAATCAGAAAGCACATGGATAAATGTGGACTGAGTACATATACTCACTAAGCTCCATAAATCTGCTATTTTTTTTTAGAGGGAAAGAATTTCAAAACAACATTCTGCAGCGTTTTATCATGAGGGAGATTTTGCAAAAGTAGCTTGGAAGGCACAATTTTAATTTATTAGAAAATGGATAAGGTCAGGAGGGCAGACTAAAAGGTCGCAGAACAAGTAGACAATCAAAAGGTCACAGAACAAGTAGACAATCAAAAACTGTAGAGCTCATTCTATTCTGTCTTCAGATGAGCCAAGCACTAGCCAAAGAAAGAATATATACTTTGTTTTAAAAACAGAATTTACTGCTTTAAACTCAGCATTTACTCTGAGTGTTAGACCTCTTCCCTCAGGAGCCAGTGCCTGGTCCAGTATTTCTCAGTATATTTGTCAGCAGTCTGAAAAATACAGTATAGACCATGCATTAATGCACTGTTTTGTTGATAAAGGCTGGGGAGAGCAGTAAATTTCTTGAAAATTGCATGATTTAAGAAAGGGGCAAAGTCAATCACATGTGACAAAATAAAGGTGAATGGAGAATGGTTTTTGTGAGAAGCAGGGAATATTTCCCTACCATATGTAGTACTGAAGTCAAAGATCAGAACAGAATAACGAAACTGGGTGCTGGAAAAAAATATCTTCTTATTACTACTGATTGCTTCTTACTACTGCTGATATTGTATTCTGTGTTTGGTTTTGATTGTTTGTTTTGCTGCTGCTTTTTTTTTTATGCAGAAGCCAATAAGAATGAGAATATGAAGAATATAGTGGGAAAAATTTAGTGGTTGTTCAACCTGGAAACTCAAGGAACTCCAGCACTGACTCAGTTGTGGCTTGAGTTTCCACCGTAGGTTGCTCAAAAGGTGTATAGAATTTAGCCTGACAATGACTTTAATAGCTTCAGTGATATGAGATTGTCTGCAATACCTTCTATTTACACTTGAGTGGGAGCCACTGAGTTAAAAATTCCCCCACTTCCTTTTCTTCTAGAGTTCATGACCTACACAGTCAAAAAATATCAGCCTCATTCTACGGGTTATTTTTTCCCACAGGTAGTGCTTACATTATTTACTATTACTATTATTATTATTATTAGTGCTGTCATTATGATAAAGTACATTGAAGTCCTGTTGGGGCACACTTTTAACTTTTTTTTCTGTTAGAGTGAAAAAACTTTAAGTAGATGGTATTTTTTTCATGAAAATGTTGTTAAGCAACCCCTACAGCTCTCTCTTAGACATTTCTCGTGCTATTCACTCTCCAGACCCTTCACCAGCTCTGTTGCCCTTCTCTGGACACACTCCAGCACCGCAGTGTCTTTCTTGTAGTGAGGGGCCCAGAACCGGACACAGCACTCGAGATGTGGCCTCACGGCTGCTGAGTACAGGGGGAAAATCACTGCCCCAGTCCTGTTGGCCTCACTATTGCAGATGAAAGCTCAGATGCCATTGGCCTTCTTGGCCACCTGGGCGCCCGCTGGATCATGTTCAGCCACTGTCAGCCAGCACCCTCGGGTCCTTTTCCACTGGGTTGCCTTCCAGCCATTTTTGGTTTGCCCCCAGCCTGTAGCACTACGTGGGGTTGTTGTGACCCAAGAGCAGGACCCTGTATTGGCCTTGATCAGCCTCATAAACTGGCCCCAGCCCATCAATTCAGCCAGTTCAGGTCCCCCTGCAGAGCTTATCCTCCCACAGACCAACACTCCTACCCAGCTTAGTGTTATCTGAGAATTTACTGAGGCTGCACTCAACCCTCTCATCCAGATCATTGATAATGATGTTAAACAGGACTGGCCATGGGAGACAGTATCAAAGGCTCTACTGAAGTCCAGGTAGAGGACACCTACAGCCTTTTCCTCATCTACTAGGTGAGTCACCTGGTCATAAAATGAGACCAGGTTGATCAAGCAGGCTCTGCCTTCCCCAGACTCACCCCGGCAGGCCCTGATCCTGCGGTTGTCCTGTATGTGCCATGTGATCACACATGTGATATGTTCCATAATAGGAAAGAATTCAGGAGACAACCACCTATCAGAACAAGAGGGAATCTCTAACAGGGAATATACCCTGAAGTTCTGAAGCAACACATACGGATAATTAAAAGCGGCATCCACATGTAATTCCATAAATTTTAAGGATTCAGTGTCCAAATGCCAGTGTGTTGTATACAGCCATGAGCACATCAGGGTTTTTTTCCGTAAAGTTGGGAACAGGGACCTTTGGCAACTTCTTATACTATGAAATATTACCAGCACAATTACTCTCACCAAGTACACGCATAACCTGAAACAGATGTTTGCATGTATTGATTGTCTGCCATCACTAGTTGTTGACAAGTACAGGATTAGAACGGGCTTCACATACTTGAAAAAATGGGTCCACATTATCAAAGCCACCAAAGGTGGAAATCATTCTTTAAAGATTATGGTCCTAATCAATCCATTTTTAATGTGTTAAGAAGTTTATACTTAACATTCTGTCCATGAGTATATTCAAGTGCAATAACTAAAATCTCCTAGCCACACAAGTAATAATTGAAATTTTAGACACGCTTTCAAGTACTTTGAAACACAAAATTTCAGCCAATGTTACACAATAGCATAGTGTTCAGCCAACAGAACCAGATGCAGAAGAGCTCAAAATTACAAAATATCACCCATTTTTTCTTTTCTTCTTCTCTTACAAAATAGTTTAACAATGTGTGTTACTGCTTCATTGCCAGTCTTTGGCATGCAGAACCTTTTTAAATAACAATGCTAGCATATGTTCAGTAGTTCTGAGCTGTTTTCCATTGTAAGAGAATACATTTTAATACCTATCATCCGTGATAGACCATCATGCTTGGAGCTCATTGAGGACAACACTAATTCAGTCGTCCCCCTTTCAAATACATGTGCACAATAGCATACGAAATCCGTACAGACTTGGGCCTTCATCCAGGTGGAAAATCATCTAAAGCATCCTAATGTACTGGGAAACGTACAAATATGCATTCATACAGAAATGGAAACATTCACGAGAAGAGTGACCCGAAGAAAGAGAAAAGAATTGTTCAGTGACGTGTTCTACCTAAATTTTTATACTTATCATCTGGGAGCTGAGCTCGTGTCTTTTTCACTGTTGATGAGTGAATCAAGAGAATCGCTTGATCAGCATTAAATACCACAGAGAACCAATGCTCTCAAGGCTGTAAGAAAACAACCTGTAAATCATTACGAGTTTTGAAACAGGCTGAATATTCCAGTCACCTCTGGGGAGCAGAAAGAGGATTCTCCATCAAAAACAAAAAAAAAAAAAGGTCACAAATGCATGACTTCCCTTTCAATGAAATAAAACCTGGCTTATTTTTGAAGGCTACTCACTTCTTGCTTCCAAAATTGCTTTCTTACAAAAAATTATGCAATTCTTACTGTGTACAGTTTTTTGGGGTTTTGGTCTACTATGTGGGCTATTGGTTTTGGCTTGCCTTTCCACCTTTTCCTGAATGTACACTGTAGCTCCTGTCACCAAAATCTTATCTATATTAGAAGCCATGATTGACAGGTGTAATTTTAAATATTCCTCTCCTGTTATAACTCCCCTCAAAACATTGTTTGCTTACTGAAATCACGTGTAAGTAGGCCTCCTACTGCTGAAGTGGTTTCATATGACCCATGTGCCTATAATTGCATTCAGGATATATGACATAAAGCAGACTTTCTGGCATTTTAGAAATCTGTCCTATGCCAAGGAAATAAATAAAATGGAAGTCTCTAAAATTAGACACTTCTATATGATAAGGGTAATGCATCTCTCACTCGTCTTTAAAAAAACAATTACTAAATGCCAACTAAATATCTTAGTAATCAAAACATTGCTTTGACTAAGCAGCATTCAAAGAATTTTGTCAGGAACTCAGTCCACCAAACACCTACAAAACCTCATTTTCAATTCTCTCAACATTTGGGTTATTTACCCTGCTCTTTCCCTGAATATCTTCTGTGTCCCTCGTGTCATGCCAGAAAGTCACCAGATGTGAGCTGTTCTGGAGCAGGTAAGTAATGTAATGTTTTGAAATCCCACTGAGCTGGAAAGGCTCTCCAGAAGCTACATTTTCCTTTTTATAGGAAGAAGGGACCACTCCCAGGATTTCTACTGACTGCAATATTGCAGAGCAGTCACCAGAAATACCATACCCTTCATATTTCAGCATCATATGCCATCTATCCAGATCAGTGTAATAGCCTGGCCCACTAGGCTGGTTTAGAGGAAGCTGGTTTAATATACTCTGGGCGCTGCATAAGAGAAATAACGAAATTCTCAGGAGGGTCAATAACAAACCGTTACTTGCAAACTTTAGAACATTAAGGCAGAATAGCAAATTTTAAAACAACATCCAGACAAAGTAAAGCACTTCGCAAACTTTAACTTAGACAACTTTAACTTATCCAGACCAAACAAGGCTTGCACTTATGAAAGGGGTGTGGAGCAGTAGCCACACCACCCATGCAGAGCTCACACAGTTCCTCTCCCCACTTCCCACCTAGCTGCTTTGAGCCAGTCAGCCATTCATATGGACTTCTACAACTGGTTTTCATCTAATTTTAGTGCAGCAAGCAATGTCAAGTTTTTACAAAGATGCAAAAAAATTGACGTGTTCGATACAAAGATTTTCCACCATAGAGAAGATAATTACTACAGTAATTGTGTGAAATCAGAAAGGTAAATACTTATTATAAGATTTTTCCGCTGCTATTTTAAACCACATATTTATAACTTCATCCACCCCACCACTAAGTTGCCTATGGCAAGGGTACAATCAGAAAAAGATAGGACTTTACACTATCTGAAATAAGAGAACAGTTTTAAAATTGGCAATATTTGAGGCAAAACGAAATGCCGACAATGTAAATGGTGAGAAACAGAGATGGTAGATAAATTTGCCCTCCAAACGTTATATTGGTACTTACATCTTGAAAATACTAGCCCCAGAAAAGGAAAGGAATTATCAAAAAATAATATAGATGGGTTTATCTTCCCACGAACATGCTGTTATTCATGTAATAGGTTAGAAATTATTTTACATGAGTGATCCACTTGAAATTACCAAAATTGCCCTCAATAATCTCATTTTATACAATTTAAAGCAAAGAAGCCATAACAGAAAAGAAAGCAGTTAATCAGTTTTAAAAAGAGAATTGGGGATGGGGAGAACACTAGAAGTTAACTATACCTGCTGAAAAAATAACCAGAAATGGGGATTATCCTGAAGAAGGGCAAATCTTAGTGCCCAGGGCTTACAAGACACTAACGAAGGTGAAGCATTTAATCTGCTGTTCATAGCTTACAGTAAAATGAATGAGTAAGAAAATTCCAGTAGGTGAGTCAGGACAGTTTGTGTCATTCTTAAAGCTGAAGAGTTTTATATATGGATCTGTAGCTCTCTTATTTTGCAGTCCTTCACACTATAAGCCTTCAGTGTAGACAACCTTTTATACAAATTTAGCCGCAGTATCGTTGACTCACTGCATTGTAAAATGAGTAAAAACAATTTTCTATATAAATGCTACGGATAAAATCCCGTAGTATTACAAATGATAGAAATATTGTATGAGAAGAGAGTGTGTAAAGATGCATAGGATAATAAATGCTGATAATACGCATGGAGATACCACGTGAAAACTTCTAGATAAAAAAAACAGTACCTTGATGCCTTTGTTTCCGCATAAAAGCCTGCTTACATAATTAGCATGTTGAATTATCCACTAAACCGTGATGTTACTTGGTCACAGTAGCAGCAGGTTGCACATATATCGTAAGTTGCACATCTCCTGAAGTCCAAAGCCAATAGCTGAGGAAACTGTGACAGCTACTTAATTTTGTTGTCCATTCTCGATTACATTGCTCATAACTGAAAGGGAGGGTTGCTGGTTTGAATCAATTATCTCTACTTTCTAGGTTTCCAAAGGCTCTAGCTAATTCAGGAAAATTATTGTTTTGAGCAGCAATTTTAAGATACTCCTTTATAATTGTCAAATTAAAAGCAAATGCCAGTCATGTCTGTGATTTCTCATAAAATAATGCATGACAACCAGTTTTGACCACAGAAATCTCATCAACATGATTAATCTTTAACTCATTTTAAAGATGGCTAAATTGTGGAAATTTTAATGAGTCTTTTCCACTTTCATTTAGGCAAACTCTCATGGGGTTCACTGGCCAACTTCTGTGTTTTCCTTGTTTCTCATTTTGTGAAACCAATATAGTAATGAATTTTTCTGGGTTAGAAAGTAATGCACTTGATCAGGATTAAATGTATTTTATAGCCAAGAGCAAATTGAAAATTAATCACTTCTAGTTTTGCCATTACAAAATTTATCAACTCTGAGATATACCTAATGTATTTTTTTTTTATTTAAGTAATTTCTCAATGTTTTGTTATTGTTTGGCCTATTCAAACAAATTTAGTCTTTGTTTTCAACTTCTTACATTGCCTTAACAGTTACAGCGAGATAAAATCAAAACAAACTTGAATTCGTTAACAACAAAATTTATGAGAGTTTCAGAAGTGGAATCGTGTCTCTCTGTTAATAAAAGCCAAAACTGCAAATAAAATTCAACAGAAACATCTGTTTTACCTAGAGCATAACATTTTAGATGGCTTGGGTCATCCAAAGTCTGAATAGTAAAATATATAGCAAGAATATTACTGGAGAAGTGTACTGTTATACGAAGGAACCATTCTCTTTCTTTCTGTTTTTTTAATTCAAGTGTTAATGGAAAAAGAGTAAAAGGATTGACCTAGTGCGTTATATTTTAAGACTTCCATGTGTACATTTGCAGTCAAATCAGCTTATCTTTTAGCAGTGCATTTCTACCTTAAATCAATATTACAGAGATTGTAGAGAGTTGCACTTGTAATTCTGGGTTCAAAATAATGGACATCATACAGATAAGTACAGCTCACTTATTATAAGCATCTAACTTGATTAACAGATTTCAAGGCCAGATATGGAAGAATAAAAATGCCACCAGGGAAGGCACTAATATGGGCTGCTATTGGTCATGCTTTAGGAATCAATGTTAGATTTAATATTTGAATAAACTGGAAGGTTTTTTACTCTCTTCTAGCGTATGAATATATGTTCTTAACGTATGAGGTCTGTATCATAGCTTAACCTCTCTTCCAAAGTTAGGTTACGTAACAGCTAATGAAAACCTCTTAATAAAAATCTTTTAGGATAAACAGATAGACACCATGAAAGTAAGGACAGAATAAGATATTATTCACAATTCCCACACTGTTAAAATTTTCCTGAGATGTTGCTTACACACTACATATTTTTAGATTAATGGCCACTTTGTAGAGACATAATTCATACGTAAAGCCATTTCATCAGCAAATATAATTTCGTGGGCGACATCAGTGAAGTATTGGGCACTTTCAAAATATTACCTACAGTTTAGTTGCCTGTACTTAAGGTACATGCTTCTACATGAATGACCCAAATTTTCAATTATTTTCAGTTACAAAACTGACCCCCTACTTAAACATAACAGAGTCTTTCCCTGGCTTCTGGGAATGATGAGAATTCCTGTGTTTTATTCCAGTATTTTATTATGGCTAAAATGAACAGAAATTTAAATGTATTCCAGGATCAGTACATGAATAGATGTCTAAGCAATATTAATCCTATCTAATAATGAGGATGTGATGGAAGAAAACACTCCACACATTTTCAAATCACTTCACTTTTATCTGATATCTAGACTGCCACATTTTTAATCATATTATTACCACTATAAGTTAGATATATATTATCAGTTATATTATTTGTATACAGAATCTACACTTTCACACCTATTTCAAACTAATTAATGTATTTATTCTGCTCCACCATTGAATATTCTGTGGGGGAAAAAAAACCCAAACTATTTATTTGAGGAGTCATATCCTGTAATATATTTTATTGAAAATTATTCATTCATTAATCTCTCTGTGATTTTTTTGTTTGCGAGTATTTTATTGTTTTAATATAACAGAATTAAGCTTTCCTATGTCCAGAACTGTATCAGACATTTAGAAAAATATTGTTCCTGACTCAAGGAGCTAATATTTTAGCAGGATTTACCTGTGGTATTTGTTTGTGAAGGAAGAATATAAAAGGACAAGTTCGCTTTCCTCTCTGATTATTTTTCAACTTTTCCTGAAATATTGTATCTAGAAGATGAGCATAATGACTCTTACTAGAACATCAGCAGCTAATCAGACCTAATTAATATATTCAGTTATATTCCAGTATTGTGTAACCCCCCTTTTGATATACTTTATAAGACTTAGATGTGGCATTTCTGTTTTCTTTCTGGCTGTAGCAGATGTTTCTAGTAGGCCACCAATGTATCCTCCGTGGTTGCACATTTTTTAAAATAAGTTAATTAAGCTCCTCATTATCGTTAGAGAGCACCGTTCTTTCTGTAGGTGCAGATATTCAGGAAGTGCTGTTGTCTTGTCACTGGGCTGGTTCTTGCTCCTGTTATATGAAGCACCTGCTGGTTCACATTTAGAAATGTATTCTTGCTTAGCTGTTAGTTTTGGCAGCATTCCTGCTCACAGGGTTGTATGTCGGTGTGAAGAGGGAGTAAATATCATGGCTGAAAATAGGCTCTGAGGATTGACTTTCGAGCAAACGAAGCTGATACCCCAATTTCTCAGATGATGAGAGTGTGGAAATGGAGCCTAGCTTTCAGAGTCATAAATGCTATGTGAAAAATATAGGAAGATAGAATAAATGGCCATTTAATTTATCATTTAAATAAGAATTAAAAGGTTTTCTGAATGTACAAATTATGAATGTACAAATTATGCGGCAATTTCTTCTTCCCTCAGTGATGCACACAAGAACGCTTTTCAGTCACAGAGCAATGATTCACCACTCAAACAGCAGGAGATGGCTGACAGCAGGAGATGGCTGAGAGAAACTGTAAATTTTTTTCTGTCTGTGTGATCTGGTAAAGAAAAACAACAATCTTTTATTTGTTTACTTCAGATAAGCTGTTCATCTCTTGGTCATGACTATTTGTTTCGAACACTGCACTGCCAGAGGAAAAGCAGGAGCTGGAGGACAACAAGCCACACATCCCAATATCTTTCCTAAGGTGATTCTGAAACAACAAAGATGAAGGCGATAAAGCCAGGTCTAATTGTGGCATTGTGAAAAGTTTAAAGTACTAAAGTATCTCAGTGATTTAAATTAATCTGATTTTCTGTGTATCTACCTCTTTAAGATGTTAGAGAAGGTCTTCCACCACACAATATTTCCGTATGGCAATGGGGATTTTATCCATAGTTCCGTTCTTCTATTATCTTAGGAGTTACAGTAAACGAGACAGAGAATCAGAGAAAGGCAAACATTTGCTAATAAGGCATCACAAGATGTAACAGCCACACATTTTCAGTCTTCCTGATCGTGTATCAGGTTAAGTATTGTTTTGCCTTAACAGGCTCAGAGGAATCAGAAATGAAGCTTCATTTGAATATTATTTTCTCTGACTTTATTAATGATTTGGAGTCTCAAAAAGGCAATGTATTTTTTTCTCATCTTTGAGCATCTATATCACAGGTGAATAGTTTTTTGGCCTGCTGGTACAACTCTGTCATGAACAATTTAAAGTGTAATGTTGTCTTCCCATTAATGCACTCAGCATCTCTGTAATGGCATTCTGCTATCCTCCTGCAACTTTAGATATGGAAAAAAGGGATTAATTTTAATTCTGTTATAAAGTAAATTTCCCACAATTATTGTTTATTTAAATATTCACCGTGATAACATTGATCACAGGGTTATTTTTCACTTTACACAAGATATCTGTTAATATCTGTTTTCAGATATTACAGAATTAAGCAAAATTACTTAATAACCATAAAAGATTACAAACAAATTTCCTCGGGTTTGTGCTGCAATAAGTACAAATTTTAGCAGAAGGGGATGGTTGCACACCTGAGCTAAGTTCCAGTAGTATTTATTATTCATTGATCAAGTTCTTACTTCATGTAAAGTCCATATTACAAACAAAACTTATTTTTGGATTAAAGTACTACTTTTCAGTTTAGAATGAAAATGCAATTCATTTTTTTTACAACTATAATAAAAACCTTAGAAAACCCCAAATGTTTTTCTTTTGTAGTTACTGATCTTGTCAAAGAAATACTATTTTAAGAAACATGTCAGTAGAATGCTAATACTGAATGAGAAGTTTCTCTGGTGGTAATGGACAAAATCCCATCCATTTTTAGTCAATATAAAGATTGAACAGTATAAAAATCAGCCAACTATTTCATGGAAAGCTGCTGTCTTTGCAGGTGATAGCAGACCTTCTGAAAAGCCTAACTGAATCTGGACTGAAAACTTAAAATCCGAACACATCTGATAAAATTTGGCAAGGCAATCACTACAGAATAAGTAGTAGAATAACAACCCCAAGTAAGAAAAAAACCCAAACCAAACCAAATAAAATAATCTCAAGCAAAATCAAACCAAACATTCTAAACATTTTCAGAAATGTGTATAAACTCTAGAATACATATATGCTGGAAAACTTAGAATATCTAAATGCTACACATACTAGGATTAGAGGTTAAATAAAAAAGCAAACAAAAATATATGCAGCCTTTTGTTACTGTTTTAATTAACTTGGAGGTTTCTTAAAATCAATTGAAAGAAAATTAATAAAGACCTCTGGATGTGACAAGCAGCTGCTAACTGTCACCAGAAAAATTAATGAATGTTGCCATGAAATTCAATACTTTCAGTTATCTAGGTAAAACTGTGAGCTGCTGAAGTCTACAGCTAACTTAAAAAAGCAGTAGCACTGCAAGGTTTTTAGGTAATTGAACCAGTTTTTTCTTGGACTTATATCTCTTGTCAGGATTTCCTGGTGACACCTAGGACAAATCCTGAGGTAGATTTCCCCAGAGTTATCTCCAGTTGTACCTGTCTGGTATAAGACTTTCTGGTCCCTATAAAGATATCACCTCACTCCTCTTCCATTCTCTCCATCAGAAAATCATTGAGGATTTATCTCCCCAACCTGAGCACCTATTTTGTAGAACAGGCAGGTCCTTAATTTTCTTTTGGTCTAAGTAAGTAATTTGCCCTTTTATTCAAAATAGGAGATCAATGTGGGGCAAAGTGTCTCAACAGCTCAATGGGATGGAAGTTGTCTCAGCAATTCGTAAGTGAAAACAGATTGAGGGTTGCAGCTGCAGGAAGCTAGAGGATTGAGGTAGCAGGATCCTCCCAAAGTTTGGTAGAGGCACATGCAACATCTTGTGCCTGGGATGGATTAAGTCCAGTCTCATATCTTGAGTACCAAGTGACTAGGAAACAGCTCTGAAGAAAACTTTATGGGAGTCATAGCAGCCAAAAGTTGGATATGTGTCAGCAATGCCTTTTGGCAATGATTAATCATATACTGGACTGCATGACCAAGAAAACATACAAGGAGTGGAAGGAAGTGTTTTTCCACCTGCATTCAGTACTCACTAAGCTGCATCTGGAGAACTGTATCCAGTTTGGGGCTCTCAATACAATAAAGACATTGAAAAACTGCACCTGTTCCAAAGGAAAATCCCCAAGATGGGTAGAGGGCTGGAGGACATAACAAACAAGAATAAGTTGAGGAAGTCCGGTTTATTGAATTTGGAAAAGAGAAAATTAAAAGATATTAACATTATTTTCAGTAACTTAATGGGAGCTGTGAAGAGGCAGAGACAGACTGTACTTGGAGACACTTGGCAGAAAGACAAGAGACTTCAAGGGAAGATCTGATTCAACAAAAGGGAAAAAATTTCACTACAAAGAGGTTTAAACCTTGGAACAGTTTCATTGCAGAGGTTGTGGAATCCGCATCTTTGGAAACATTGAAAACTCAACAAGGCAGCGAGCAACCTGCTCTGACTCTAGGTTGTGGTCCGATTTTGAGCAGAGAGCTGGACCAAATGATCTCCATAGGTTCTCTACAATCCAGACTGTGCTGTTCCTCTAGGGACAAAACACGGACACACACAGACACATATGAATCATATTACTGCAGGATATCTCACACACAAAACAGTGTAAAATTATTATCAGCTGGTTTTCTTTATGACATGTTCATCTTATTCTGGAAATCATGTCAGTGACACAATAAAGTCATAATAGCTAACCTGAGGCTTCTTCCTTTCAAATGGTCACAAAATTTCAAACAGGATACTAGTTATTCCATCAGAGTATTTGCACACTGAATGAATTGATCTTGACCCAAAAATTCTTTGTGTCCTGAAGAGCCATATATGTTGGTGCAAAAGAAATCTTAATTGCTCCTATTTCTTATGTAGAGTGTTTTGAAATTTTATTTACATTTAAGTTGCAAAAACATAAATGACAATGCAAATAAAAAATAGTGGAGAGTTGGGAGTACTTGACAGTAAGTAATCAGGATTTTATATCTTGTAGTTTTTAATTTTCATATTAATCTTTCTGTTTGATGCCACTTTCCTCTTCTCCAAAATTATTTTCAAATGAGAAACTGTTTAGATTCAAATTTTCTTTCTGTAAACTTAATTAAATAATTCGGAGCAGCCCCAGATGATTATATCTAGATTAGCAAGCAGCTTATCTGCTCCCCAATGACAACTTCGAAAGTTTAGAAATTAGAGATGATGATGACGTCAAAAGCACAGGTCTTCTGCTAAAAGAAAAAACCCAACAAACCAAACCCCAAACATTTATTGTAATGGCATTACTCAAAACACTGGCAGTGATACACCTTCTTTTGCTAGGCAGAATGGACTTGAATACTTTTCAGGATCACTTCCAGTACTGATGATACACATATGTGAGAATAAGAGTCGTGTTCCTGGTCCCCACTTCAATGGATCTGAGGATTTAGCTCATTGGTGGCTGCTATATTAATATTCAATTTTTCGATGCACACAACAACCTACAGCCATTAGAATGCAAAATGAATGTAAAGTGCTGCAACCTATAGAGAATATAGAATCCTGATTTGTGTAAGAAATAATACATGAAAGGACAAATATATTTTCTTAATGAAAATCTAAAAATAATATTTTAATTGCAAAAGTATTTTCTAACAAAAAGCTGTTTTACTGATATTCCAAAATGAAAAGGTATCCACATCCAGAATTATTATAAGCATTTTAATACATGGTCTTATTGACTTCATAACAAGCATTCTTATGAACTGCTTTACTTTTAAGATTATAATTCATTATATAAAAACTAATTTTTTTAAGCATGGCACACTGTCATTCATAAAGGTGACTGTCAAAAGGGTGCCTTTTAGAGTAACTTTTTTTGAAGTCTTTATTCTTTATGAAGAAAACAGTATTGTTTACTATTGCGGGGGGAATGGATACATTTTATTTGTTGTGTTTTTCAAGAAAAATACCAACTCTGGTTTTCCCTGGCTACACAACACATCAGAGAGATGCGCTGTGGGAGAGAATGCACAGTGCTGTATTAAATATCTTATCTAAGGGGTTTGTTGCTACTTCATTCACAAGTATTCTCTTTCTCCAAAATGATAATTAAACAAAGATAAAATGCAGTTTGAAGCATGCGATGGAAAGAACTTTGTCCTCCTAATTGTATGCACAATTTTTGAGTAGTTGGTCTGGGGGATTTTTTTAACCTTTTTTTATCATAAGCAGTTTGACTGATAGAACTCCATTACAGGAAGGAGAGGCTGTGATGGTGGAGGTATTGTACACAGAGACCACAAGGGAGTATCCAACTCTAACATCGAAACTGGGCATGCTCAAGACACAAATGTGTTTAAGTCCATGCAAACATCAGATATCTTTATTTACAAGACTTATAACCACGTTTCTATGAACGAGATAAACTGAATTCTTAAGCATAAGTATGTTAAGTCCTCTACAGTTGATTCCTTCCTTCAGGAGGGAAAAACAAACAGGAAAAATATTGAAAATTTTAACTCCAGAGATCTCCTTTCAGTCTTTCTTTGTGAGTTATAAAGGTGAAGAATTCCCTGCCTCCTCAATTGCTTGTTAAACACCAAGCAGAAATTGCATTGTTATCTGTTCCACAGCACCTCCTGGACAAGCTAGGGAAGTTGGGATTCTGTTGATGCTTGAAAAGGTTTTTGGTAGATGCAGTAATTCCGGAGGGCGGTTGTTGACTGATTTACCATTGTTCACTGAACTGTAAGGCAGCAGCCTTCTTGGCACTGGCTATGTTAGTATAACAAACAGACCCATTTGATGTAGCGGCAGTGAATATTGCATGAGGTTGATCATTAATGGATCTTTTCAGCTCGCACTGGCAGAACTGTGACAGACCTCGCATGGTTCAGCTAGGTATTGGACATTTCTCATACCACTTGTCCATCTAATCAGATTCATTTAAATGTCAGAAATTTGAATTTCTGCTTGTATTTTGTAAAGCTTCATTTTTTGAGCTAACACACTAGAAACTCTGTTACAGATCTGAATTACTACAGATTAAATGTACGTATTTTATTTTGTTTTTCAGCATATTTTTCTATCTGAAGAAAGGAAAAAAATTATGAGATAATAACCTCCCTGGCAAATGCACTCTAGAGTCCACACTCATGTATAAATATGGAAAAAGATAGCTTGAACTAGTATTTTCTTCCTGTTCAGGAATTAAATTATATACATAATATTACACTGCAATGGGAAAGATTCTGATAATCCCACTTCTTTTCATGGTTAATTTTATCTTTCTTTTTTTTTTTCAAGATAAGAAATAAGTAGTGAAATATTTTTTTAACTACAACAATCAAAATAAACAAAATAAATAAATCAAAAGTCCCTGGATGCCTGAGTATCATTACCTAACTCTAGGCATTGGAGAATTTTCAGAAAAAACATGGAGGTGGCTTTGTGATTTTAAATCTCCAGCAGAAATTGTAGCTGTCTTGAAATAAAGGCATTAAAAGCAACGTAAGTCAGATTTTTATCTGCAAAATTTCATTCTGCATAAAAGAAGTTGTATTTCTAGTAATAAAAAGAGACAGCACTGAGAGAAATGTAGCTAACTGCTCCCACTTCCCTCCTTATATATTTTGGCCCCATCATCTTGGGTCGTACCATCTCTTGGGGTGACAAGGTGCAGCTGCCTCCATCTCCTCTCCTTTCTCATCTCTGTTCATCATCATCCCACTGCCTCCACCCAAAATACTTGCAAAGAGTTTGTTTCTGTCAAAATTATCTGTTACCCTAGGCAGCTACATATAGCCTTTGCAAAACCCCCTCCAATGACAGCTAATAACTTGCTTTGAAAGCAAGCATCTTTGCCTGCTACACAGAACTCTCCATTTGCCCTCTCCATCACGGTTAGAAACTTTTTCAAAGGCAGCCCTGAAGTGTAAATGTTCTTTGTGAACATTAAAATGTCATTTCAGTGCTTGTCTGGGTATTATTGATTTCATCTAACAAGTAGGTGAAAGTCTCCAGGGACCGGTGCTGTGTAATTGCTGCTGTGACACAGCCAACTAACACCACTCTGGCCAGAAGCTTTTTGATCATAATCAATACCAAGTCCACTTCTTTCACGCTTAAATTTCCTTCAATAAAATATGGTCATGGATGGCATCAAGCTGGCAGGTGATATTATTTCCACTTTGACAGTCAGACCCTCATATCACCTCATTAGGAAGTCTGAAATTTGAAGTGACATGTGCCTGTTTTCCTCTATACCAGCCACATTTTTTTAATTCAGTGAAAGCTTCATCTTTTACCTTGCATGTTGTTTGATGTCCTAAATTGATTAAATTTTCAATTTCAGTAAATTCCCTAAGTTTCCATTTCCTATTTAGAAACAACAGGAGAAAGCAGTAAAACAGTAAAATCAGTGATAGTTTGACACCTTTCCCCAATAAGGAACAAATGAAAGACTATTTCACTTCTACTACACTGAGTGGTAATGGACTTTAAATACAGATATATATCTGGGGAAGTGGAGAAATAAGAGAGTGCTCAAAAAGTAGTCATATGTCTTTAGAAATAAAAGAGAGAAGAAAATGAAGTGTCCACACAGTTTTTCCAAGATAGAGATTGGAGTAAATCTGATATATATGTGTCAGAAATTAAACCTTAATTTTTCTCAGTAAATGTCTGTTAAAACTTTTGTATGTAGCCAAAAAATCTTTTTTTCTTCAGAATCTCATATTATGTCTCCTGAGTTAAACTTGAAATTCAGGCAAACACAGTTGTTTCCTGGTATGCTTTTAGAAGGAAGATTATGTCTCTGCAACAAAAGTAGTGAAATGAACCTGTAGCACCTTTCCTTTTCACAATCTCTCAAAAATGAAAATACTGAAAAACAACATGGCAGGACATATGACCTAGCAAATTCTAAGCTTTTGAGGTAAAGTGCTCATGACAGATTGGTTGATGAATCATGACCTTTGTCTCTGGGTTCAGCCTGGACATATCTAAGGTCGAATCCTAAAGTTAGGATTAACTTTAACTTGCACTCAGCTCTCACTGGAGTCAGTGGAGAATGATGAAAATATATATTGCTCCAGACACCCACGATTTTTGACTGTCTTGACTGGTAAAGGAGCCTACCTTGACATTTACCCCATTTCACACAAGGATGGGTGAATCTAGGCTTTTCCATTGCACCAACTGCAAATTTGGCAGTGGTGGGGAGGTGTGGCGTCTGTATATCAACTTTGAAAGGATTGTCTAAGGTTACAAAAGTAAAAGTAGCTGTGAATTTACTCCTTCCTTCACCACATATTACTTCTACAGCTAAAGAACATGGAGCAGGTTAACAAAACCCTCCATGTGACCTGATCTTCCAGCTACTTCACAGACATGAAAAATAACATGCAAAAGATAGGTACATGTTACAGCATCACATTCAGAAAAACAAAAATGTTCCTTCCTGCTGCATTGCAACACTGTATGCAGGCTATCAAAGTGAAAAGAAAATTATGTGACTTCTTTCTTAACTTCTTTTTGACACGCATTAATAAGCTTACAAAGCATCTTTTTATTTCTTGATTTTTTTACTTAGAGATCATTAGGCATTCTTATTGCACATTTCATTACATGGCTGGGCAAGAATTAACACTTCTAAAATCAGAAAAACTTCAATTCAGACAAGGAGGATGACAGCTTTTTATAAGTTTTGATAAACATCCTTCTAAAATACTGCACCTTTTGTCAGCAATGTGAGGATCTGAACAATAGACACTTATTTTCAAGTTTGGAGCTCCAGATTTTTCATTCTCTGCGTTTTATGACTCAAAGTCTGGCAATATGCTGGGTTTGTATAGGACTGCAGAAGAAGCCAGTACTTAACCTATCAATGGGATGTTCCTAATAATCTAATGTTTAATACTGAACTTCTTGCATAGCGGATGGACATTCTCGCAAACAGAGCATGTATGATGCACTTATTTCTGTTTAAAAAGAACACACAGTGAGACAATGGAATTTGGATAATGTCTTTCACAAATTCCGTGAGTCTGACACAATTATGCATGTACTTCTTTTATCTATAAAACAATAAAATTACAATTTTAGCATATGAAGGTTCAAACATTACAGAGACTATTACCACTTTACTATGTCACAGAATCATAGAATATGCTGAGTTGGAAGGAACCCACAAGAATTGTCAAGTCCAGCCCCTGGTCCTGCACAGGATCATCTCCTAGAGTCACACTGTGTGCCCGAGGGTGTTGTCCAAATGCTTCTTGAACTCTGTCAGACTTGGTGCAGTGACCACGTCCCTAGGGACCCTGTGCTCAACCACCATATGTATATGAGAATATGATACTGCTGAGGGTAATTTCTAATATTTAAAATTCAATAAACAGCCACAGTGCTTAGAAGGACCTGGTTGCAATTCTTTTCTTTGAATCAGTCTGAGCTTCTACCTTGGCACGTCTTTATTCAGTATCAGCTAGTGGGAGAAATAACACTATTGTCTCCTCTTCCCAAAAACTCTGGGGAAAGTGGCTCAGAAACTTCAAACTACGTATTGCATTCTTCCAAACTATCCCGTTCAGCAATGCAATGTTGCTCATAATTCAGTACTATTTAGTGCATTAATTCCATTGGGGATTGTTGATAATTATATCCCAGTATGATTTCCTCAAAGATATCATACAAACCCTTGATAAACAGCTGAGGAGAAAAATCAGGGGATTAAGTGTAATTATAGCAAAGTGGTTTGCTATTAAAATAATTGAATAAAAACTAATTGGATTATGTGTGATCTTCAGCAGCTCCTAGACTTTAAACATTAATTAAATTATCATACTTCTTATTGAAAAATGAAGGGGTTGAATATTAGCTATTTTCACTACCAAAGCAGTAGAAACAAAACACAAAATATTTGTGCTCTATGTAATGCTCACTGTTGCTATCGTACAGAAACAAAGGCTCACTTTGGTAATGTTGAACTCCTTATTTTTCATTTATATTCTATTTAACTATTTTTCCCTGATGGAAAAAATCATGATAATTGGCGAAAGAATTCTTCTTGTTAAACAATTAACAATATTACATCCAATAAGAACAACCTGATTACCTAATTTTGTCTGAAAGTTTTTCAAATGGAAATGTGTTATTTCCTAGTAGAAATTACATTTAATGTGTTGGACCAAGTAGAAAAAAATTAAAAATCTGGTTGTTTTCCTGTATTATTAGACCTTGAATATACTATGTATAAAATACTAGTATTTTTAAATGTACCGTTAATAAAATGTATATATTTGTAATTCATTTTCCCCAGTAGAATATTTCTTGGAGGAAAGAATAAACACTTTTTTTAATGTTAAGTTGAGATGGAGGCTAGAAGATAAATACTTCATTTAAAAATGATCCCTTTAAACACAACTAAAAGAATTTGTTATTCAGAGTAAGATAAATATTAAGCAAAAATACATTTTCCCCTGCGTGCATTGAAATAGCATAATAATAATAATAATAGTTTAGTTTAGTTTAGTTTAGTTTAGCATGATTAGTTTAGACTAAAAAACCCAACAAAAATGAAAAAAAAATCTCAAAGAGAGATTTAACTTGAACATTCAAAGGAGCAAATATTTTGTGTTTATATCAAGTTGTCTGTATGAGTATGGGTACTGAGGGTTGCACACATCGAGGTCATTCTTCAGGGGTTCGTTATACCTTCACGCCATTCTTTATGGCTACCCCTAAATTCCAAAGTGTGCGTGCAGTGGGTTATTCTAAAAGGATCATAACTTCAGAAAATAACTGGCTGCCTTTCATAAGGACTCGGGTTTTTTCGCATTATGGATGCTGTATATTCTGATGTATAATCGATAAAGGCAAGGGTAAAAGGTAATATTGTAGATGACACTGTCTAGCACAGTGAGACAGGGCCATTGAGGTACTGTTGGAAAAAAAGACTAAAAGATATGACACATTCAAAGCATTGTTCAGAATGTACATGTTGTGACCTCTGTATCTGTGAAAGTCTCTGATGATAGATATAATGAACTGTCTTGGCTGAAGCAGTAAATAAAAATTGATGGAAAGTAAGGGCATTAGACATAACCGGGAGTGGAGGCAATCAGGATTTTTGGATTAGAAAATTTTTCATTTTCTCTGCCCTATTCTGAGCAGAAAATGCTCTATGAGGTGGACTCCTGGTGTTTTCACTGGAAGTGAGGCAGCCAAATCCAAGGGCTTCCAACAGCAGCCAGCTGCCTACCACTTAAAGTAATTTTTATACATCTAAAAGAAAATCTACTATATTCAATGTGCTTAGATGCATATTTCAAGCTCCTGTGAAGAGATAGCCATCCCACAATGGATCTATCAACACTTCCATCACATCTATTAGGTGGTATTAGAAAAATAATTAAATGTAAAATGTCATTTTAGGTTACATAATGAACGCAAATATTTAATTCACTTTATAATTAATTTGCCTTACTTGATCCATATTTCTTCTTTTAATGTCTCTTTGGTAATTTCAGCACTGTAAGCCAAATATTCAGAACTTATCATCAGGCTCAAAGAGTTTCCCTAGGACTGACCTGGCAGGGAATCCTCCACAGTAGTTGTCCTAGACAAGGGGGGGTAAAGCACACCAAGCATGTATGCTGAGCTTCTTAGGCATGATGCGGCGCCCTAAAAAGGTTAAACTGCCTAAACTGTTAGCCTGAGTTATTTATAGACTTAAATGCATTGTATAAAATGTTTTACAGATAAAGTCTGTATGTTAAGCGACTTTGGTATCATCTCCGCATGTGACTTCAAGTTCATCCACATCCTTCCAACACTTTGTTATAGGCTCTTGATATCTGAGTGCTAGTGACAGATAACACTGCAAGTGTAGAAGTGGAGGTACTCTATAACTTGAGAACTATCAAAACCTTCCTAAAAAATAAGTCATATAAAATATAGTAGAGATACACTGATTAAAATCAAGGAAGACCCTAATAACAAGAAACTGAGATGATCACATGCAATCAGTTCTGTGAAACTGAGCAGTTAAATTGATTTGACAATCAATCAAGTTTACTACATTGATATAAGGCGTGAGATTTCTCTGCATGATACATAGAAAGCTCATTTTATAGGAGTAGATGTTTCAAACTGAAGTAGAAAAAGTGTTAATTTTCCTGCATCACTTACCTGTAGTCTCTGGTTACATAATTGAGAAAATTTGGGCATTTTCTCTAGAGTGAAATTTGTCTAATATTTCTAACGTGGTCAATAAGATCTCAAAGTTTATGCCATACTCATATGGACCTGCATGTAATGAGACCCCCAAACTATCAGAAACCCATTGAATTAATTTGTCAAGCAGAACTTCTGAGAATGTCCCAACTGTCCAACTGTTATATTATAAAAAAACGCATTAGCTTTTCAGAAGTATATCTGAAACACAAGGTAAGACATACACAGGATGTATCAGAGACCAGAAGTTAGATTTAAGTATTACTTTGAAGAACAATTCAGGGATGAACCAAGAATAAAAACAACACATGTGGATAACATTAAATTCTTACAGGTGTCAGACATCATTCATCAAAATAATTTCCAAAAGTAGGTACAGTTGCAAGCTTTTTAGAGCCTCATGGAAGTACTTCAGGTTTAACTGAGTTCAATCCTTGAAAACTTTTTTTGTTCACTATGTTTTGATGTTTATTAAACAAATCCTCAAATATCATTTCATTCTACTAAAATGTCCATTAGAATCTGATGCAGGACATTTGATATCTAACCAGCAATGACGATCAAATTTAACTTTTTAAACATTTCTTCACTATCCTCTACAATATTCTCTCTTTATGCTTGGGAGGTTAAAACACACAGAAAGATTATATATTTAGCCAGTATCAGAAAGTGATGGTTAACCTCATCAAATATCGTGTCCAATATGAACACCAGCGGTCAGCTTCCATTCTGAAGTGTTTTTTGTTTAGAAGACTGTAAGTGGTTTTACGAAGAATAACGAGTGAGCTTTTCTGTGTTGCTCTGGCATTAAAAGATGAAAAAATACCACAGTTATAAAAGACATCTGAAAAAGCATCAAATTAGAAAATGAAGAAGCAACTACAATAGATAATTTTGAATTCTTAACTATATGTTCTTCATGATATACTATAAATATTTATATAATTTGCATTGCTTTCTTTAATTTATCACATATTTTGATAATCTAGATAAACTGGCTTTGAGAACCATGACCTTGCTGAGCCTATAGCAACCCTTACAGTTGAGTTAGCAACCCTTAGAGTTGAGTTATCACCTCTTGAAGAGTGGCATTATAATGAAACTGCTGACACAACCTTTACTATAGCAATGCTACTGTAAGGAAATTTATAACGGGCAATCAAACCTCTGGGATATCTCAGGCACTGTCACCTCTTGCTGCATTTCTTGGCACCAAAATGATCAAAAGAGTGACAATTAAGATGTTTATATTATTGTCATAGCTTATCAAAGCAATGCTGGAAAGAACAATTAAAGCAATTTAATTTTTAACGTCTTTTAGTTGTTTCTTTGGGAAATACAAAATTATATAATTCTTCTTGAAAAGAAGAGGTAAGAATTGAACTAAGGAAGACTAAAATTATCATTACCTTTTATTCCCACGAAGTGTGTCATGGCCTAACATATCAAACCGCCAATAGGATCTTTGAAAAACAGAAATCAAAGACATATATAATACTGAATTTTGACTTAAAAGGAAACAAGTACCAGTGCAAAAAGGAGGAAAATGCTAATCATATGGTAATAGCCAAATATCTCAATTACTTCTTAGACCAATATTTGACATTGCAGGATCAGCACTTACGCAAGGTTCATGCTGTACTTGTTGATGAACTCTGAAGGCGTATCCTTACAGGCACGTCCTTGTCACAGACACTCAGGTTGAATAATCTGAAGACACTGCTGAACTTCATATAATATCCTGAAAGTTCGTCAAAGTTCAACCTCGTGGTATGCTTCTTTGCTTTTATAACAGATCCCCACAAACTACAATTAAGTAATACTATTGTATTTTCTGAAATGCTTTGTCTGTCTTATATTCCGTGGTTTTGTATAAGGATACAGCTTTTAATCTAGTTATGTTGCATGTTTTGAGTGTGATGTGACAGTGTCTGCCCCATGAAGCTGCCAAGGATCAAGTAACTGTCGTATAATTTATGAAATAAATCAGCATATTTCCATTTCTCCTTACAAACCTTATCAAATTCCTAACCCTGAAGTAGATCCTGAGGGAAAAACAAAACAAGAACTGCACAAAAGATACTGTATGTTACTAGCATGGCTCTATTTTCTTTGATAAATCAATTTATACAAAGTTGAAAGCCATATTAGCAAATGATAAACATCCACCATGCCTAGAAGGTAAGAGAACAATAAGAAAGTTGATTGTAGGGAAGTAATAAATGAAAAAGAAAAAAATTTTCTCAAAAATTTTTGAGACAAGATGCATCATGTGAAGCAGACAAAATAAATCTTACTGATGGCTACAATAGCATAAGTGTTAGGTGTTGTTGGGTTTTTGCCATGCACTGAGAAGGTACAATAGTATAAATATTTTTCCCTGAAGAAACACTGATAGGTTTCTTAAATCATGCATTTATTATGGTAATTGAATATTTTAACATGTTCATATCCTAAGCAGTGAATATGTACACAGTAGTACAGTAAGTAAGAAAAGGCAAAGTTTCAGAAGTAAAGTTCTGAGATTAATCCTATCTTAAAAAGAAATATCATAATTAGCTCCCTAACTTGAGCTAAAATGCTCCAAACTACATATTTTGTTTAGAGGGTAAGAGGGGAGAGGATTAGTACAATCAAAATTACAAAATCCCTAAGACTGAATCTTAATGAAGTCATTGAATGAATAGGATTCCATCTAAGAAAGTGAAATCAGAGACCTGGCAAATACAGAGGTAAAAGATCTAAAGCTTTGCCCATTGGTATTCTGCCCGTTTAAAGATGAGATAAAGTGACTTTTTCAACTAATGTACTTCAAGATGTAGCTGAGACATCACTTCAAAGTTCAACAGGCAAAAGCAATTTTTGTAACTGAAGAAACAACGTTCAGAAGAAGAGCCTTACTCTTGTTTGTCACCATGGTGAACCCGTAAGTTCACACTTGGCAGAACCACTGCAGTAGATAAGTGTTATACCTGGTCTTTTGCAGTCCCTGGAGACATGTCAGTATTCCCAGGCGTGAAGAAAGAAAAGATAGAAACCACCTCTGATTTGGAAATAATTTACAAAACGCTGATTTACTAGAAACACTCATCCACTAATAGCTTCTAGAACGGTCATGTGGGGATTCTTTCCGTTTCAGCTCAGAGCATGAATAGCTCTAGCTTGCAACCTTCACACCCTATAGACATCCAGGGAGAGGGTAATTGGCCTTGCATGATTTGCCATTCACAGCCTTTCCTACAAGACTGGAAGAACAGATGACGCTCTCTGTCCACAGAAGAGTTGAATGTGTGACAGTGACAACGGTTTCAAGAGCACAGACTCTCCTTCCGCAGAAAGAGATGATTGTGCCTCTGTAGACTGAAACAGAGTCGGTGAAAGCAGCTCTGGTTTATCATCTGTTTCAGGGAAAGGTAATTCACAGAGGGGTTTTGGGGGGTATTTTTGCTTGTTTTATTTGTTTATTTTTTTTAGTGTTCCCTCCTGCTGTATATGAAGGAAAAAGCACCTTGAACCAGATAATGAGAACAGGAAAGTAAACCAATGCTGATGGTGTGTTTAGATAAGCTGTTATCCATTTGAAATTATTCTATTTCTGACATCTGGTTGAGGGATTATCTAAGAGTTTGCAAGGAAAAACCTTTTATGTCTAGGATTAAGTGATTCTTGGTCTATACCCCTACAAACAGAAACGCAACTGCAATCTTATTTCTGAGCCTTTGTCATTAAAACTCACCTGTCTGTCCTGTTTCACCCTCCTCTAAAAGATTTGAGAAAGTAGAGAGTAACAGTAGCCTACTGAGGAACATTTCTGAAGTTCTGAATTGGGTAGACACTTGAAGTAATTTGACATTTTTTCCATTTAGCAAACACTCTCTTGCAACAAAACATCACTTTTACGGAAGAGGCCCTGACATTTAAGGGGGATTTAGTCATTACTGCATGTGTATAAAATCTCTTTCTAGTTTTTGTTTAGTAACCCCAAGTTTTCACAGCCCTGACATGGGCAAGCAGAGAGAAAAGGTCCTGTCGACTGAGAGTAACTCAAGAGCTTTATTTATGTCCATGCTTACTTTTTCTCTCTACCTCCGCAGACAAATTGACCTGAGGCATTAGAACCAGCATTTATTTTGTTTGCAGAAATGGGTTAGAGGAATTCTGTACCAGACTGGCTGAAAGAAAGACTTGGCTCTTCTTGGTATAGTAGAGCTGAATAAAAGGGAATAGTTAAGTGTTATTGTAGAGCTTCTAGTGCTTTTTTAAGAGTCTGGTAGTTTCCATGCTCTGAAAATGCTCGACGACTGAGACTTCATGGATGAGGCTGACCGCCACGCAGTGCACTAGCAGGGCAAAAAAAAGAATGAAAAAGAAATCATATTCATAATTTATGTGAGCAAACTGGATTATTCATAGTACTGTGATCTGAGAGAAATACATACAGCTTCCATATAGAAAAAGACATGTAGTAATTATTTCTTCTAAATGCATGCAGTCTTCTATATAAAAAAAAGAATAGAATGATTCAGATGTAAACTGAGACATTTATGCGGCAGCTCTATGTGGCTAACTGGTGGGTACAAATGAAGAAGATAATTAATGTATGCGCATGTACAGATAGGCATTTTTTTCCTCACTAAAAACAGCAAAACTTTAATGATCATTTTATAACAGAAAATCTATATATGTAATGTATAAATCCAAAGAGAATTAAGCTGAGCAAACTCTGAATAAAATGCATTGCAGCATTATCAGTAGGACAATAACTGTAGATATGAATAGAAATATTTAAGATACAGAAGTTAAATATGAGGTTATCTTAAAAATTTAATCTTCATTGTGCTGTTTCAGACTCTTTCTAATTCAAGAGTTTGACTACCTATCTGTCACTCTCCTTCTTCAATAACTTCTGTTAACCCATTGAAAACAAATCCAAGAAAGGCATTTAGATCCTGGAAGATACGAAAATCTCATACTTTTCTTTCACAGCACAGTGAATGAAATTAACAGCTCTTTTTTAAGCCTCCTGGTTGGTACAGCCAGCTAATAGAACAATTCTTTTATTTGTTACTAGGGACTGTACATTGTGTCCTTTGTACATAGTCAGTTGGGATGGAAAAGAAAAGCTGTCTTCTTGTTTGTCTTCACTGAAGAGCATGTGGTTCAACTGGAGAAGATCCCCCCTTGAAGAGATGGCTCTTTCCCTGTAAGCAATGAAAGCTGAGAACAGGCAAGCCAGAATTCTCCAGCACACTTTTGGACTGAAAGACTCCAAAAAGGGCAGAGAGCAGACGTATGGTCTAACTTAACACTAGCAAAAAAGTGATTTTTAAAAAATCCAGATGTGATTGCAAAATGGTTGCAACCATTTTCAAGAGCTTTTCAAGGACATGATAGGAGAATGAACAATTTTTTTCCAAAGCCTTTCTACCTTTTCACAGCTTTTAAGTTATCCTTATTCATAAGGTTTTTCCCATAATTGTGTTAAATTAAATTGTGTTAAATTAAATATATTCTAACCTCTAACTCCTTTCAGTGTTCTCAGCATGGTCTAAAAAGGGGGCTATGGTAGCAGTCTGACTGAAAGCCCACAGAAAAAAATAGTTTGGAAGCTTTACAAACAATATATTTCATATTATTTGACCTAATGTTGCAGAAGGATTTGTCAAATAAGTCCTGGCAGAACAGGCATAACATCTGGAAAATTGTAAAATGCAACATATCAGCTGGTCAAATATACAGTTTGTATATAATTATGATAATTATCTTTCCTTCTAGAGCCATGTTCATTTCTGCCTTGGGATTATGAGAACTATCAACACACAGGAAGTAAAATACCTCCACAAAATATGAAGAAGAGAAATCACATTGCCTGAAGTAGGTTTAACTAATAGCTCAGGGAGAAAAGTATGGTTAGCTGTACATGCACAAGTTTGTTTGTACTTCAGAAGCAAATTTCATTCCAAGTAGAAGTGTTTCAGTGAAATAATAACCAGCACGACCCTGTAGGGTCCTTTCAGTGCCTTTGACAAGGTGGCAAGATTGATAACAATCCACTTAACCCTGGAGAAAGTTCCCTGCCTGTAATTCCCTTCAGGCATCTCAGGGGAACAGCAGAGCTCCTATTTGAAGGTGTGTCCAGAGGCAGCTCTTTTGGATAAAGATATGAGGTTTTCACCAGCAGATATAATGGCAATATTTGAGTACCTTTTGAATATTTTTCTCTTTTTTTCAGATATAGTGCAAAAAGATTTTTATGATAAGATCTATAGCCATTTTTCTCAAGTTTTGAGCATAATCTGTTGATCGTCTAATAGCACATTCCTTTCTTCTAGAACCCAAAAGAATCTTTGTCACATTTTCCTTCAGAAATATTCTTGTATGTGGTCCAGAAATAGACATGTTGAGTTACGTTTTTTCTCAATCAACACAATCAATTTACAGGACTTTTACAATTTGAATTCTGCTTCTAACTCTTCTTTAATTGCGAATCAATTCTTCCTACCAAGACACAGGATTTGACACAAGCTTTATTTCCAGCAACATGCCCCTTGCTCATCCAGTCTCATGACCTGACGTTGCCATTAGGCCATTACCCTTTTTCTGCCATTCCCCTTTTAACTCATGTCATTCAATGTATTGACACCACCCTTCACCCCTGGAATCACTTGCAAATTCCAGGGCTTAAACTCATGAGCAAGTTACTGCAGCTTAACTTTGTCCGATATGCAGTAACTATTCATATGTACATATTTAGCATGCAGCCATGCAAGTTAAATGCATTAAGTAGCTGTAGTAGTAATGTTGTTTTATCCATTTTCATTGTTAAATTGAGACATTTTACTCCTCATTGTTAGGGACCTAAAACTGTATACATATAGGTTCATTTGTTGTATGATACATTTTTTACTATAAAAAATGGATCAAGACTTTATCCTTTATTAATTTATTTGAACCAAGAACAGAGCAACCTCACCCATCTCATTTGAATGGCAATCTCTATCTCTCCTCCAGACTCTGCTTCAGATTTTGAATCCTCAAGAACTCATTGCCATTTTCATTTTGATGACAACAACTGGGATCTAGCATTTCTGGTTGCAGCATGTCTGTTGATTGTCTGAACCAGATCTAAAGAAGTAACCATAAAAATTGACATCAGGACTTTAGAAACATGGGGTCAAGGATCCCTGTGTTATGGATAGTATGATGATAATTCATGGTTGATCTGGCTTCTGACCTACTATTGTCCATTCCTGTTGCTCCCTTACAGCTTCCCAGTAGCACAGACTTATTTGTTAACCTCCCATACCTTTCTGCCAAATTTTGACTTGTAGAAAAATAAAGCCATTCTTTTTAACTCTTCTGTCTCCTCTACTCTCATCAGCATTGTTATCCCTTTCGCTGTGTAATGCTAAAAGAACCTCCCTGCTGTGTCTCTGACAGGAAATGCAGTGCTGCATTAAATAATTAAATTCTACATTAAATCATTTAATGCATGGCTTCAAAGTGCTACTTTGATTATGTGTATCAGAGATTAAAATACAGCAGAAAAAGACAACATAAACTGTACTAGATAATTTGAAAGACTTTGCTTTCCATCTGACTGTGCAACCATGACTTACAGGCAAGAAACCTACGCAAGGCTTCTTGCCTGTAAGTCATGGTTGCATGCACAGTCAGATGGAAAGCAAAATAATACCCATTTGAGAAGGCTCAGTCTTAGGTAGAAAACCCCATGGTTTCAAATCCTAAAATTTGAATTTTGCATCTCTATTTACCTGGAGTATTAAAATATCCATTCTATACTTTTTCATCTATCTGAGTGTGTGACATTGCTAAAAAAATTGCACCATTAAGACAATGGAGAACTGCTGTTTAAATCCCACTTTGATCTCTCATGACCGTTCTTGCAAGAGTACTAAAAAATCCTCTTTTCCTTTTAGACAGAAGGAAAGTCTCCAAACCTACTTATACCTAAGACATTTCAGCCATATGGCATAGAATATAATGCAGGGTAACGCATTTTTTTCTCTTGTCTCTGAATTTCTGGAAAGCAGATTCCATTCTGCTGTATGGCTCAAGTTATCACTGAATTCATACGTTAAAATTACATTTTAAAACATTGATAATTAAGTCTATTTTTAATGTAGTATGCCTCTTAATTCAATCTCTATTCGAAAATTATTTACTAGGCCACTGTTTAGCAAGGTGTGCAATAATTGTCTGCTTTGCTCTTGGGCTATACATACATTTCTTACATTCATCTCCCTAACTACAGAACTCCAGTCGCATAACTGTATTTACAGGGGAAAAAAAAATCCTTCATGTTAATTAAATTTGCCACTTTTTGAGACTATTAATTAACTTGTGACCCACTTTGAGAATATCTGATGGCATTATTCGGTTTCCAAAGATAATAAACACGTTAAGTTTTGTAGGATTGGAATGATGCATAAAATGTCACACAAGGTGTCCGCTGTCATCTTATGGTCAGAAGTATTTACGTGAAATATATGGTCTGAAAAATCAATAGAAAGGTGTCATTATCATTGTTATCTGGAAATAGAGAGTCAGCATTAGCTTTCCATATCTGGCAGCAGCTCTTCTGTAAGACAATTTTTTTTTTTAACATGCTATGAGTAGGACACTGTTCTAGGCAAAATTTATGAATTTTACACATTTCCCAAGTTCTGTCTGAGCAGATATTCCTGGGACTGGATTAAAAAAAGATAAAAATAGTTAACAGGAATAAACCAATGGCACAAATAGAAGAGAAGAAAAACCTAAGGAGCTTTCTATGTCATACCTATAACTATTACCTTGATTTGTATAGACTGTGAATAGATCTGAATATAAAAAGACACTAAAAAAATTAAAACTCCCAGCGTTGGTCAGGAAATTATTCAATTTATTTCAGTATCTTAAAGCACCTCAGCAGTTTGTAGTTGTATTTGCAAAGCAGTAACCTGTCTTAACTCGGAGCAAACCAGCAACTAACAGTTTATCCATTGAATTATTGACACAAAGATTTGCTTCTCAATCTTAGAGCTATAAATTACATCCCAATTTTAGAGTGTCTTCACATCTCTAGGACCTTAGACTTAGCTCACAGATATGCCTTATGAACTCTTTATCTGGAGGGCAGGAGCAAAGAGGTGTTACCGAATGGTCATGGATGTACTGAAGATGACTGTGGAATAATTTAGTGATGGAAACAATCATTAGATATCCTTTGGTACTCACTCAGGTCTTTTTGGTCTGATATTTTTAAAGAGGCACATAGTTGTGTTGTGTTCTCCATATCCATTTCTTCACATGCTTGCCAACATTATCTCATGGAGATATTAGGAGATGATAATTTGGTGTTTACTACAAGGGAATCTTGTTAGTCCACAAAGCAGAAAATATTTAAAATTAAAAAAAATAAGTCAGAGCAATGGCTGAGTCATTGGCTTTATAACTCATGGAGTGCACATTCTACAGAGAACCTTACATAAATTAGTAGAGGGAATTCTTTTACAAATTTGTGTTCTTGCCTTCTTGTGTTCTTCACTCCAGCTGCTTCTTTTTAGAGGGCTTTTATACCTTGGAGGTGATACCAGAACATACAACAAAATTATAATCAGCATATTTCAAGACATGGTTGTTGCACTGTGGCAGGAAGAATGAAGCTTGTACAAATCCATGAGTAGTAGCTGACCATGGGTGTTAAATCTCTGCAGAAGTTGTTTTCTGAAAGGTCTTACACTTCTTATTCACCCTTCAGAATGACACTATCTCAGCTCAGAAAGGTTATTCAAGCTGCTAAAGAGTGTGATGCTCTTCAGATTTTAGATCAGATGTCTGAAATGCCATGTCATGCTGCCTTTTATAAACCCAAAAAAGCTTCTCAGGTATTTGCCTGCAGATTAACAAGTTATTCTAGTGTAAGCCATCAAAATAATTCCCTTGCAACCACAGAGAAATTTGTCTAAGAAGCTTGAACAGAGCCATGGTACTGTATCTCAAATTCCAATTAGTGCTCCATATCTGAAAAATGAAAAGGGTCCTAGTAACAATATTTCACACAACCCTGTGCCTATCATTGCACATGGCAGTAGAGATTTTCAGACCAATTTATGGGAGTCATAAAATTCTTTTATTTTCTTAGTAAGCATCTAGACATGACAAAGACAGCGGTTATTTCAATAACTAGGAAATCTTTTATGATAAAAATGGGAATTATTTAAGATTCCTTTCATATAGATGTGCTCGCATGAAATGATGTAGATCTATACCTTTCTACTTTTTCTATAACCAAAGTCTTATAGTAGGTGTAATTCACTATTACACTACGACAGTTGAATTGCAACGTTTTGTAAATCAGTATGCGATCTATGTTCAGTCAGCATCAACTCAGTGTCAAATCTGCTCTATCAGAGCAATTCTTCTATAGGGCTATGTATAATCATAATGACAAGGCTTTTATATTCATGTTTAATGACTAAGATATCCTTGCATGAATTATGTGTATCCTGAAGCAGTATGCAATATATGAGATAGACTAGGTCTTAGATGCCATTTAATGTAAAACATGTGGATATTTCTGTATTTTTTTTGTTACAAGCTGTAGAGTCACTTAAAAAAAGAGAGAAAACAGAGAAATCAGCTAGCAGACTTTGCAACAGAGCAACAAGGAATTTGTCTATAGATTAACTTCTATTTTTCAGGTAGGAAATTTATCTGTAAATTAACCTTGACCAGTTGTTTAGCTAAATTTCTTGGGACCCTACAACCTCTCTGGGGAATGTGCAGGCTGACTGGCCTCCCAGACAAAATTCCTGCTGCCTCCATGCAAACATAAGTCCTTTGATGTCCCTTTGAGCTCTACTCTCCTTTCTCAACCTGTACACAAAAAATGAAAACCTCTCTCAGCTAAGCCACTGCAGGGTCACAGAGAATGATTAAATAGTGTGACAACAGCAAACTCTTCCTTGTAGATACATTGATAGAAGAATAGATTTTTTCTAATATTTCACATAAATGTTGCACATCTTCATATACCAGAGGAGTGACACTCACACTGTAATAAATTTAAATTCTTGTGAACATAATAAATGGATTATCTCCCAAGTTATGTCCAAAACATGAATGAAACATTTTCAGTATTAATCCTTCCTTTTAAAATATAGCAGTGCTTTAAAGCCATCCTTAACAAAATAAAATTAAACATCAAGTAAATTTTCATTTAAAGCAAAACCAGTAACAGAATAATTTTGGTAGTTTTCCCCGCACAAAGCCTTTCCTTTATTACTCTGTCTAGCCACTCATGAAAAAGAGAAGGAATGCAGGCCATTTTTCCTAGATTGTAGTGTTCTTTACACCTAAAGAGACAGAAGTGCACAAGCCCTTTATTTGCTTGGCAAAGTAGAAGGGAAAGAAGTATGATTGCAGGCAGCCTCTGTGATGATATTGCTAGCAAATTGAGAAAAAAATTGAACAGGCACAGAGATTGCTCTCACTTTTGAATGACTGATCAAAGCAAGGCTGAGGTCCACTGGAGGAATGACAATGGGCCTTGTGGATTTGGTGTAGATTCCCTGCAAAGATATTTTGGGACTCTTGGCTCTAAACTAATAATTCCACAAATCCAAACACATCTGCATTCCTTAGAATAAAGTATACGAACAATAATGAATTTCTTTGCCACACGGATCCATAACTATTTTCCACAAAAACAGTAGTATTTTCAGATGTGCTACTTTATGGTGCTTAAAATGTACCTTAAGTGTCATGTGTATTATCTCCACAATTTTGATGGGAGCACAAGTCAAGAAATGTGAAAAGTAGGTATTCTATTTAAAGTATATTTCTACTTCCAACAAATTGTTATTTCCTGTCTCCCCAGGAAATAATGTTTGCCACCATTTCAACGCGATGTTAAAAGAATATATTTCCTTTCACTCTTTCCACAGTCATCAACAGGTTTGGTTATTGCTGAAGGTTTTTCCATTTTTTAAGCCTACATTGTACAAAAATCATATCTAATCCTGGTGATTAATAATGAGACGCTTTGTTGTGAAGCCTCTGCAAAGCAAGAAATTGCACAAACAAGCAGAATTATCTGTCACCACATGATAAAATTCAAGTGTAAGAAGCTTCTTGTCAAATGAAATCGACAGAAAAAGTGATAGATTAATCTTAATAGCAGGAAAAGTAAGCTATAAACCACTGCCTTCTCTTACAATATAAAAGCCTCTCCTTTTAAACACGGTGATGAAGTGCAGTAAAACAAAACAAAAAATGGTAGTGGGAGAACCAGGGATGTTTCTTCTTTACTCAGAACACAGTGAACTCTGTTAATATCTTTAGTGCTCTCTTCCTGTCAAGGTCAATTTCGTTTTGTTGTTTTTATAAAAACGTAACCTAGACAAAAATAAATCTAGCCGCTTTCATGGTTTCTGTAAGCTTACTAATGTTTTAAAATCTCTCTAATTCTGAGGCCTGTAAGCAGCTTTGGCAATAATTACTGGGTAAATTTTTCATTCAGGCTATTTAAATGTTTCTCTCTTTCTTCCAAATGGTCTAAAATGTATTATCTTCCGGTGGAAAAGTGCATAATATACTGAAATGTGAGTTTAGAGAAGAATTGGATTTTATCTAAGAAACATCTATTTTTAATTTGTTTCTATTCTGAAATGTAAGCAATGTTTTTCTTCAGTTCAGAAGAACAAAATCCCCCCATATTTTATCAGGCCAAATAGTTCATTTGAAACTCAGAATAATCCTTCTCGGATTACTTGCATTATTTCTTGCATTACTTCTTGCATTACTACTTATTATATGTAATAAATAAAAAAGTAAATATATATATATATATATATATATATATATATAATATTGTTGTCCTATGATGTATTTAAAGAACTCTTGAATGGTCATTTAGTGCATATTATTTTCTAAAGGCATCTTTGATATGCACTTCAAAGGGCACTGAGATGTCATGTAAACACAAGAATGTACCTCAATTCCTTCTTATTTCATTAATATATTTTTTATTATCTCACAAGGTTTATTGATGATCTTATATTACTCACATTATTTGTATCATTATTCTTTGATATTACTGGAACATTAAGCTGCAAATTCTTTGTACATTTACCAGTAACAAAAAGAATAATCAATGTACTGTAATTTAGATGCTGCAAATCTGAGTTTTAGGGAAGATTTTGTAGCCTAGTCTGTCCTTTTGCCCACCAGAATAACTCTATAAGTTCTTGGTTTAGTATTACAGGCAAGAAAAGCATCTCTTGGCTCTGGTGAAATGCTTGCTTCTAATTGATCTTTGCAAAATGCAGGAAGTTTCCTAATTTAAATCTTCAGTATTGCAGAATGCTGTGATTTTGTGAGTAAGTATAAAAAATGTATGAACTCAAACTGTTAAAGACAGTGCAGTCTGAAGACTCGAGTGCCAGACTCGTACTCCTGGTAACTATTCACAACTTTCCTATGAATCTGCTGTGTGATGTTAAACAAGCTACCTTCTTGTTTTCCTACTTCCTTTACATTAAAAAA